>CM031938.1:24511146-25016279 GCA_018703725.1 Brassica juncea
TATACGTCCTATCTTCTCGCGGCTGAGTTGGGCTTTTTCCATTTTCGTCATCTTTGTGTTTATCGGGAAACTTGACATTTATCTTCGGAAATCTCGACATTTATCTTCTGGAAACTTGATATTTATCTCTTATGGAAACTTGACATTTATCTCTTATGTGAGGATAAAGATAAACCGTCATAGTTATCCTTCTTTTTCGGAAAATCGTACGTGGGCCGTTTTGGCCGCGTTGGGCCGTTTAGGCGTTTTTACGGTTTTTCGAAAGAACAGTCTTTGAAGGTCTCGGCGTTTCCGAAGGAACCTTAATTCCTTGTTTAGTCGAGGAAGTGGCGTTCTGGAATAACCGTGATCATACCAAACTTGCGTAGACTGATCCGAACAAGCTAGGATGGGATCGAACCGAACACGATAGGAACGAGACCGGGACGAGGGCCGTGGACCGATGCCAGGCCGACCCGCGCGACGGGTGCCGCCGGCGCCAGGCCGGGTGCCGCCGGCGCCAGGCCGGGTACCGCCGGCGCCAGGCCGGCCCGCGTGACGGGTGCCGCCGGCGCCAGGCCGGGTGCCGCCGCGCCAGGCCAGCCCGCGTCCCGCGTGCCGCCGGCGCCAGGCCAACCCGCGTCCCGGGTGCCGCCGGCGCAGGCCGGCCTGCGTGACGGGTGCCGCCGGCGCCAGGCCGGGTGCCGCCGGCGCCAGGCCGGCCCGCGTGACGGGTGCCGCCGGCGCCAGGCCGGGTGCCGCCGGCGCCAGGCCGGCCCGCGTCCCGGGTGCCGCCGGCGCCAGGCCGGGTGCCGCCGGCGCCAGGCCAGCCCGCGTCCCGGGTGCCCGCCGGCGCCAGGCCGGCCCGCGTGACGGGTGCCACCGGCGCCAGGCCGGTGCCGCCGGCGCCAGGCCAGCCCGCGTCCCGGTGCCGCCGGCGCCAGGCCAGCCCGCTCCCCCAGGCCGGGTGCCGCCTGCGCCAGGCCAGCAGCCCGCGTCCCGCGTGCCGCCGGCGCCAGGCCGGGGTGCCGCCGGCGCCAGGCCAGCCCGCGTCCCGCGTGCCGCCGGCGCCAGGCCGGGGGTGCCGCCGGCGCCAGGCCAGCCCGCGTCCTGCGTGCCGCCGGCGCCAGGCCAGCCCGCGTCCTGCGTGCCGCCGGCGCCAGGCCGGGGTGCCGCTGGCGCCAGCCCGCGTCCCGCGTGCTGCTGGTGCCAGGCCGTCTTGCCGTCCGTGGGTTTGTTCGATCTTTCCCTCGTCAGTCGTTTGCGGGAAATCTTTCGAGTTTTGGGAGGGTCTCTAGTCGTAGATCTCGAGATAATTGTTTCCAACGAGATTCTGCGAGTATCGGGATTTCGAGATGGACTTAGATCTTCAGATTTTCCGTCGTCGAGGATGAGAGCAATGTGGCTCCGAGTTTTAGATATGTTAAAAGATGAATCTTTAAAACAATCGGGAAGGTTTTACGGAAGACTCATTGTAGATCTCGGACAATCCAGACATGGATTTCAAGGGACCAGGATGCTGTCATTGCCCGAGATCGTGAGACGATCGCATTGATGGGCGCCAGGACCCTCGCCGTTGGCGCCAGATGGGAGTGGACGAGCCTTCCGTGAGTTTTATCGAGCGACGACCCGTTTCTTGGATTTGATCGTCGCTTGGCTTTTCTTTCGAGGACTTTCGGGTGACGATTTCGTCATTGACCGATTTTGACCCCAACATCGTCCATCCATTGAGCGTGCAAAGCCTTTTGAATCCCTGAAAATACCAAACTCATCAAAGGTTAAATTACCGAAATCAGGTACAGGTGAATTTGTTACCTGGGATGGTTCGATGAATGTATCGGTCGATGGCACAGGTCCGGGATCGGTCGATGGTTGTTCAGGCCTATCGGTCGATTGTGATGGTGCCGTGTCGATCGATGAGACTTCCTTGGGTTGAGTGATGTATGTTGGCGTTGCGGTCTCGACCGCGAAGCTCTCGTGCTGGTAATCGCTTGCCCAGCTCCCGATTTAGTGGTCTCCGTCTCGCTTGTAGTTGACCGTGTTGTCGAACGATGTGAGGCAAGTAGTATCGATCGATGGGGAGAAGGTCCTATCGATCGATGTGTTGATTCTGAGGTTGTGGTGCAGAAGTCTATCTTCATCTTCTGGAAGGTTGTGATACTCTATAGCTCTCTCCTCCTCGTAATCATCAGTATACTCCTCAATGTGAGTAGTATCTACAGCATGTGGTGGGATGTGGTTGACTCGCGAATCGATCGATGACCATCTATGTCTGTCGATCAATGTCTGTTCACGAGTATCGATCGATGCGACAGTGCCACTATCGATCAATTCATCGTACTCCGTCTCGTATGCGTCTTGTGAATCGTATTCATCTCCACATTAGCAAACAGCTACGAGGTATGGGCCGTCTTGGATCTTCTCAGGAACCTTGATGACTCGTACCGGATCATAGTAGACCGTAGGATTGATCAGGCTTAGGCATAGCATGTTCGTCTGAAGGTTGCAGACAGCTCCAACTGTGGCTAGGAAGGCTCTTCCAAGTAGCAAAGAAGTAGGTAGGGTTACCTTGACGTCCAAGACATGGAAGTCTACTGGAACTAGGGTTTCTCCTATGTTAACCTCCAGGTTTCTGATGATGCCTCCAGAGTTTTGCTGAGAACAATCCACGAAGATGAATGATTCTTCCGTGGGTTCTATCTTCAGACCTAGATGGTCTGCTATCACCTTGGGTAGGATGCTGACTCCAGATCCTGTGTCACATAGAGCACGTGGGAAATTGATCCCATGGACTGAGCAAGGAACAACGAACTTCCCTGGATCACCCTTCTTCTCAAGTTTGATCCTCCTGAACATGGTTTCTCTGACCTGATTGAACATCCTTCTGATATCTTCTTCTGTCTCTTTTGTCTCTCTGAAAAACATCCACAATCTGTGTGTGAAGTATGCTTCTTCGAACGGTTTCTCCTTAGGTATTCTTAAAACTCTCTTTCTGAAGCTTTCTAATTCTTTCTCGTTGACTCCCCTTTTAAGGTGCTTAGGAACCTTCTCTTTCCTTTTTCTGAGAGTACGGCCTTCGGTTTCTTGTTGTAACTCCATGGGTTTTAGGGTATCCGTGGGTTTCTTCAAGATAACTTCTGGTGGCCTTTTGGAGGGTTTAGATTGCTCCCTGACTGCAGTAAGTCGTGCAACATCTATCTTGGGAAGTTGCACTCGACGTGTGATAACTGAATAACGATCGATAGGTTCTGGAGTATGTCGATCGATTTCGTTATCCTTCTGTCGATCGATGGAACATCCATTCTGTCGATCGATTTTGTAAGGGCTGGGCGGATGTGGGTGCTTTGCTGTGAACTCCTAGTGAGTAAGTATCTTTACGGTGTTGCACTCGTGAGTGGATTCTTCAAGGTCCATCGGTCGATGCTCGTCTGAGTCCATCGTTCGATTTGAGTTGGCGTACATCGATCGATAGTCATGTCCGGACATCGGTCGATACCAATGGTTCCCACCAATACTCATGGAATTTTTCGATCTGGAAGTCTCCCTCTTGCAGCTTCTCATGTTTCACCACTCTCCAAAAATCGTCTTCTATGATAGCATTGACGTTGTGGCCTGTTGCTTCTTCTCCAGTCCCTTTTCATAAGGCTTCCTGTTTCTTAACAGCTTCTCCTGTCTGAATCACTAGAGTCTCTAGTTTCTTCACATGAGTGCTCAAAGCATCAAGCGTTGTGTTCAAGGTGGTGTAGACAGCGTCGATCTTTTCATTGAAGTTCACCTCTAACTGCTGCTGGCTTTCAAGAAATTTGCTGAGCATGTCTTCTAGCTTTCCTTCTGGGGTTGGTGTGGGTGGCTTCATGTAAGATGAGTTTCCATAACTCCTGTTGTTGTTGGGGTTGCTAGTGGTTAAGTTGCCTATTTGTCCTGAGAAGTTTCTGTTTCCTTGGTTTCCAGATCTCTGAAATCCAGTTCCATTGATCCAGTTGACTTCTACTTCTACGTAGTCATCTTCTTCATCAGCTTCTGCATCCTCCACTGAGCAGATTTGCTTGTTTAGCAGCTTCTGAACATTGTCAAGTGTAGCCTGTACCTCATTTATCTGTTCCTTTCCAAGGAACACTGCAGATATTGCTTTTACAATGTTCTTCATGCTGTTGCTGGATGCTAAGTTGTCTATTAGCTTCACAGCATTTTAGGGATTCCTTGTGGTGAAGTTTCCTTCACTTGCAGTATCCAGAGCCATCTGATATTTCAGCGCAATGCCTCTGAAGAAAGTGCAGAGCAGTTGCACCTTGTTGAATCCATGGTGTGGACAATCTCGCTGGTAAGACTTGAATCTGATCCAGGCATCCTTGAATGACTCTCCAGGCTCCTGGTTAAATGTGGCAATTTTCCTCCTTAAGTCTTCAGCGCGCGCATCATCAAAGAAGTTACGTAGAAATGCGTTTTTGATGTCTCTCCAGGATGTAAGAGATCCTGGTGGTAGCTGCTTAAGCCACTGTAAAGCTTCTCCAGATAAAGAGTGCTTGAAGAGCTTACAGAGAAGGTAGTCCACGGGGACTCCATTGGCTTTGATAGCAGATATGAGATCCTCGAACCTCTCCAGATGGTCCATGGGATGCTCATTGGACAGCCCACAGTAGGGTGTCTGTCCCACAAGGGTGTAGTACTGCGGCTTGAGCTAGAAATCGCCTCTCTGAATAGAAGGGGGACGAATGGCTGATCTGTTTGTGTAGAACTGATCTGGACGGTTGTAGTCAGCTAGTGTTCGAGCAGCCTCTCCTACAGGTTGAGCAGCTCTTGTAGGTGCACTTTCTAGCTCAGGGATTACTTCATTCTCAGCATTAAGCTTCTGACCTGCTTCATTACGAAGGTGACCTTCTTGGTCACGCAAGTCTCCATTCTCATCTTGTGTGAGAATAATCAGCGCAACCATGACTTGCGGAGCAGGATCGATCGATATACGGTTAGTGGTATCGATCGATGTCGGATGAAACGTGTCGGTCGACAGTGAAGTAGTGTCGGTCGACAGGAAAGTGAGAGTATCGGTCGACGAAGACGATGTCTCGGTCGACAGTGGTGTGTCGGTATCGGTCGACAGACAGTTGTTGATGTCGGTCGATGCGGAATGGATTTCCTTGCGGATTGAACGTTCCAAGCTAGCAGGGTCTTCTGAGAACAAAAGTTGAGATGCCTTGTTACTTTTAGTACTGTTGGGCATGTTGCTGAAAATACAAGAAAAATTTTGTGTCAGAAAACAATTTAAAGTAAAAATAACCTAGGCCTAATCAGATTAAATCCAATTGTATCAAAGCTCCCCGGCAACGGCGCCAAATTTTATATCACTCAAATGTTTATCCCTAAGAAGTGACTTTACTCTCTCAAATAAGAGGTTCAGTTGTAGCATTTAGGGGTCGAATCCACAGAGAGCTAGTGTACAAATAAGATGCAATCTTAGTGACTATGCTAGGTTGAAAATGGTTTAAAGTAAAATGCAGGTTTTTGAGTAATGGTAAGATTACTCAGTTGAAAGGTTTTGAGTTAAGACAATAAAGAAAAGTAGTTAGATTCAGGGTAGGTATTCAAGAATTCAGAATTATAAGTACTATAAATGCTAACAAGTTGCTTGCATGATATGTCAGAGCTCAACACTATTAAATGAATCCATCAGCTCTCGCAACATTTAGACCATCTATTACTTAGATGCTAAATGGTGTTTGCGGTCAGCTATATCGCCGACAGTATCGATCGACTATTCGATAGGAATATCGACCGATACACCTCTAGCTACGTCGAGCGATTACTCTATAGGAGTATCGATCGATACGGCTCTAAGCAGAACTTATGCGCGAGTTGATACAGTGCTCATCAAGATCTTAGATCAGCTTTCGCTTGTCTCAAGAGGGTCATAGCATGTTTAGGATGTTATCAGGAATTATATTAAATGAATAATGCAATCCAATTTCATGTTCTTGTTAGCTAATCTAGAAAAAGCATTAGTGAACAATCCTAACAATAAATATCACAACTATAGCAGATGTAGGCTGGGACTAATCCCTCATATCCTATTTAAACTCTAAATCTAACAAGTGAATCTACTCAGACATGGCTAAGTGATTCACAGTAACAAGGTAATAATAGGAGTTCATAGATTTATTAGAGGAATGAACACTTAAGTTCAAATCACAAATCTCTTTGGATCTTTGCTCTAGATCTAGAATCATATAACCTTTGTTAAGAAGAACAAGTAAAGAATTAAGAACTGAATAGAACTTTATTGAGAACTTGCAAAGTAATGAAACAATGGTAAATGAAATGTGTAGAAAAGATGGTGGTAAAAAGCTCTCCTTTGCCAAAAACACTTAGGCAAATATAAATATGAGTTCATTAGGTTAAAAACTCGTCAGGGGCAATCTTGTAAAAATGTGATGTCGTGGGCTTCAAGTTCGGCCAAGTCCAGCTTGTCTTCTTTCGCCGCTCGATATCGATCAATAGTACTAGATGTACATCGATCGTTATGATCTTGATGTATCGTCCTTCGGCAAATGTGTGTCGATCGATAGCACGGAATGTGCATCGATTGATGTGTAGCTCCGGATGTCGACCTCTGGTCTGATCTCGGGTGAACTCTTCTTTAAGCTCCAAAATGGCACCTAAAACATTACTTTTCTCCAAAATGCTCCTGAACCTGAAAACATACCTAATAGACTCCAAAACATAGATAATAGTATAAAAAAACTCATATAGCATGGGTAAAAAGGGGTAAAATCCATGGTATATCAGGGTGGCAAGCAATCAATCAAACACTCTCCTTATGCCTAAACAACAAAACTAAGCAAGCTCTATCCCTAGATGAATGCTCTTTTGCAATAATCACCCAAGTACATCAAATCTCTTTGATTGTAATGATCAAGGCAAACATGGAGAACAAGTCTAATAGCAATCTTAGCTCCTTTAACAACTAATCCCTTAGGTAAAGCAAGCTAAAAGCATTGAAGAGGTGGTTCAGGCATTTCATCGAACAACTTTCGGGCGGAAATGCCAATGGATCTATTTTGATATGGTTTAGAACCCCTCAACAAGTAAGGGAACAAGCAGATCTAACACTAAACACCCTAGATCTTCACTAATCACTCTTAATCACCCTAGCTGATATCACTCATATTAACCTAAGGAGTGACTTTACTCTCTCAAATAAGAGGTTCAGTTGTAGTACTTAGGTATCGAATCCACAGAGAGCTTGTGTACAACTAAGATGCCATCTTAATGACTATGCTAGGTTGAAAATGGTTTAAAGTAAATTGCAGGTTTGCTGGGTAATGGTAAGATTACTCAGTTGAAAGGATTTGGTTTTAAAGAAATTAAGAAAAGATCTTAGATTTAGGATAGATATTCAGGAATTCAGGATTATAAATAGTATAAAGGCTAACAAGTTGCTTGCATGATATGTCAGAGCTCAACACTTATTAAATGAATCCATCAGCTCTCGCATTATTTAGACCATCTATTACTTAGATGCTAAATGATGTTTGTGGTCAGCTATCTTGCTGACAGTATCCATCGATGGTTGATAGGAATATCGACCGATACACCTCTAGCTAAGTCGATCGATTACTCTATAAGAGTATCGATCGATACGGCTCTAAGCAAGCTTTATGCGCGAGTTGATACAATGCTCACCATGATCTTAGATCAGCTTTCGCATATCTCAAGAGGGTCATAGCATGTTTAGGATGTTATCAGGTATTGCATGTAATAAACAATTTAATCCAAGTTCATGTTCTAGGTAGCTATGCTAGAAAAAGCATTAGTGAACAATCCTAACAATAAATATCACAACTATAGCAATTATAGGCTGGGGCTAATCCCTCATATCCTATTTAAACCCTAAATCTAACAAATGAATCTACTCAGACATGGCTAAGTAGTTCATAGCAACAAGGTAATAATAGGAATTCATAGATCTATTAGAGGGTGAAAACTTATGTCCCAATCACAAATATCTTTGGATCTCTCCTCTAGATCTAGAATCCTATAACCTTTGTTAACAAATTAAGAAATGAATAAAACTTTATTGAGAACTTACAAAGTAATGAAAACAGTAAAAGAAATGAGTAGAAGAAGAACAAATTCTTTTAGAACTTAGAAACTATTAAAACCTTATGAAAACTTGTATATCTTCTTTATCTGCCAAAACTCTTAGGCATATATAAATATGAGTTCATTAGGCTAAAAAACTCGTCAGGGGCATTCTTGTAAAATATGATATCTTGGGCTTCAAGTTCGACCAGGTCCATCTTGTCTTTCTACCGCCTCAGTATCGATCGATAGTAAAGTGTGTACATCGATCGATTATTTTCTCAATGTATCGTACTTTGGCTAATGTGTCTCGATCGATTGCACAGAGTGTGCATCGATCGATGTGTAACTCTGGTGTCGACCTCTGGTCTTGATCACGGGTGAACTCTTCTTTATGCTCCAAAAAGGCACCTGAAACATCACTTTTCTCCAAAATGCTTCTGAACCTGAAAACATACCTAATAGACTCTAAAACATAGATAATAGTAGTAAAAACACTCATATACCATGGGTAAAAAAGGGTAAAATCCATGGTATATCAACTCCCCCAGACTTAACATTTTGCTTGTCCTCAAGCAAACACAGGCAGTCTTTGTGAAAGAGGTTTTGAGAAGCAGGGACTAAATCAAATTCAAACTTAGAATCATAACCTCTACTTTGTTGTAAACCACATCTAAGAGTCTGTCAATCACAGAAGCACATTATACAATATCCTAATCAAACAACCTTGATCATCTAGCCAACAACTTAGCAATCATGTCTGACTAACCCCTCTACTGATTTCATTTCTGTACATAAAAATAAAAGTGTAGGCTTTACCTTGGGAGTATCGATAACAGGATGCAAGGTTGCTCAATCAAGTATCTGGACCTGTAGGTAAAAATTAGTTCCAATCCTCTCTCTCTACTTTTTCTCTCCTAGTCAAGTTTGCTTTCATTTGCAAGACATTGACCAAGATTGGACAGGCTTCCGTGAATCAAGCCTTAATTGTTGCAGCCACCAAGTCCTGTTCATTTCTTTTTGACCTATATCCTAGGATTCATTGCGAAACAAGTCTTGAAGGGGGTAACCACCAAGCCCTGTTCGAACCCTTTACCTATAGAACTCTTATGAATCAAGTCTTGAGGGGGGTAACCGCCAAGTCATGTTCGAATTCCTTCCTAATAAATAACTAACTTGTCCTAGAACATGAATTTAAGCTAATTTTCGATTTTTTTAGCTGAATAAAATTGAATCTAATTTCGAAATTGAGAGAGAGAAGGTGATAAAATTATCTACACAAGGCTTTACCTTCCAGACTTGTTTGGCATCCGATCCCATGTATACCAAGCCCCAAGACAAGCAAAGAATGTCAGGTTAGGTTGGAAATCAGCTTTGGTTTCTCCAGACAATCAATGAAAGTGTTGTCATAGCTGATAGGTGATCAACTTTAGCATCTATAGTACATTCTGCATCAACAAATCTAAGAATGGTGCCTAAAAGATTGGTTAGATAAAAAGTGAAAATTTAAATTATCATTATCCCTTTCTTGACTCAATAAAAACCATTTTGAAAACATTTTTAGATGGAATCAAAAGGTAAACAGCATCAGTAATCATCCCCCCAAACTTAAATCGTACACTGTCCCCAGTGTATAACCAGTCCAGTGAAGGAATAAGCAATAATAAAATACACTGATATCGAAAAAGTTAGAGCGATATACCTGACCGTGATGCGTATCGATCGATGTTGAGTTGCCTTCGCTGATCGCTTTTGATTGGTTCATGTCGATCGATATCGACTGTGTCGTGTTGGTCGATTTCAGTGGTAATCGTCTAGTCGTAACTGCAAAGAAAAACAAATACGAAAAATAATATCCTAAAGATAAAGATGAAATGAAAAACTACCTAACAGTGGGTTGCCTCCCACTCAGCGGTTTGATTATAGTCATCTAGCTTGACTTTGGATGGAATGAACTACTGAGATGAAGTCCAGGTACTTGTTGGAAACAAGTATCCTCTGTATCTTTCTTCTGACCGAACCATGCGTCAAATAGGCTTCTTGTGGCTTCATATTCTCTAGTTCGTTTCTTCTTTATCTCAATCTACTCATCAGTGATCCTTTGAATCCTTTCTTCATGACTTTCAATGCTGAGCTCGTGCCATCCTAATTTCTTGTAGGCATGTTCTGAAAGATCACTGAGCTCTGCTTGCATTGAATCAAGGCGTTGGATCATTTTTTCGTGGATGGAGATGCTATCGATCGATTCCTTTGTTGGGTTGTCGGTCGATGGCTGTTGAAGTCCGTCGGTCGATGCGCTGGATCCTCTGTCGATCGATGCTAAGGGTGCAGGTCTGCTGGCAAGCTGCCTCTGAATGGCTTTGATTTCTTTCTGCATTTCTTCTATGCTAGATTCCATGCCTCCAACCTCGTTAATAAGCGGGAAATACGTCTGGTCTAGACGTCCGTCTTGTGAATCATCCACGCTTGTGATTGCCGTGTAGACTTCATCAGCTAACTTATCCAAATCAGCTCTGGTGCAGATCTCTGAAGTATGTATATCGATCGATGCAACATGTTGTTCAGCGGTCGATTTTTGCTTCTGCAGATTCTCGTGAAGCTTCTCGGCAAAAAGCTTAATCTGGCCGTCGATTTCAGTCAATCGCCTATCGATCGATGTGAGGTTGAGCTCGTCGATCGATGCAATCGATGCAGCCTGATAATCGAGTTGATGTTGGAACTTCTCAGCCTCCTGCTGCATAGTATCCATGCGTAGTGCGAGTTCCTCCACTTCTTTGTCTACTAAGAAGTTTATATCAGCAATTTTCCTCTCAACTACTTTCAGACGGGTCAATCCTCCAAAAGGATTGCAAGGTGCAGCGGGGTTCATATCTGCATGTGCTTCATTGATAAGGCGGATAGATCTCTTCATCTCTTCTGTGCAGATTCTAAGATCTGCTAGGTTGTGCAAGATCCCCTCACAGGTTGTGGTTTGTTTGATGCTGAGATGAGCTTCTGCTTTCTTCAATTCTTTCCAGATATCTCCAAGAGACTCATCGACCTCTTGTTTTGAGTAAGTGTTCGATGGTGCAGGCTTCATATCGATCGAATTGGATGTTTCTCCGTCGATCGATATTGAACTTTTCTGGCTATGGTTCTGTGCGTTGCGAAGATCTTCAAGTTCCAGCTCAAGACGTTGAACCTTTTTGAGTAATGCCTGGTCTGCACTGAACATCCAGTTCATCTCACTGAGAAGCTTGTCTGTGGCCTCCTTTAAACTCTTTTCCATGGAGAGCTTTTCCCATTTGCGTTCTCCAAGTAGACCAGTGAATATCTCGTTGATTTCGTCTTTGGTGTAGGTTTCTTGCACCAATTCTCTTCTTGTAAATGAACTAGCGTGCTCTGGTAGACAGATGTAAGAGCGCTCGTCCATTAAAGTTCTTTGGAGCAGTTTCTTGATGTCGTCTTTAGAAACTCTGATGACGTCACCATCTATTCCTCTAGCAAACCCTTTCTCATCTCTGTAGACCCCATACTCATCTCTCTGCTCCCAAAAGAATTTTCGAATTCCATATCGAAAGGCTCTCTTTCCGAATTCAAGACACCTATCGATCGATGTGATACACTCAGTATTGATCGATTTCCGTTGAAAATCTGGATCCTTTGTGTTGAGATGATTATCCTCAGGTTCCTTTGGCTCGGATGTTGTGTCTACCTCCTGGTGGTGATGATGGTGGTCTGGTCCGTAGCGTTGTTTCTGGAATAGGTTGTGGGATCCGTTGGCTGACTGTAGGACGTCTGCAATGTCTTCTCTGGATATGTGGAGTGTTCGTCCATCCATTGAGCGTGCAAAACCTTGTGAATCCCTGAAAATACCAAACTCATCCGGGATTAGATTACCGAGATTTAGTACATTTGAATTTGTAACCTAGGATGGTTGGATATATGTATCGGTCGATGGCACAGGTTCTGAATCGGTCGATGGTTGTTCAGGCCTATCGGTCGATTGTGCTGGTGCCGTGTCGATCGATGAGACTTCTTCGGGTTAGGTGACGTATGTTGGTGTGGCGGTCTCGACTGCGAAGCTCTCGTACCGGTAGTCGCTTGCCCAGCTCCCGATTGAGTAGTCTCCGTCTCGCTTGTTGTTGATTGTGTTGTCGAATGATGCGAGGCAAGTAGTATCAATCGATGGGGAGAAGGCCATGTCGATCGATGTCGTGATTCTGAGGTTGTGGTGGAGAAGTCGATATTCATCTTCTGGAAGGTTGTGACACTCTATATCTCTCTCCTCCTCGTAATCATCAGTATACTCCTCAATGTGAGTCGTATTTGCAGCATGTGGTGGGATGTAGTAGTCGTTCTCCCACTCGTTTACTTCAAAATCACCTTCTGGAAACTCCTCCTCGATCTGACTGAATAGTGAATCGATCGATGACCATGTGTGGCTATCGATCGATTTAAGTTCACCAGAGATGATCGATGAGACAGTGCTACTATCGATCGATTCTGCCGTCTCTGTCTCGTATTCGCCTTGTGAATCGTATTCATCTCCACAATAGCAAACAGATACAAGGTCTGAGCCGTCTTGGATCTTCTTAGGGACCTTGATGACTCGTACTGGATCATAGTAGACCGTAGGGTTGATCAGGGTTAGGCACAGTTTGTTTGTCTGAAGGTTGCAGACTGCTCCAACTGTGGCTAGGAAGGCTCTTCCAAGTAGCAAAGAAGTAGGTAGGGTTATCTTGACGTCTAAGACATGGAAGTCTACTGGAATTAGGGCTTGTCCTATGGTGACCTCAAGATTTCTCACAATTCCTCCAGAGTTCTGCTGAGAACAATCCACAAAGATGAACGATTCTTCAGTAGGCTCTATCTTCAGACCTAGATGGTCTGCTATCACCTTAGGTAAGATGCTAACTCCAGATCCTGTGTCACATAGGGCAAGTGGAAAGTTGATCCCATTGACTGAGCAAGGAACAACGAACTTCCCTGGATCACCCTTGTTCTCAAGTTTGATCCTCTTCTTCATACTTCCTCTGACTTGGTTGAACATTCTCTTGATGTCTTCTTCTGTCTCCTTAGTTTCTCTGAAAAACATCCACAATCTGTGTGAAAAGTAGGCTTCTTCAAAGGGTTTCTCTGTAGGTATCCTTGAACTCTCTTTCTGAAACTTGCCAACTCTTTCTCATTAACTCCTCTTTTAAGGTGTTTAGGAACCTTCTCTTTCCTTTTTCTGAAAACTTTGCCATCTTTTTCCTTTTCTATCTCCATTGGATCAATAATATCCGTGGGCTTCTTCATTATGGTCGTTGGTGGGTTTCTAGAAGGCTTAGATTGCTTCCGGAGTGCATTAAGTCGTGAAACATCTATCTTGGGGAGTTGCACTCGGCGTGTGATAACTGAATATCGATCGACAGCTTCTGGAGTGTGTCGATCAATTTCATTATCCTTCGGTCGATCGATGGGACGTCTGTCCTGTCGGTCGATGTTGTAAGGGCTGGGCGGATGTGGGTGCTTTGCTGCGAACTCCTCGTGAGTAAGTATCTTGACGGCGTTGCACTCGTGTGTGGATTCTTCAAGATCCATCGGTCGATGCTCGTCTGAGTCAATCGATCGATTGGTGTTGGCGTACATCGATCGATGTGGATGTCCTGACATCGGTCGATTCCAGTGGTTGCCGCCAATACTCATGGAACTTTCGATCTGGAAGTCTCCCACTTGCAGCTTCTCTTGCTTAACCACTCTCCAAAAATCATTTTCTATGATAGCACTGACGTTGTGGCCTATTGTTTCTTCTCCAGTCCCTTTTCCTAAAGCTTCCTGCTTCTTAACAGCTTCTTAACAGCTTCTCCTGTCTGAATCACTTGAGTCTCTAGTTTCTTCACATGGGTACTCAAAGCATCAAGCTTTGTGTTCAAAGTGGTGTAGACAGAGTCGATCTTTCCATTGAAGTTCACCTCTAACTTCTGCTGGCTTTCAAGAACTTTGCTGAGCATGTCTTCTAGCTTTCCTTCTGGGGTTGGTGTGGGTGGCTTCATGTAAGATGAGTTTCCATAACTCATGTTGTTGTTGGGGTTGCTGCTGTTGAAATCTGGTTCCACTGATCCAGTTGACTTCTGCTTTTATGTAGTCATCTTCTTCATCAGCTTCTGCATCCTCCACTGAGCAGATATGCTTGTTTAGCAACTTTTGAACATTGTCAAGTGTAGCTTGTACCTCATTTATCTGTTCCTTTCCAAGGAACGCTGCATATCTTGATCTTACAATGTTCTTCGTGCTGTTGCTGGATGCTAGGTTGTCTATTAGCTTCACAGCATTTTCAGGATTCCTTGTGGTGAAGTTGCCTTCACTTGTAGTATCCAGAGCCATCTGATATTTCAGCGCGATGCCTCTTAAGAAAGTGCAGAGCAGTTGCACCTTGTTGAATCCATGGTGTGGACAATCTCGCTGGTAAGACTTGAATCTGATCCAGGTATCCTTGAATGACTCTCCAGGCTCCTGGTTAAATGTGGCAATTTTCCTCCTTAAGTCTTCAGCGCGCACATCATCAAAGAAGTTACGCAGAAATGCTTTTTTGATGTCACTCCAGGATGTAAGAGATCCTGGTGGTAGCTGCTTAAGCCACTGTAAAGCTTCTCCAGATAAAGAGTGCTTGAAGAGCTTACAAAGAAGGTAGTCCACGGGGACTCCATTGGCTTTGATAGCAGATATGAGATCTTCGACCCTCTCCAGATGGTCCATGGGATGCTCATTGGACAGCCCATAGTAGGGTGCCTGTCCCACAAGGGTGTAGTACTGCAGCTTGAGCTCGGAATCGCCTTTTTGAATAGCAGGGGGACGAATGGCTGATCTGTTGGTGTATAACTGATCTGGACGGTTGTAGTCAGCTAGTGTTCGAGCAGCCTCTTCTACAGGTTGAACAGCTCCTGTAGGTGCAGTTTCTGGCTCAAGGATTACTTCATTATGAGCATTGAGTTTCTGACCTGCTTCATTACGAAGGTGACCTTCTTGGTCACGCAAGTCTCCATCCTCATCTTGTATGAGAACAATAGGCGCAACCATGAATCGCGGAACAGTATCGATCGATATACGGTTAGGGGTATCGATCGATGTCAGATGAAGGGTGTCGGTCGACGGTGAAGTAGCGTCGGTCGACGTGAAGGTGCGAGTATCGGTCGACGAAGACGGTGTCTCGGTCGGTAGGGGTGCGTCGGTATCGGTCGACAGGCAGTTGATGATGTCGATCGATTTGGAACGGATCTCCTTGCGGATTGATCGTTCCAAGCTAGCAGTGTCTTCTGAGAACAAAAGTTGAGATTCTTTGTTGCTTCTGGTACTGCTGGGCATGTACCTGAAAAGACAAGAAAAAAAAATTTTGTGTCAGAAAACAAATTAAAATAAAAATAACCTAGACCTAATCAGATTAAATCCTATTGTATCAAAGCTCCCCGGCAACGGCGCCAAATTTGATATCACTCAAATTACCCTAAGGAGTGACTTTACTCTCTCAAATAAGAGGTTCAGTTGTAGTACTTAGGGATCGAATCCACAGAGAGCTAGTGTACAAATAAGATGCAATCTTAATGACTATGCTAGGTTGAAAATGGTTTAAAGTAAATTACAGGTTTGCTGGATAATGGTAAGATTACTCAGTTGAAAGGATTTGGTTTTAAAGCAATAAAGAAAAGAAGTTAGATTCAGGGTAGGTATTCAGGAATTCAAGATTATAAATACTATAAAGGCTAACAAGTTCCTTGCATGATATGTCAGAGCTCAACACTTATTAAATGAATCCATCAGCTCTCGCATTATTTAGACCATCTATTACTTAGATGCTAAATGATGTTTGCGGTCAGCTATCTTGCTGACAGTATCGATCGATGGTTCGATAGGAATATCGACGATACATGATGTCTTGCATATTTACATGTTTTTAGCTATCATATCTTGTGCATTTTTTCTCATTTAGATTAGGCATTAGGCATCTTTAGGCTCATTTTGCATTCATAAGTCTCTATCAGGTGCTGGAGTATACTTTGGAGATTTTGGAGATGTTTGGAAGTTTTGTGATGAAAAAGAGGGGTTTAAAGATGAACATGTACGGAGGCGTTAGAAATATCTTCTGATGCTAAGATTTTGTGGAGACACAGAAAATTGAGTTAGATTTCAAATGGAAGTGGTTTCAAGTCATTTGGACCTGTATTGGAGAAGTTATGATCAATTCACTTGAAGCATGTCAGGTTGGCCGGACGCGCGGCCTGGACTGCTCGGGTGAGAGTACCCACGCGGGACACACCAGGGACAGGCAAGAACGGACACTGATGCGCGGCCAGACTGCTCGGGACACATGACCCGCGCGGGACGGCAGCCAAGACATGGGCCGGTGCGCGGCCTAGTGTGCGCGGAGCAAGATACCCGCGCGGCCTGAAGGGAACGGACACAGTTCATGCGCGGCCTGGAGTGCGCGGGACAGGACAGGCTCGGACAACCCCGGACAGGAACAGAAATGCGCGGGTCGGGACGCTCGGGGAAGTGCACCCGCGCGTCTGGCCGGTTTGGACAGGGACTTTTCTGCTCGGGTCAGGATGCTCGGGTTGGATCCGGGACTTTACCCTGAGCGTTTTCATAATGTCTGGCCGAGATTTAATGACCCCAGGGCCATTTTAGTCATTTCTTTTTATATTTTTAAGGGCTTTCAAGCCTCTTATAAATACTTATGTAATCTCTTTTGGAGATCTAACTTCTTTTCTCTCAAAAACATAATAAGATCTTGAAGAAAGTTTGGATCTTTGATCCTTTTTATCTCATTTCTTTTGTGTTTAATAGATTATCTTCTTCTCTAATCATGTTTAGCCTTGAATCATCATTGATTTTGAGGTTTTCCATGGCTATTAGTGAGTAGATCTATCTAGGGTTCATGGGCTTGGGAGACTAAGGGTGATTAAGTGTAGATCCAAGGTGCTTAGTGTTAGATCTATGCTTTCCTTGCATTGATTTGGTGTTCTTCATGCTATATTTGAGTTGGCCTCTCAAACATAGAGCTATAGGCATTTCATGCCCGGAAGGTGATCTATGAAATGCCTGAACCAACTCATCTATGCTTTTAGCTTGCTTTGCCTAAGGGATTAGTTGTCAAAGAAGCTAGGATTGCTATTAGACTCATCCTCCATGTTTGTTTGATCATTACAGCCAAAGGGATTTGGTGTACTTGGGTGATCATTGCAAAAGAGCATTCATCTAGGGATAGAGCTTGCTTAGTTTTGTTGTCTAGGCATAAGGAATTAGATTGATTGAAAAGTTGGCATCTTGGATTGAACCTTGATCACCCAAAGTCAATTCCCTTGTCCCAAGAACCCCCTTGCCTCATTGAGAAAGAAAGTTCATTCTTTAATTGCATTTTTAATATTGTCTTAGTTTAATAATCATCCTCTCATCTTGATTGCACTTAGATTAAGCATGAACTTGCATTCCCTTTGCATTAGAATCTCTTAGAATTGGATTGACATCTTGTATTCTACAACATTTGATTAGGACCCTAGAAAAGTCCTTTCATCAATACACCTCTAGCTACGTCGATCGATTACTCTATAGGAGTATCGATCGATACGGCTCTAAGCAAGCTTATGCGCGAGTTGATACAATACTCACCATGATCTTAGATCAGCTTTCGCATATCTCAAGAGGGTCATAGCATGTTTAGGATGTTATCAGTTATTGCATGTAATAAACAATGCAATCCAAGTTCATGTTCTAGGTAGCTAAGCTAGAAAAAGCATTAGTGAACAATCCGAACAATAAATATCACAACTATAACAATTATAGGCTGGGGCTAATGATGAGTTCCTGGTCAAGGAACAACCCTAGGATACTCTTGAGAGGCGATCTAGTACTGATTTTGTGGAGATAGATTGATGAAAGATAGCAAAGGGGAATAGTGGCCGATGGTAGAGATGGATCAATGGATGATCTGCGGAAAGGATCAAACACTGAGTTGAGGTCTTAGTCCGTGAGAGGCAGCCCCACTAGTGAACAAGACCAAGGCTTATGGAAGATCACTCTTCAAGCCAAATTCGATGTCCAACAATTGAACAAAGGAATCACAAGTTGCTAAGAGATTTTGATAAACAAAAGTGATTGATTTTACTCAGAAACTTACAAAGGGTTTTTGTAGAAGAAAAGGAATACAAAGAACTCTTAGAACTTGTAGAAATCGAAAATAACTTAGATAAAAACTAGGTGATCTTGAAGACTGAACAATTGAACAGCTTGCTGTCTTCTTTGACTTGGTTTGCTTCTGATGTCGAGATTGGTTTGGTACAAACCAAACTGAGAATTGCTTCTTTTAATTGTCTGGTCTTTGATCTGGTTATTGGCCCATTAGAGAAGGAGAATGGGTCTTGGCCTTGTTTTGTTTGGGTTGAGAAAGAAAGGTCTGATCCAAGATGCTTGTCTTTGGGTCCATCTCGTCCATCTTGCACCAACTCAGCTCCAGTATCACTTCCATCCAGCTCTCCGCGTCCAAGTGAAGTGTTCAGCTCGTCCAGCTCCTCTTCAGTGTCACTCTCCTCCAGCTGGTTCAGCTCCTTAGACGCAATATCAGCTACTGGTTTGGTCATGATCATATCAGCTAATCCCTCATATCCTATTTAAACCCTAAATCTAACAAATGAATCTACTCAGACATGGCTAAGCAGTTCATAGCAACAAGGTAATAATAGGAATTCATAGATCTATTAGAGGGTGAACACTTAGGTCCCAATCACAAATATCTTTGGATCTCTCCTGTAGATCTAGAATCCTATAATCTTTGTTAACAAATAAAGAACTGAATAGAACTTTATTAAGAACTTGCAAAGTAATGAAAACAGTAAAAGAAATGAGTAGATGAAGAAGAAATTCTTTTAGAACTTAGAAACTTTTAAAAACTTATGAAAACTTGTATATCTTCTATATCTCTGCCAAAACACTTAGGCATATATAAATATGATTTCATTAGGTTAAAAAACTCGTCAGGGGCATTCTTGTAAAATGTGATATCTTGGGCTTCAAGTTCGGCCAGGTCCAACTTGTCTTTCTGCCGCCTCAGTATCGATCGATAGTAAAGTGTGTACATCGATTGATTATTGTCTCGGTGTATCGTACTTCGGTTAATGTGTGTCGATCGATTGCACAGAGTGTGCATCGATCGATGTGTAACTCTAGTGTCGACCTCTGGTCTTGATCACGGGTGAACTCTTCTTTAAGCTCCAAAAAGGCACCTAAAACATCACTTTTCTCCAAAATGCTTCTGAACCTGAAAACATACCTAATAGACTCCAAAACATAGATAATAGTAGTAAAAACACTTATATACCATGGGTAAAAACGGGTAAAATCCATGGTATATCACTAGCCCATGAATCCTAGATTAATCTACTCACTAATAGACATGGATAACCCAAAAACCAAGGATGATTCAAGGTTAAACATGATTAGAGAGTAAGATAATCACACAAACACAGAGAATAATGATGAAAAAGGATTCAAGATCCAAACTTCCTTCAAGATCCAAAATTTGTTTTTTTTAGAGAAAAAGAGATAAGTCCCAAATTGGGAGATACAAGAATATTTATATGAGACTTGAAAGCCCTTAAAATATCAATAGAAAAGACTAAAATGACCCTTGGAACACTTATAATTCGACCAAAGATTTTTGGAAAAACGGCCCGGGTAAGAGGAATGGAGGCTGACCCACGCTGATCACCCCGCGGTGATTCCTTGGTCTCATCATGATCACCAGCCGCGCGGGTGATGATTCCCGCGCTGATCACCCCGCGGTGATTCCTTGGTCTCGTCCTGATCACCAGCTGCGCGGGTGATGATTCCCGCGCTTATCACCCTGCGGTGATTCCTTGATCTCGTCCTGATCACCAGCCGCGCGGGTGATGATTCCCGCGTCCTTCTCCCCTGGGTCAGGCTCGTCCGGGGTTGATATGCCTCTAGTAAATTGGTCATAACTCCCCCCAATATAGCTCTAAATGACTTGAAACCACCTCCATTGGAAAGAAAACTCAATTTACTATGTCTTCACAGAATCTTAGCAACAAAAGATATATTTAAGGCCTCCGTCCATGTTCATCTTTCACCCCCTTTTGGATCACAATGCTCCCAAAACCTCCAATCACTCTATGGCACACTCCAACACCTAATAAGGACAATGCATGCAATATGGACTCTAAAGATGCCTAATTACTAATCTACATGATCAAAATGCACAAGATATGAAGGCTAAAAACATGTAAATATGCAAGATATCGGCAACCTTAAGATCCGTTAAGAAGAGAGAAGATCTTACCAACGGTATGCCAAAACATAGGGAAACTGAAAGGCTCGTGGACCTTCACAAAAACGTATCGTCTGTTCCAGTCATCTCCAAAGGGATAGTTACCCCTAATACCCCTCAATGGTTCTTCGACCAAAGGTTCACCGTCACGTGAGCGGAGGTGATAGAACCCTGCTTTGTTTTCGAGAGGGGCGAAGTAGTAGGAGTACAGAATCTCATGCACTCCGAAAGAGAAGCCATGAAATTCCCCGATTACTAGAATGGCGATTAGAGTCCTCCAGGCCAGGGGAGTAATCTGAGAAGGAGATAAACAAAAGTATGCGGACACCTTGGCTATAAGGGGAAGGAATACCGCCCCTAAAACCCGCCTCCAGATACGCCTCGAATATAGTCACCTCGTTCGTCCCTCCATCCAGAGCATGTTCAAACTTAGAGGGACCTCTCATCTCCAGCGAAGGAGGAATTGAATACTTCCTCCAAATATCCGCAAGCTCCTCTCCTTGAATTTCAGGGCGCGGACCATCATTGTCAAGTAGATGGAAACGTCGCTGCCTCAGGGCCGCCATCGGGACCGCTTGGCTGTCAGCCGCCGGGATCTTTGTGGGAACCAAAATTCACATCTTTGATTTCCATAAAAAGGAAAGTCAAGAAACCCTAACTTACCCTGAGGTCCCGGATTCTCTGCGAGAGCCAACGACAAGTGACCAAACAAATGCAAAAAATGAAAAGATAACAATACGAATGTATAGAAAAAGTAGATCTTTATTTCGAATCTGCGGAAGAGCGTTGCGATCATTACAAAGGGTTATAAAAGCACTGGCCGCAAGAGCCTTTGACCAGTTCAAGCCTTCTAAAACCCTAGACCTAGTTGAGACGCAGCTCGATAACAAAGACGAAAAAGATACAAAAAAGGTTTTAAAGATTTCGGACTATACCTTATGAAAGGCTGCCTACATAGCCCTTTTGAGGATCAAGCCAAACGTACTTCAGTTAGAATTGAACAAGAGATCGAACTGCCTGGGCGAGTTCGTCTAGTATGAGGGCAAGTCATTGAAACAGGCTTGTCGAAAAATAATGCCTTGGGTTTCTAAGTGCAAAGAGTTCTAAGAACAAAAATTTCCTCCTCTGCCTCTCGCCTTAATCCCTCTTATATATTTCTCCTTGAGGCGGTTTGCCTTTTCCTTCTCTGTCCTGGAGTCAAGTTTATCTTCTTGTGGAAATTTTTCATTTCTCTCAGCCTTCATGATTATCCTTGAAACTTTACATTTATTTTTGGAAACTTGACATTTATCTTCTCTTAGGAATTAAAATAAACCGTCGTAGTAAATTTGGGCTTAGTCTCATCTAAAATCGTAAGTGGGCCTTTGGCCTCGTTTCAGACCTTTTTTTGGCCCTTCTTCGGCTTTGGGCGTTTTTACGATTTTTTCGAGAAATCACCTTCGACACGACACCGGCTTTATTAAAAGATCTTTAAATAAATTGTATAGTCGAGATAATTGGTGTTTTAAGTTAACTGATGCTGTTTCATACGATTAATTCAGATTCATTCGAGAAAACAAGTCTTTGCAGTTTTTATCCTAATATCCCAATTGTAATTCCAATCGAGACGAAATAAGAGATAGTTTGATGAAAGTTTGGAAATGGAAGCTACGAGATTTGGATTGCATGGCTTGAGACTGATCCAGCTCGCCATTGGGCGAGTTGTACGTGATGCGTCAAACTCGCCCAATGGCGAGTTGGGTTGGTTGATCCAACTCGCCATTGGGCGAGTCGTGGTGCGTCCAACTTTCCCAATGGCAAGTTGGATTGGTCAGTCCAACTCGCCATCGGGCGAGTTGGTCATGGTACGTCCAACTCGCCCAATGGTGAGTTCGATCGACCAATCCAACTTGCCATTATGCAAGTTGGTCATGGTGCATCCAACTTGCCCAATGGCGAGTTGGATTGGTCAGTCCAACTCGCCATCGTGCGAGTTGATCATGGTACATCCAATGATTGGTCGATCAAACTCGCCATTGGGCGAGTTGGCTTTGGTGCACCCAACTTTCCCTATGGCAAGTTAGATTGGTCGATCCAACTTGCCATTGGGCGAATTGGTCATGGTGCACCCAACTCGCCCAATGGCGAGTTGGATTGGTCGATCCAACTCGCCATTGGGCGAGTTGGCCGTTGCACGTTCCAACTTGTCTATCGTTTTGGCTGGTCGATACTAGTTTTGTCCGTTGCTCGAGAGTTGTTATTTTCAGAAGTTTTTCCTGAATTTTTTTTATCTTTTTAACGAGGGTGTAGTTTCCCGCACTTTTTTCTTTTTTTAGAAAATAAATATTTCTCCGAGGCTTTCAGGCATTGATTCCGTTGTAACTGATTTTGACTGTGGGAACCGAAATTCACACTGTTGATTTTAATGAATAAAAACGGAGGAAAGCCAAGTAAACCCGACTTTCCTTGAAGGTCCGGATTCTCTGCGACAGCCAACGACAAGTGACCGAATAAATGCGGAAAAGGTTTTGTTAAGATTTGCGACTGGACCTTAAGAAAGGCTGCCTACGTACCCCTTTCGAGGATCAAGTCGGACGTAGTTCAGTTTAGAAAGAATTGAACAAGAGATCGAACCGTCTGGGCGGGTTCGTCTAGTATGAGCGTTTGTCATAGAAACATGCATGTCGAAAATAACGCCTAGGGTTTCTATGTGCGGAGCTCTGAAGTAAAAGAATTTTCTGATCCTTCCGAGAGGAGCGGAGATTTTTGAGCAGGCGGCCAGACGTTCTAGGGCCTGCCTTGCTAGTCTAACCGCCTAAATTCTAAGTTCTATCAGCTAACAGGAGCTCTCTAGGTCTCCAATCTAGGATTTTCGAATCCCTTCTCCTCTGCTCTTGCTCTCCTTATATACCCACTCCTAGGTTGGTTTGCCTTAGGATGATGGACCTCGCCTTTGGGCCCAAGTTTATCTCTTCAGGAAGTATTCCATTTTCGTCGATCTTCGTAATTATCCTCGAGTTTTCCCCTATTTTTCGGTGACTTGATGTTTATCCGATGTTTGGGAAATCGGATAAACCGTCACAGCATGATTGGACCTGAATTCTTAAAATCGTAAGTAAGTCCGTGGACTTGTCTTAAGTCGTTGAACGTTTTATACGATTTCTCGAAAAGATTATTTTTCTCATAAAATAAACCGTATAGCCTAAAGGATCGATGTTCAAGTTAATCGATCTTTGTTTTATACGATATCTTCTACGAGAAATCCAATCCTTCTAGTTTTTGTCGTAAAACATCGAGGACGATTCCAACCGAATCGAAAGGTGTTCATTCCGTAGCCGTGATCGTACCAAACTCACGAGGATCGATCCAAACAAGACAAGATGGGATCAGACCGAGCATGATGGGACCGAGACCAGGACGAGGGCCGTCGACCGGCGTCATGGGGCTTGCCGCCAGCGCCAGGCCGGCTCGCGTGACGCGTGCCGCCGGCGCCAGGCTGGCCCGCGTGACGCGTGCCACTCGCCAGGCCGGCCCGTGTGACGCTTGCCGCCGGCGCCAGGCCGGGGTGCCGCCAGTGCCAGGCCGGCTCGCGTGACGCGTGCCGCCGGCGCCA
Source organism: Brassica juncea (assembly GCA_018703725.1). Taxonomy (NCBI): domain Eukaryota; kingdom Viridiplantae; phylum Streptophyta; class Magnoliopsida; order Brassicales; family Brassicaceae; genus Brassica; species Brassica juncea. Next base: position 24,535,095 of record CM031938.1, read on the forward strand.
AGCCGGGGTGCCGCCGGCGCCAGGCCGGCTCGCGTGCCGCCGGCGCCAGGCCGGGGTGCCGCCGGCTCCAGGCCGGCTCGCGTGCCGCCGGCGCCAGGCCGGCTCGCGTGCCGCCGGCGCCAGGCCGCCTCGCGTGCCGCCGGCGCCAGACCGGGGTGCCGCCGGCGCCAGGCCGATTCGCGTGCCGCCGGCGCCAGGCCGGCTCGCGTGCTGCCGGCGCCAGGCCGGCTCGCGTGCTGCCGGCGCCAGGCCGGCTCGCGTGCCGCCGACGCCAGGCCGGCTTGCCGCCGGCGCCAGGGGTTCTTTGCCGCCCGTGGGTTTTCCGTTGCCCGATCTTTCCCCCGTTAGTCGTTCGTGCGGGAAATCTTTGAGTTTGGAAGGATCTTTGGCCGTAGATTTCGAGATAACCGTTTTCGACCTCACCAGAGAGTGGATATTCTAATTTGAGAAAATCTCGTATAACTTCTTTTCAAATTATCCGAGACTTTTTGTTTCAAGAAATACTTTCCAGAGACTTTCAGTCATTGATTCCGTCGTGACCGATTTTGACACCAACAGTTAGCCCCCCAGCTCGTTAGAACCTTCGTGATGTTCTTGCGAGCGATAAGACATGTCAGGTAAGATAGGCGGAATTAATGGTTGAAAGGCTCTGTTGAAAGTGGTAAGATTGGGGCTGCGCCTTTCGAAGGCTGCCTACGTACCCTTGTTGTAGGGATCAAGCCTTCTGTAGTTCGTTTTGGAGTTTAAGACCCTTGTGATCTGTTTTCCAGCGAGACTTATATGGTCTGGTTATGTGTCATGAGAGACTTTCGAGCATGATGCTGTTGATGTATTTGTTTTTCGATTATTTATGAACTTCAATTTTTTCGAAGTATGAGAAAGAGGGTGTGAGTTGTCGTCTCATTCCTAGTTCCGTGATGATCACCGTACCTATTGTTTGCATAAAACGAGATTTTCCGCGGTTTACCGATTTACGCGAAAAGTTCGTGAAACGAATAGGCTTAAGTGAAGAGACAAATTTTTGGATCTTGTATACCATACTTTGTATGTGAGATGTCAAGATCCAGCATGGCTGGGTTTAGGGCAAGGCCTAGGTTTACTCTCGGACTGAGGCTTTGCGATGACAAATCGGCTTTCGTTTTGCCTGTTTGCAATTTTAACCAGACTCGTACCATTTAAAATCCGCAAATTGTTGTCGGCTTATATGATTTGTCTGGGCGTGAGTCGAGCTACTTCCTTTACGAAGAGCTAAACCAAAATTTGGATTTCTTGTATAGCGCGCTATGTTTATCCTTGTCGGATGAAAGAGAGCCTACCCCTTGAAGGGCGGCTATTTTTCTGTTTAGGATGTTAGAGTTCGTTTTTTGTGATCAGCAACAACGAAATGATGCCAGTTTAGAGGCATGTTACCGTTTAGAGGTGTGTTTGTATGTTTTGAGTTCTAGAGACGAGGATTTCGTCTGGAACGTTTTGAGGAAAAGAATGTCCTTCGAGCGTAAGCGACGTCTCGCAGTGCTGAAGGTCGAGTTTTCCTTGTGCCGCATTTTGTGGTTGAAATGTTCGCGGGCTTGGAGATGTTTTGCGAATGTTTGCAGCCAGAAACTGTTGTTTCGGTTTGGACGCAGGACCAAGGGGTCGCGTAAGTTTGACCCAGGGAGAAGCGTCTACATTCACAGTGCTTCGTGAAGTGTTGGCCTTCCGGGATTTGATTGTATATATTAAGGATATCTCATATAACTCTTGGAGCCTTGTCACGAGTGTTTCTTTTCATGCCATGTTTACGGGGCGTATAGAACTTAATCGATTGACGATAAGTTTAAATCTTCCGTTAACCATATGGTTGTTAGGACTGAGTTTTGGTATGAAGAGTTTATCGTATGATTTCCGATTCTGGGTTATACGACAAATTGATTGCGTAATAGTCACTTGGCGTTCTATGAACAAATTGTGGATTGTTGTTTTTAGCCGTTAAGTGATTGAGCGGTGGTCGCTCAGTAGCTTTGGATTGGCATGGAGGCTAGATTCAGCCGTATCGCCAAGGAAGTTGTTGGTAAACGATCAGACCATGACCCTTATTAAGGTCATGTTAGTTTACGATTGTCCTTAATGGGGATGCCAAATTCAGGTCCGGGCTTTACGGAAATGCGTAGTTGGCTGAGGGCCAAATAGCGTTTGCCGAGATAGACATGCCAAGCATAGCGGAATTTTCTGAGTTATGGCTGATGGCTTTTAGAAACGATCTTCCACTTTAGGTCTCAGTTATACGATGAATGGTACGTATAAATTTTTTTTTGTTGCATGAAAATCGTTTCATTTTATCCGAGGGGGACAAAGTTTAATGGATCGATGCAGGACACGTGCGGGTTCGTCTGCGTGATTATTTCCTGCTCGGACGTAACTGTGGGGAGTGAAAGCAGGAGCCAGAAACCTTGTGGAGCAAAAACTGTCTATGACAGTTACCCGTTGGACCCATTATGTTTATTTTACGAAAGTTGCTTTGTATGAATTGACTCGACCATACAGAGGATTTTTCGTAAAAGTGATGTAAGAGGGGGTTTTCGCAAAGGTAACCGGAGAGCGTTTCTCACAAATTACTTGCGATATTCGCGACCACGGATTATGTTTTCCTCATTCACTTTTGCGTACTGCGAAATCGTTTTGCATGAGACCGATCATGTTTTTTTCCATAGGCTGTTTTGTTTTAAAATGTTCTTGTTATACGAAAGTAATGGATGACCGGTTTCATGGAGATAGAAAATCGCAGATTGTTAAAGTAGCGATGTTTCCGCGGATTACACGGGAGATGTTTCCGCTATGATTTCGACCTTTGGACGAAAGCTGCTTCGAACTACTTATGGAGTTTTACCGAAGGTTATTTCGTTATTTTCGTAGTTCACCGTCGTGCTATTAGTCTGACGTTGGTACACGTTTCTAGTCGCGAGTTTGCGACGAGAGGTGACATAGAGTTTTCAGGACTATGTTTGTAACGGTTGGGCTATGCCGCTAGCGTTTTTAAGACGAATCTTATTGCTGCGAGAATTTGCTTTGTCAAAAGCGTTGTCTTGATGCTGAAGCAAAAAGTTTTAGAAGATGGGAGTATACAGGTATAGTATGCGTACCTACTTCCCTTTTCTTTTTACGAAAGAAAACGGGTTAGCCGTTCTTTCGAAGGCTTGTGTATGTTTTTTCTTTCTTTTAGGAAGCGGGATGAGTATGCTTTAGAACGCGTGGCGATCGTTTCTCGGTTTTTCGAGAGACTAGATCGGTTTGCATGTTCTGCCTGGACAATTAAGTAACGATGGAACGAGACTGGAAATTTTTCCTAAGACTTAGCTTGCTAGACTATCCACCTAGGTCCTAAGTTCCCTCAATTCTACGGCAGTTTTCAAGATGTTTTTGTTCCTGTCCTACGAAGAATTAAAACCTTTACAAAATTTTTCGAGAAAATAGTCTTTTGAAGGTTTCGGCATTTCCGAAGGAATCCCATTTCCTCATATAGTCGAGATGATTGGTGTTTAGAATAACCGTGATCGTTTAATACGATGAATCAAAATCCATTCATCATTCGAAAACAATCTTGACCTAGACTCAAAGGAGAGCAAAGTGAGGTTTCCACAGGCGAGGTGGCCATGGGCGAGGTGACCTTGGTGATTGTTGTTCTCGTCCACGGGCGAGGTGGCCGGGAGAGTGATTTTGTTCCCTTCGTAAAATCTCAACAGAAACTCCGATTGAGACGAAACGAAAGCCACTTTGATCTAGACTCAAAGGATAACGAAGGTGAGTTCTCCCTGTGGCGAGGTAGCCATGTCGGAGGGTGAGGTGACCTCGGTAATGTTTGTCCTTGCCCACGGCGAGGTGGCCGGGACAGTGACTTTGTTCTCTTCGTAAAATCTCAACGGAAACTCCGATTGAGATGAAACGAAAGCCATTTTGACCTAGACACAAAGGAGAACAAAGTGGGATCTTACTAAGGCGGACTGGGAAGACTGATCTTACCCTATGGCAAGTCGTCCTAGTAAGATCAAGCTCCGACCTCCTTTTGTTTTCCCGTTTGTTCCTCGAGAGTTGTTTGTAAGAAGTGTGGCAGTGGGAATCGGTGAACCGATTTGCCGTGCTTCTGTTCCGCGAGTAATATAGGGTTTCCCCAAGGTTTCGAGGAGAATAAGTTTTATTTTTCCGAGAGGTTCTCGAAAGAAACGTTTTTTGTAGAAACCTTCCTCGTTGCGATTTCTCTAACTTGGTAACAAGACAAATTTTTGGGGTTTGATAGATTTTATCGTTGCCCTTTCTGTTTAGATAGCGAAATTGCGAGCTCGTTTTCGTGCTCTTCCTGTGGCGGAAAGCCGCGGCTAGGTTTTTGATTTGTTCGAGCACCATGGCGTTTGCGTAAGTGTTGGCTGTAGGAACAGTCGCTGCTGGAGTTGTTTTACCATCGTTGACGCAAACTGCAACTTTTTCTTTCATATTTCCGGACATCGGTTCGATCAAGCGCTTTGCGGCCGGATGAGTAAGAGTAATCCGTCCCCCCTCCTTCTAGCGCCAAACTGTGGGAACCGAAATTCACACTGTCGATTTTAATGAATAAAAACGGAGGAAAGCCAAGTAAACCCGACTTTCCTTGAAGGTCCGGATTCTCTGCGACAGCCAACGACAAGTGACCGAATAAATGCGGAAAAGGTTTTTTTAAGATTTGCGACTGGACCTTAAGAAAGGCTGCCTACGTACCCCTTTCGAGGATCAAGTCGGTCGTAGTTCAGTTTAGAAAGAATTGAACAAGAGATCAAACCGTCTGGACGGGTTCGTCTAGTATGAGCGTTTGTCATAGAAACATGCATGTCGAAGATAACGCCTAGGGTTTCTATGTGCGGAGCTCTGAAGTAAAATAATTGTCTGATCCTTCCGAGAGGAGAGGAGATTTGCGAGCAGGAGGCGGCCAGACGTTCTAGGGCCTGCCTTGCTAGTCTAACCGCCTAAATTCTAAGTTCTATAAGCTAACAGGAGCTCTCTAGGTCTCCAATCTAGGATTTTCGGATCCCTTCTCCTCTGCTCTTGCTCTCCTTATATACCCACTCCTAGGTCGGTTTGCCTTAGGATGATGGACCTCGCCTTTGGGCCCAAGTTTATCTCTTCAGGAAGTATTCCATTTTCGTCGATCTTCGTAATTATCCTCGAGTTTTCCCCTATTTTCGGTGACTTGATGTTTATCCGATGTTCGGGAAATCGGATAAACCGTCACAGCATGATTGGGCCTGAATTCTTAAAATCGTAAGTAAGTCCGTGGACTTGTCTTAAGTCGTTGAACGTTTTATACGATTTCTCGAAAAGACTATCTTTCTCATAAAATAAACCGTATAGCCTAAAGGATCGATGTTCAAGTTAATCGATCTTTGTTTTATACGATATCTTCTACGAGAAATCTAATCCTTCTAGTTTTTGTCATAAAACATCGAGGACGATTCCATCCGAATCAAAAGGTGTTCATTCCGTAGCCGTGATCGTACCAAACTCACGAGGATCGATCCAAACAAGCCAAGATGGGATCAGACCGAGCATGATGGGACCGAGACCAGGACGAGGGCCATCGCCCGGCGTCATGGGGCATGCCGCCGGCGCCAGGCTGGCTTGCGGGATGCGTGCCGCCGGCGCCAGGCCGGCTTGCCGCCGGCGCCAGGCCGGCTCGCGTGACGCATGCCGCCGGCGCCAGGTCGGCTTGCCGCCGGCGCCAGGGGCTCTTTGCCGCCCATGGGTTTTCCGTTGCCCGATCTTTCCCCCGTTAGTCGTTCGTGCGGGAAATCTTTGAGTTTGGAAGGATCTTTGGCCGTAGATTTCGAGATAACCGTTTTCGACCTCACCAGAGAGTGGATATTCTAATTTGAGAAAATCTCGTATAACTTCTTTTCAAATTATCAGAGACTTTTTGTTTCAAGAAATACTTTCCAGAGACTTTTAGTCATTGATTCCGTCGTGACCGATTTTGACACCAACATTGACCCCAACAGTTAGTCCCCCAGCTCACTAGAATTTTTTTGATGTTTTTGGGAGCGGTCAGGCAGGTTAGATTATTTAGGCGGAATTAATGGTTTAAAGGATCCATTTTAAAGTGGTTTGCTCACTCTCCTAAGCGTGGAATGCGATATGATTGGGGATGTTCCTTGTGAAGGCTGCCTACGTAGCCTTGTTAAAGGGATCAACCTTTCTAGTTTGTTTTGGAGTTAAGATTCTTACGACCTGTTTTCCAGCCAGACCTTTACGGTCTAGTTGTGTGTTGTGTAGAGATTATCGGGCATGTTTCTGCCAATCGCATTTTATGATAGACGTTTGTCAGCCTCAAGACTAGCCTCGTAAGCTTTTTGCTTCGGCCGAGTGTTCCTGTATTTATGTTTTTTGGACTGACAGCGTGTGTGGCTTCAAATCCCAGCCGCTTTGCGATTTATTTTTTTAATTAATTGTGTTTCGTGTTTTAAGAGCATGTTTGTATTCGTATGAATGTAGAGGGAAGAGTATGAGTTGTCATCTCATATCTAACTCTTTGTTGATCATTATATTCGCTGTTCGTTTTAGATGAGAATGTTCAAAAATTTGCTTTTCGCGAATTTCATGAACATTGGAATATAAACGAAGAGACATATTTTGGGATCTCGTATCTTTCGATATCATGTCTAGAGATGTTAGAGACCAGCGTGCTGGGTTTAGGACAAGACCTAGGCTTACTTCTGGTTTTAGGGTGTGTGATGACTAATTCGGCTTACGTATCCCATTACAGTTTCAACCTGATTCCATACCGTTTAAAGTCTGCGATAGGTTCTCGGCTTATACGACTTGTTTGGTAGGAATCGAGCATCTCTCCAAAGAAAATTTTGAATTCGTTTAGAAGAGCTGACACAAAATTTCAGATTTTTTTATATAGCGCGCTTTTATCCTAGTCGGAAGTATGAGAGCTATCTCTATGAGATGGCTTAGTCTGTTTAAAACGTTGAGAGTTTGTTGTGATCAGCAACAAACTTATTTTTCGATATTTCCTTCTTTTTTTGAATCTTCGCGAAGGATACGTGCTTGAGAAGTTTTTTGTGTTTAATAGTCGCAGACGAACTGTTTTTAAGGTGGTTTTTTGTTTCGGAAAGTTTTGACGAAAAACAGTACTTCGAGTGTTAGCGACGTCTTGTTGTGACGAAGGTTGAGTTTTTCTTTCGTATGTCGCATTTCGTGCTTGAAATGTTTGTGGATTTGAAGATGTAGGGTATCGCAAGGGTTTTGTTTCAACCTTAGGGCAGAGAAACGCTTTGGTTTATTTGTGGACGTCCACAGCCAAAACTGTTGTTTCTGTTTGGACGTTAAATTGTTTGATTTGTTAGCGAGAAATTAGGACCAATGGGTCGGGTAAATTTGTCCCTGAGAATATGCGACTTCATTTACTGTGCTTTGTGAAGAGTCGGCCCTCTGAGATTAATTTCGTGTATAGTTAATGATGTTTCGAATAGCTCTAGGAGCTTTGTTACAAGTTTTTTTCCTTATGTTCGACTTTTTAGTTGTAAAACATTGTTGGTTTAGAGTAAACTGCGGAACATATTGAACTTGGTTGGTTGTCGACAAGTTTAAGTTTTCCGTTAACCGTTTGGTGGTTACAACTAAATTTCAATATTAAGAATTTATCGTAAGATTTCCGATTCTGGGTTATACGATAATTATTTGCATAATCGCACTTGGCATTTTTAGACTAATCGTGGATTGTCGTTTTGCCGTAAGTGATTGGATTGAGCACTGGTCGCTCAAACATTTTGGCTTGGTTTGAAGGATGTGTTCAGCTGAATAGCCGAAGACGTTGCTGGTCACGGATTAGACCTTGGCACGTTCGTCTTAACATTAAGGTCTTGTTAGTTTAGAATTGTCCTAAAGAGGATGCCGAATTCTGATTCAGACTTTTATCGGAAGGCGTAATTGGCTGAGGGCCAAAGAGCGTTTGTCGTGATTGATGGGCCAAGTCGGAGTTTTCCGTGCGAAGATGGCCAATGGTGTTAGAAATGATTTTCCACTTTAGGTATCAGTTATACGATGAATGTTTCGTATAATGTTTCCTATAGTCGTACGAATTTTTTTTTTGCTTTTGTATGGTGAAGACAAAATCTAAGAGGCTCGATAAAGAACCCGTGCGAGATGAGCGCCTGCTCGGACAGAACCGAGGGAAATTGGCGGCAGAAGCCAGCGAGCCGCATGGCTAAATAATGAGATCTGTAAATCGTAGCGCGAAGAGATAAAGTTTAGATTTTTCGTTGAGAGACGAGTCATAGGAATTTGCTTTTAGCTATATGAAAATTGTCCAAAACACTTCTCCGTAAATCTTGTAACGTTTGTTTCCGAAAGTTTTTTCGTGATAACGTGCTCAAATTACTCTAGGAACAACTTTACTCTCTCGAATAAGAGGTTCAGTTGTAGTACTTAGGGGTCGAATCCACAAGGAGCTGGGGAGCCAAAAAGATCTAATCAGAGTGACTTAGCTAGGTTGATTATTATTAAACTTAAATAGCAGGTTTTGAGCAAGACAATTGCTCGATTGATTGATTGAGGGTTTGAAGCTTTTATAAGAAATAGCTAGAATTAGGGTTTCTATTTAGGTAATCAGGATTATAATTCTCTAGAAACCTAACAGTTATTTGCATGATATTATAGAGCTTAACTTCATAGGAACAAATCGATCAGCTCTCGCCTTCTAGATTCGTTTATTGACTAGATCTAATTACCTTACCAATCATCTTTATCAATTAAAAAGTGTCGATCAGTTATTCTAGAGGAATATCGATCGATACACCTTTTGTTCTCTCGATCGATTATTCTATAGGAATATCGATCGATACGCTCTAGCCAAGCTTTGAGTTCGGGTTGAATAAATGCTCACTAAGGGTTCATAGATCAGCTTCCGCCTTTCTATAGCAATCCAAACTCAATTAGGATAGGTTCAGGACAAGGTTAAGTAATAACTTTTATCCTAGGTCGAGGTTCTAGTTAGCTACAATAGAACACAAGCATTAAGAGCATCCTAATGATGAATATCACAATTTAGCAATCTATAGTTGGACTAATCCCTCATAACCTATTTGAACCCTAAATCTTACAATAAAACTACTCAGACATGGATAAGCAATTCATAACAACAAGGTATAAAGAAAACTGCAGAGATAGATAAATAGATAATAATGGAGTTCTAATCACTTTGGATCTTCTCTCCAACTCTGGAAATCCCTAAAACCTTTAGTTGTGTAAAACAATAGAATTGAAAATCTCTCTTTGTCTTGAACACTTAAAAAAACTATAAACATAGGTTAAAAACTAGTCAGGGGAAATTCTATAAATTGCTGAAGTCTTGGCTCCAAGTCGGCTAGAACCAATTCGGGTCTTGTCTGCTCCGCCGTCGATCGATGTCACAGGATGTGCATCGATCGATTAATATATTCATTCGTAGATCTTTATTCGATTCGATCGATGGTACCGAGTGTGCACTGATCGATTATTGACTCTGATTGTCGACCTCTGGTGTTGTTTGATGGTCAGCTCGGTGAAATCTCTTTTATGCTCCAAAATGCTCCAAAAACATCACTTTGTTCCAAAACACTCATGAACCTGAAAACTTACCTAATAGACTTCAAAACATAATAATCAATACTATTAAAACAAAAAAACTTTTTATCTACTTACAAATAATCTATTGATATACCATGAATTTGACCCGATTTTAGTCATGGTATATGATAGTTTTAGGATATATTTAATCCATTTTGGAGTCTAGATAGCATATTTACCGGTTCAGGAGCAATTGGAGAAAAGATGATGTTTTTGGAGCATTTTGGAGCATTTTAGAGATTTATCCCAAGATGACCATATCGACCACTCAAGGTCGACACGGAGAGAGACGCGTCGATCGACACACCTTCAGTGGTGTCGATCGATATTTAACACACAGAAGCCCGGTTTGGTCACAGCCGACTTGAACCCCAAGACTTCATCCATTTTACCAAGATACCCCTGACGAGTTTGAACCTAATTTTTGAGTATTTAAGTTTTTCCTAAGTGTTTTGGCAGAGAGAGAGAGTTTTTAGAGTTTTTGAAGAGGTTGTCCTTCAAAGTTTGTTTTTAGAGGGAGTCTTTTTGAGAGTTTTTCATACTATTGTTTTGTTAGAGAAAGAGTTACAATTGAGAGCTTTCTTGAACACCTGTATTTTCCATCGATTTTATCTATGCAATTTTATTTAATTGTTATGATGTTTTGCTTGGCCATGTCTGAGTAAACACCTTTGGTAGATGTAGGATTCAAATAGGTTTTGAGGGATTAGCCCCAAATATGAATACTTGAGCATGTGATATTCATCTTAGAAGATTGCTCTTAATGCTTGTATAGGAGTAACTAACCTATACATGATGACAGTGGATATTATCCTTGGATCTATCTTCTTTGAGCTTAGGAATTTGCTGGAAACAAACGATAGCAGATTTGGCAAACTCCTTAAGCAAACTGTTATCAACCTCGCAAAAGCGTACTAGAGGTACCTGTTGGAATACAGGTTGGGTATTTTGAATTTTGGTTCTAATTTATATCACCTACTAGGTCCCATTATGATAAATTTGTATGTACGGATCGGATTCGGATATAACACATCGGCATTAGTTTAATTTAATTTTTAGCAATATTAAATCATACAAAACATACAACAATTTAACTTTTATAAATATTCATTGTTTTATCTAAACTCGCTATTTTAAATATTAACGATCGAATGAATAAAAATAAATCGCGTATCATAATCGGGCTTTAAAACATTAACACCACATAACAAAACACGTTCAATCCGCAAACATATTCCGTCCACATCGATCGATACACCCGCTTGTGCATCGACCGATATTCATCAAAAACCGTGTACCGAGTCTCAAACACTGTCGACCGATACCAGCTCAACAACATCGACCGATCTCATTCATCTGGCATCGACCGATACCCGTTCATGCACATCGACCGATACTTTTCGGTACCCGTCGACCAACATCTTTCATCCAACATCGACCGATACCGCTATCCGCATATCGATCGATACTGAGCCGCAGAACATGATTGCGACACTGATACTCATGCGAGACGACGAAGGTAACCTGCGTGACCAAGAAGGTCACCTGCGTAATGGAACATGTCGGAGAATTAATGATCAGGGGGCTGCAATCCCTGATCCAGAAGCTGAGGCTGCTGCAGCCACTGCTCGAGCTGCAGAAGAAGCCAACATAAACAGATCACTGGCTGACTACAACCGTCCATATCAATACTACGCCAACAGATCTGCTATTTGTCCTTTAGACATACAGAGAGCTGATTATGAGGTGAAACCTCAGTACTACACACTTGTAGGACAGACACCCTATAGTGGAGCATCCAATGAACATCCTATGGACCATCTAGAGAGGTACGAGGATCTCATATCTGCTATGAAAGCTAATGGAGTCCCAGCTGACTACCTACTTTGCAAGCTTTTCAAATACTCTCTTACTGGAGAAGCTTTGCAATGGCTTAAGCAACTACCACCAGGATCTCTTACATCTTGGGCGGATATCAAGAATGCTTTCTTGATTAATTTCTTTGATGAGGCAAGTGCAGAAGAGTTGAGAAGCAAGATTGCTACCTTCATGCAGAAGCCTACAGAGCCTTCCAGACATTGTTGGGGTCGTTTCAAGTCTTATCAGAGAGATTGTCCACACCACGGATTCAATGAAGTGCAGCTACTCAGCACTTTCTTCAGAGGTTTAGATCTGACCTATCAGACAGCACTAGACACAACTAGTGAAGGAAACTTCAACACAAGGAATCCAAAAAAGGCTGTGAGACTTATTGAGAACTTGGCAACTAGCAACAGCACCAAGAACACTGATTATGAGAGAAGGAAATTGGCCAATGCTCTTGCAAAGAATCAGTTGGACGATGTGAGAGCCAACTTGGACAGTGTCAAAGCTTCTAAGGAAGCAAGTTAGCTTTGCAGAAGATGTAGAAGCTATAGAGACTGATGAGGAAAGATACAAGAAGTGAATCACATAGGAGGATTTCAAAGGCTTTGAAATTAGAATGGAAACAAGAACTTCTAGGGCAACATTCAGAGGAGCAACTACAATCAGAATTCACAATATCAGAAACCCTTCAGCAACAGCAACTACAGCAACAACAAGAATCTCAACAATTCTTTCTACCAGAATCCACCACCACCTACTCAGGAGAGCAAGACTGAAGCAATGCTTGATTCAGTTCTAAAGGGTCAGCAGAGGCTTACTGTGGATTTCAATGGAAAGATACATGCTGCTTATAATAGCCTGAATGTGAAGTTCGATACCTTGAGCACTCATGTGAAGAAGCTAGAGACACAGGTTATTCAAACAGCAGAAGCTATTCAGAGGCAAGAAGCCTTAATAAAAGGGAGAGAGGAAGATCTCATCAGACACCACATCAATGCCATCACAGTAGATGATTTCTGGCAAGTGGATGAGCATGAGAAGCTTCAAGAAGGAGACTTTGAAGTTAAGAGCTCCATGACCATCGGCAATTCTCACTGGTGTCGACCGACGCCAGACGATGATCATCGATCGACATGGGAAGATGATTATCGATCGATGTTCGAGATACCACATCGATCGACAGAGCCTACTGCTACGAATAGACCAGTCCGAATTATGACACACGCAGAGTTCGCAGCAAGGCACCCAAACCCACCCCACCCTTTCATCGATCGATTCCACGAAGATGATATCGATCGCCCAGGCCAACCAGACATTGATCGACATGCTACACCTGACGTCGATCGATATACTACCATTAAACAGTGAGTGCAGCTACCAAGGATAAATGCAATACAATTATATGCACTGAGAGGCCAACCCAAACCTACAGATAACCCACCAGAAGAAGCTGGAGATACATCAGAGCCTATGGAGATAGAAAAGGAAAGTGCAAAGAGAATCCTAAGAAAAAGAAAAGAGAAGATTCCTAAGCAGTTTAAAAGGGAAGCAAATGCAAATGAGTTAGAAAACTTCAAGAAAAGAGTTCTAAGGATTCCAGCAGAGAAACCCTTTGAGGAGACATACTTCACACACAGATTGTGGATGTTCTTCAGAGAGACAAGAGTAACAGAGGCTGACATTGAGAAGATGTTCAATCAAATCAGAGAGGATATGAAGAAGATCACATTGAAGAAGAAGAGTGACCCTAGAGAGTTCATTATCTCATGCCTAGTGCAAGACATTGAATTCTCACATGCACTATGTGATACAGGAGCATCAGTCAGCATCCTACCAAAGGTTATGACTAATTTACCATGAATTTAACCCCGATTTTACCCATGGTATATAAGTGTTTTAGATACTATTTACTACAGTATAGAGTGTATTTAGATTATTTACAGGTTCAGGGACATTTCGGAGGAAAGTGGTGATTTTGGTGTCTTTTGGAGCCTTTTGAGTGCAGAGCTGCACAGACGCATCAGATGTTTAGCTATGGATGAAGACATTCCCACCGTTAGATTTCACTCATATTTTGATACAAGATAGAGCGTTTAGTTAGCTTTCCAATGCCACTGGTTTTTGGTCAACCATCATCCTGTAGCAGAAGTTATGCCTGTTTGACTGAAGAATGGTCAGTCTACCTCGCGAGAGGAAGTTGTCGAGAAGAGGAATGCATATCGATCGATGCAGCACACTGCATATCGATCAATATGGATGTCAGAATATGAGCCAAGCATATTTATGACAGATTGAAGCCCAGGAGCCACCACGAAGTTACCAAAATACCCTTGGACGACCATAAACCCTATTTATGTTTTTTCTAAGCCATTGTTGACGGCTACGCTTTCTACACTTTATATTATTCTATACTATTGTTTTTTCTTAGGGTTTGGAGAGAAGATCAATTCTCCTTCAGAGATTGATTGGAACTCCACTGGTTTTATCATTGATTTCTATTCTATTATTATTCAGACTATGATTTCTATTATTGCTTCCATGTGTGAGTAATTCTCTTGTTAGGTTTAGGGATTTCATGAGCTTAATGTCAAAATGATAATCAATTAAGATTGCTAAGTTATCTATAGATCTCTACACCAGGGTGATTTATAATTCTAGGATCTGGAGTAGTTAGAAAATCACGACAGTGTAACTAATTGCTTGAACCTAGAATCATAGGACAATTGAGAGGCACGAAAGTACCATCAATTAACGGAACCCGAGCTCTGCTGGATTATATACCTAGGCGCATACGATAGTTGGTCTAGGAATCTAGTTGAACATAATCGACTAGGTCGTTAATGCTTGTCTGAGGTAGTATCGATCGACGCTCAGGCCATAGCATCGATCGATGCTCACTCCTTGTTCGCGTGCGACAGCAGGGACAAAGACTTAGGCATCTGATTAGTAATTGCATGTGAAAGATGGATTACTTGCTTATTAAAACCGAGTTCTAGAATTGAATCTATAAACCTTTAGCATCCTTGAATTTTAGTTTTGAATCTCTTGATTGATAAATCCCTAGATCTAGCTATTTCTCCTTATTGTTAACAACTCTCTGCCAAGCTGAACAATTGTCTTGTTTATCTTGTTTAGTGCTTTATTTACTTATTTATTTATTGTCTTATAATCTATTAGCCTACCTAAATCAAATAACTGTCAGATCTAGTGTGTGCCTTAGCTCCCTTTGGATTCGATCGCTAAGTGCTACAACTCGACCTCTTATTTGAGAGAGTATAAATCACTCTTTAGGGTAATTTGAATGATATCAAATTAGGCGCCGTTGCCAGGGAGCTTCGATCGCCATTAGACTTGATTAATAGGTTTAGTCTAGGTTTTATTTACTGTTCTAAGTTACTTACGAAAATTTTTTCTTATTTTTCAGGGTACATTCCAATCAGTACAAGAAGCAGCATGGAGGAATTGCTTTTCTTATCAAACCCAGCACGTGTGGAACGCTTGATCCGCAGAGAGAAACATGCTACATCGATCGACGCCTCTACTAGTGCATCGACCGATTCTGATCAACAACCGTCTACCGAGTTTCAGCAACCATCGATCGACACTCGCTCAACCACATCGACAGATACTTCTCAGTACCTGTCGACCGACACTTCTCAGTACCTGTCGACCGACATTGTCCACCCGACATCGACCGATACCGCACATCACGCATCGATCGATACTGAGCTGCGCGTCATGGTTGCGCCTTTGATTCTCATGGAAGACGAGAATGGAGACCTGCATGACCCTGAAGGTCATCTGTGTAATGCAGCAGGTCAAAAGATAGATGGAGAGGGGGCTGCAATCCTTTATCCATCTGCTGCTACTGAGGTTGCTAATGTTCTTCGACAAAGAACAATGGCAGAATTGATCAAGCCTAGTCAGTTCTATACCAATAGGCGTGTGATTCAACCTCCAGAAATCCGACCCACCTACTTCTCTCATGTGGGTCAGCACCCCTATGGTTGTCTTCCTCATGAAAATCCCATGGACCATATTGAGACACTAGAAGATTTGGTTTCTGGCATCCAGGAAGAGGAAGCAACCAGAGTCTACATCATCTGTAAGCTGTTCAAATATTCTCTCTCTTGTAATGCTATTAGTTGGTTGAAACTCCTACCACCAGGATCTTTTACTACATGGAATGAAGTCAAGACTGCGTTTTTGACTGAATTTTTCGATGGTGAAAAGGCTGAAGAAACAAGAGATAAAATTTGGACATTCTCTCAGGGACCTATAAAAGCTTTCAGAACTTGGGAGAGGTTTAAGAGATACCAAAGAGACTGTCCACACCATGGTTTTACGGAGATTCAGCTGCTGAAAAGATTCTGTAAGGGTATTTATGTACGATATCGTGTGATGTTGGATACTGCAAGCGAAGGAAACTTTGGGACAAGGACCCTGGAGGAAGCTAAGAGACTGATTGAGAACTTGGTGTCTAGAAACAGTGCCAAAAATCTGGATATGCACAGGATAAAATCAGCTGTGAAGGATGACAACAAGATCGTTGAGGCTGAGATTTGTTCTATACATGAAGTCTCATTGGTGGAGCATGCTATATACCAGGATGAGGATCAGTGCCATATAGAAGAGATGGGATTTATGATAGAGGAGTTCTTGAAAGATCAGCAGAAGACGACTGAATGCATGAATCTGAGTATGGATTCTCTCTGCAAAGAGGTGATTGGAAGATTGGAAACCTTAGTTACCCATGTCAATATGCTTGACACCCAAGCTTATCAGACTACAGAAGCTGTGAAGAAGCAAGAAACTCTTTTTCAAAAGAGAAGTGCTGTTCATCCGGGTACTGTTCACCCGACGTCGATCGACACTGTTCATAATGCATCGATCGACACTGTTCATCCGACGTCGATCGACACTGTTCATCCGGCGTCAATCGACACTGTTCATCCCGCAATGATTGATACTGTTCACGCAGTTACTGCTCAT
The DNA here is from genome assembly GCA_018703725.1 of Brassica juncea. Classification (NCBI taxonomy): domain Eukaryota; kingdom Viridiplantae; phylum Streptophyta; class Magnoliopsida; order Brassicales; family Brassicaceae; genus Brassica; species Brassica juncea. The sequence continues at coordinate 24,551,565 of CM031938.1, forward strand.
CGCGGCACTGTTCACCTAGTTACTGTTCATCCCGTGTCCAAAAACACTGTTCATCAAGCCATCGAAGGGCACCAGGTCGATTCCATCTTAGATAATGAATTTGGGAAAGCACTTGAGCAGGAGAAGCTGGACGAAGATGCTTTTCTAGTCGAAATTTCTATGTCTGTAGGCAGTTTGTACTAGTTTCGACCGACACCAACAGCTGAGCATCGACCGACACCAACAGCTGAGCATCGACCGACACCAACAGCTGAGCATCGACTGACATCTAAGACTTAGCTTGCTAGACTATCCACCTAGATTCTAAGTTCCCTAAAGTTTACGGCAGTTTCCAAGACATTTTTTCATTCCTTTCCTACGGAAAATTAAAAATCTGATTTAATTTTCTAAAATCGGACGTACCTTAGTCTCATCGATGATTCGGGATTGCCTCTTCTTCATTCTTCTTCTCCTGATTGCCTCTTCTTCGTTCTTCTTCTCCTCGTGTCTTTTGTCCTGAGTTTCAACTTTCGTAGTGTATTTCCTCGAAGGTTTTTCGCGAGTATGAGTAAGTAATTTATCGAAAGTTCATAAGGCGTTTAAGAATGGCCACTTTCGATTCAATGTCAAAGAACTTCGAAAAGTTTGATACTGATTTTCTTATGAATTGGTTTTCGACAAAAGTTTAACGAGAATATCGGAGGGAGGAAGAGATTTCAACGTCCAAGTTTCTGTTCTTGTTTCTTCGTACCGTTGATTTTACTAAATTGACCAGGTGCGCTTAGTATATTGTTGAAAAGTCTACCAAACGTTTATGAATAGATGTTTTTGACTCAATGTGGCAGAATTTTGTAAAACCGGATTGCGTTTTATGTACCGAAGAAACTTTATGACATCGTTGAAACAAAGTGAGGAGAAGTAGATGATAACTCAAAGAAGGCTGAGGTGGGCAATTAGGAAAAAGGAAGCAATGGACAAGATGTCATTCAGGTGAGGTGATATCTTGCATTTTTACAGGATTTTAGCCATTCATTCTTGTACATTTTGATCATATAGAATATAATTTAGGCATCTTTAGGATCCATATTGCATTCATAAGTCTTTGTCAGGTGTTGGAGTGTCCTATGGAGTTCTTGGAGGTGTTTAGAGACATTTGTGGTGCAAAAAGGGTGAAAGATGAACATGGATGGAGACCTTAAATATATCTTTTGTAGCCCATCTTTTGGGAAAACATGGGAAATTGAGTTAGATTTCTAGTTGAAGTTGTTTCAAGTCATTTGGAGCTGTATTGGAGGAGTTATGTTCAATTTACTAGAGACATATCCATCCTTGGTCGAGCATCGCAGAGCGGCCTCCTTGGAGGGACTTGAGATGTCCGCTGTCAAGCCAGAGCGACCAGCCACAGCGAGACCACTTACCCGCTCAGCTTATTACACGAGTTGAAGCTCAAAAAGGAGCTCAGAGCGACCCCTTGGAGCGAGGCATAGAGGTCTCTGTGCGTCCATTTGCTGGTCGAATCTCATGAAGTCTCAAGGGCTGTTTAGTCATTTCTCTTGCTGTTTTTTGGTTTTTCAAGCTTAGTAAAAATACTTTTGTAAGCCCAAAGTTTGGACTTGTCTCTTTTTCTCTCTAGAAACATATAAACCTCTTGGAGAAAGATTGATCCTTGAATCTATTTTCATCTTATTTCTTGTGTTCTTGAGTAATTATTTGTATTCTAATCATGGTTAAGCTTGAATCCACCATGGGTTTAGGAGAAAGCATGACTATTAGTGAGTAGATCTATCTTTGAATCATGAGTTAGGGTGATTAAGGGTGATTAAGAGAAGATCTAAGGTGTTTAGTGTTGCTCTTTCTTATTCCTTGCTTGTTGAGTGATCTTAAAGCTATATTAAAGTTGGCCTCTCTAATCTGGAGTCTTAGGCATTTTCCAACCACAAGGTGTTTGATGAAATGCCTGAACAAATTCTACAATACTTTTAGCTTGCCTTAACAAAGACATTTGATGTTAACGGAGCTAAGATTGCTATTAAACTTGTTTCCAATGATTGCTTTAGTAATATTCAACCAAAGACATGTGATGCTTGAGTTACTTTAGCTAATGAGCATTCATCTAGACATAGAGCTTGCTTAGTATTGTGTTTAGGCATAAGGTTGTCGATTGATTGTTTGTTTGGCACCTTTAGATTAAATCTTGATCACCCGAGATCAAATCCCTAGTCCCATGAGTCCTCTCATCTCACTTGAAAGAAAGCTTGTTCCTTTATTCCATTTTAGCTTACTTCTTAGTTCATATCACTTCACTATCTTGATTGCACTTAGCTTAAGTATGAACTTGTATTCTCAGTGCTTTAGAATCACTTCGGATTGGATTCGACAATCTCTTATACTACATTGATTTATTCTAGGAGCCTTGAAAACTACTTTTCAAATTTGGCGCTGTTGCCAAGTTCTAATTTGATTTTGACATTGGGATTTAGTCACTTGCTTGAGACTAAGTCATTTTTCTTTTATTGTGTTGTTGATTCTCCTTCTTCTTCTCCCTTTGCTTTTCAGGTGTATGATCACAAGAAGCAGAGGTGCATCAAACTTGATTCCCACTGTTGAAGAGATTGCTGCACTTGAGAGGGAGATAGCAAGAAAGAGAAGAGAAGAAGAGCAACAGGCTCACTTGTAAAGATTGGGGTTTGAAACAGAGCAAGACAAGAATCAACCTCAAGATGGTAATGCTCAAGGGGGCAATGGTCCAGGAGCTGACAACCTTAGACCAAGACACCCACAGCGCCAAGCCAGAGGCATTGGGGCCTATGACCAACCTCACATTCATAGTCATAGGTTGGGGATCAGAGCACCCGCTGTGGAGAACAACAACTTCGAGATCAAATCAGGGCTGCTCAGTGTGATAGAGAACAACAAGTTTCATGGCCTGGCTGTTGAGGATCCTCTGGATCACCTTGATCAGTTTGACCAGTACTGTGGCTTGTCCGAGACCAATGGAGTCTCTGAAGATGGGTTCAAGCTCAGGCTGTTCCCTTTCTCTCTGGGAGACAAAGCACACCAGTGGGAGAAGACTCTTCCAAGTGACTCTATCACCAATTGGAATGAGTGCACGAAGGCTTTCCTAGACAAGTTCTTCTCTACCTCTAGGACGCCAAGATCAGGAATGAAATCTCTGGGTTTCAGCTGAAGAATCTAAAAGGTTTTAGTGAAGCATGGTAGAGGTTCAAGGGCTACTGGTCTCAATGCCCACACCATGGATTCACCAAGGAGAGCTTATTTAGCACCTTCTATCGTGGTGCTCTCCCACAATGCAGAAACAGAATTGATACTGCTAGCAATGGTTTCTTCTTGGGAAGAAATGAGCAGGATGCAGAAGAGCTGGTGGAGAACATGGCCAAGAGTGATTCAGTATACAGTGAGGAGAATGATAGAAGGAATAGAGGCACTGATGGAGATGATCAGCACACAAGGAAGGAGCTGAAATCTCTCCAAGAGAAGTTGGACATGCTTCTTGCAGAGAAGGCTAAGCACGAGCAGATGAACTCCATTGGGGATCAGAAACAAGAGAGGCCTGCAGGAATCAATGAGGTTGATGGTTTAGAAGGCCAAGAGGAGCTGTGCTTCATCGATGCTAATGGTACATTGTGCAGGAAAGAGCCCAATTTTCAGTACCAAAACAACTATCGGCAAAGGCCTTACTACAACAATCAGCAAGAAGGATACCAGGCCAAGCAAAGCTACCCTCCTGGTTTCACTAACCAAGGAAACCAGTCTCCTCAGACTCAAGGAAGCTCTTCTCAAGCTCAAGCTCCAGATTCAAATGTGGACTCCATGTTCAAGAAACTCTTGGAATTTCAGGCCAGAAATGAGAAGACAATGATTTATGAATTCAAGAACATCCATGCAAAGATAGATGGGAACTACTCTGACCTCAACAACAAATACCAACAACTTGCCTCTCACCTCAAAGCTTTGGAGAGTCAGGTTGCGTCTATGTCTTCATCTTCCACGAGCCCAATGGGATGTCTACCAGGACAACCAGAAAAAAATCCCAAAGAGTCTTGCAATGTTGTCATCTCTACTACTTCTTCAGAGATTGAGCTGAATAATCGTGAGAAAGAGGTTGATGAGATTGAGAAGCTAGTGTTTGGGACTGAGCTTGGGAAAGTTCAGAAATTGGTTGCAGCCACAGCTGAAGCTAAGATTGTGAAGGAAGCTGCCAAGAAGGTTGAAGTAAAGATTCTGAAGAGGGATGAGCACAGGGCTGAGAAACCAGTTGAGAAGAGAGCTGACCACAAGCTGAAAGAAGTGAAGCAGGAAGACACTGAGGTTGAGCTATCACCCTATGATTCCCTTTTCCCCAGAGAGTTCTCCAAAGCTCAGAAGAAGGTGCTCTCCAGGTTCAGGAAAGATCTTAGTGATGTTGGGGTTGGGCTTCCAGAGATCTCAGGTATGCGTGAAGCTCATGTCCAAGTGATGCTCATCAAGGACATTCTAGACCACCAAACAGAGGTAGCAGAGCTTTTGGACATCTCCATTTTGAAGATTGATCCACCAGTCACACCAAAGTCCCTCCCTAAGCCAGTGTCCCAAGGGAAATTCACCTTGTCTTGCTCCCTTGGTAAGCTCACTATGGATGATACTCTTGTTGATTCTAGAGCAAGTGTGAATGTGATCTCATTAGAGATGGTGAACAGTCTTGGGATTGAGAACAATGAGCCAGATACTTCTTCTCTCACGTTTGGGGATTCCTCTTCTACAACCCCAATTGGTCTCATCAAGGACTTCTCTTTGAAGATTGGATCCTGCACCATACCTATTGACCTCACTGTTTTGCAGATGGCAACTGAGAAGAGAGTTCCATTGATATTGGGTACACCTTTCCTCACAACAGTTGGAGCTTGCGTTGACTTTCCCAACAAGAAGGTCACCCTCATGAATGTGAACAAAACTGTCTCCTATCCCCTCCAATCTCCATTGGATGTTGGCTATTGTGGGACAATCACTTGTGGAGAACAAGCTGTTGAGAAGCCCCACGATGAAGTGGTTATTTGTGAGGAAGAAGGTCTTGCTGGAGAGTCTTCTCAAGAGTTATGTGTTGAGCACTTGGAAAGTGCTAAAAGGGAAGGGGTGAATGGAGCCTCAAAGGCCACTCATGGCAAGAAGAAAATGCTGAATGAACCTCACCCTTTACCCTTTGGCCTGCTCCAACACACTCTCACTCTCCATCCAATGAAGCTCAAGGATGGTTCCATTGAGTACAAGGTCAAGTGCAAGGGTGATGACAGGCCTTTTCAGGTCCTAATCAAATGTTGTAGAATACAAGATGTCAATCCAATTCTAAGATATTCTAATGCAAAGGGAATGCAAGTTCATGCTTAATCTAAGTCTAAACAAGATGAGAGGATGATTATGAAACTAGACAATATAAAAAATGCAATAGAAGATTGAACTTTCTTTCTCAATGAGGCAAAGGGGGTTCTTGGGACAAGGGAACTGACTTTGGGTGATCAAGATTCAATCCAAGATGCCAACTTTTCAATCAATCTAATTCCTTATGCCTAGACAACAAAACTAAGCAAGCTCTATCCCTAGATGAATGCTCTTTTGCAATGATCACCCAAGTACACCAAATCCCTTTGGCTGTAATGATCAAAGCAAACATGGAGAATGAGTCTAATAGCAATCCTAGCTCCTTTGACAACTAATCCATTAGGCAAAGCAAGCTAAAAGCATAGATGAGTTGGTTCAGGCATTTCATAGAACACCTTCCGGGCATGAAATGCATATGGCTCTATGTTTGAGAGGCCAACCCAAATATAGCAAGAAGAACACCAAATCAATGCAAGGAGATGATAGATCTAACACTAAGCACCTTGGATCTACTCCTAATCACCCTTAGTCTCCCAAGCCCATGAACCCTAGATAGATCTACTCACTAATACCCATGGAAAACCTCAAAATCAATGATGATTCAAGGCTAAACATGATTAAAGAAAGAGATAATCTATTAAACACACAAGAAATGATGTAAAAAGGATCAAAGATCCAAACTTTCTTCAAGTTCTAAATATGTTTTTGAGAGAAAAGAAGTTAAGTTTCTTAATGAGATTACAAGAGTATTTATAGGTGGCTTGAAAGCCCTTAAAAACATAAGAGAAAAGTCCAAAAGGTCCTTGGTGCCACATGATTTTCGACCAATCAGAAGCCAAGAAAAGGAAGAAACTGGCCGATACCCGGGTAAGGTGGTCGAGTCCCGACCCGCGTATGCCGACCCGCGTATCTCATGTTGATCCGTGCGGGTCCTTCAGGCCGCGTATGCCAGGCCGCGTATGTGAGCCGTGCGGGTCCTTCAGGCCGCGTATGCCAGGCCGGGTGTGTGGAGCCGTGCGGGGTTCTCATCCCGGGTGTGTGAGGCCGGGTACACTCCCTGGCGTCCATCATCTCTTGCCCAACCCGTGCGGGTAGGTTAGGTCGGGTGTCCAGGTCGGGTGTCTTGACATGCTTCCAATGAATCGATCATAACTTGTCCAATATGGCTCCAAATGACTTGAAACCACTTCCATTGGAAAGCTAACTCAAAATGCTGTGTCTCCACAAAATCTTAGCATTAGAAGATATCTCCAAGGCCTCCGTCCATGCTCATATTTGTCTTAACCAGATCATGGATTGACTTCTCTTTTCATGGCCAAACTTGATTCTTCATCTCTTTTTGGGCCATAAGGCTTCCAAACACCTCAAATCACACCAAAGCATACTCCAACACCTGATAAGGACAAATGAATGCAAAATGGACCTAAAGATGCCTAATGCCTAACTTATATGATCAAAATGCACAAGATATGATAGCTAAAAACATGTAAATATGCAAGACATCAACTCCCCCACACTAGACCTTTGCTTGTCCTCAAGTAAACTTTTCAAGCACAAGGGGGATGGATGCAAGGATGGGAACAAAGCCAAAGGAAACACTCATAGCACTCAACCTGACATCCTAAAGAAACATAGCAAATTGCATGAGCAAACTCTCTTATTATGCTCTAGCTTCACAAGGCCTATCAATTACTCTTATGCCTCTACACAAGATGCAATGCCTATCAACCAACATGCTCTCTTAACCAGCCCTCACATTGATTCACACACACACACACAAGGTGAAGTCTCACAAATGGGCACATGATCTCAATCATTTGGCTAGGTGATCAAATGGTCTAATATGGATGAAAAGGAGGGTTCAATGCATCATTTCAAGGCAATCACTCAAAAATCAAGGAGCTTGATCATTAAGCAAAATTTATCTAAGACTAGGAGCAATTCATGCATACATGGATCCATCCTCATCATTCTACCCAATTCCTAAGTGATTACAAGATCTACACCCTTTTTTTTCATCCCATAACCCAAAATGAAGGCATACTCACATCACTCACCCAATGAACATTTTCTTTCTCATGATTCAACCTCTAAGGACCTCTATTCACTTTTCTAAACTCTAACTCTTTAAGTTTTTCCTTCCCCACTATCTTATTGATTTTTTTTTCTTTTTCTTTTTCTTTTCTTTTCTTTTCTTTTTCTTTTTTTTTTTTTAACATGAAGGGGGAAGGTCAAAAACATTACACAAGAACTTTATTATTTTTTTTTTCTGTTCTAGGTCCCTAGGGTTTTTCTTTCTCAATGATACTCTTTTGTTCATCAATCTCAGCATTGTCATATCCCGAAACCCAAAATGTAAACCATTAGGTAACAAACACTTCACTCACCATCCTAGAAGCTAGCTCAAATGATGACCCTATGCTAGCAAGAGATGAGAACAAATCCATGTCGCTCCCAATACTCTCAAGATTTTGCACATGACAAGCTATCAAAAGAGGCCTCACTCAAGCAAATCAATGTAGGCTTCAAAGAATGGATAGGGTTCAAGGGTAAGGGAGTGCCATTTGGGTTAACAAAGGGTGGTACAATGGAAAAAGATAACCCAAATGTGTATGAGATCCATGATCAAGTATGCAAATGCCCATATGCAAGAGAGCTTAAGTTCATTCAAGTTTAAGTTCAGGATGGAGCTGGCTTCAAGAACAATGCCAATATCAAGAAAGCAAGCAAGTTTCAAGAAGAGTTTTCAAGGCTCAAAGCATGCAAGCTTTTTCAAAAGGTGCTCAAGCTACCTGATATGTTTAACTAGGGTGTCAAATTCAGTGCAAACAAGTATTATTTACAAGGCAATGCTCCATATGCAAATGAATGCAACCTATATGCTCTAGACTCAATCTTAAGGATGCAAGTGATGCAATCTACATGGTTCAAAAATTTAAAAAAAAATTTTGGATTTTGTATGCACTTATGAATGTACAATGCAATGCATGAGACTCAAAATCACAAAGCAAACATGATCAAATATCCGGTACCTCCCCCACACTTAAATCACACAGTCTCTGTGTGAGTAAGAGAGAAGGAGATATCCCAACAAGATAAAAGCAAATGTATATACAAGAAAGGTTGGAGTGATACCACACGAGGAGATTTGGGTATGGTGCTTGTGGCATGACTAGAAGCTGGCTTGGTTCATAGCAACTAGAGGAGGCTGCTACATGGATCATGGGGCTCAAGTGGTTCACCACCATTCTTCTCTCCTCTAGTGCTTGGCTCAACCTGAAAACCTTGACCACTTTTATTAAAAACTTAAAAGAGAATTGAAATTTCAAAACTATGTACAAGGATAACCATGGGACTTCCTCCCAAGTGAGCTTGTTTTGAGTCACTTAGCTTGACTACCTTTTCTCTTTGACTAGTGAGAAGGAGGATCCTTCCCTCCTTCAAGTGTGATGATGAGGACCTGAGAGAGAAGCTCTTGAAGCTTGATAGGGTCATCTTGGAGCTGAGGAGTGATGATGGCTCTAGCACTTGAGAATGGTGTGGACCTGCCCTTATGCTTGATCTTGTACTCAATGGCTCCATCCTTGAGCTTCTTTGGATGGAGAGTGAGAGTTTGTGAGAGCAAATCAAGAGGAGGCTCTTTCACTATCTTCTTCTTGCCATGAGTGGCCCTTAAGGCTCCAGCCATCCCCTCTCTTTTAGCACTTTCCAAGTGCTCAACACACAACTCCTTAGAACACTCTCCATCAAGACCTTCTTTCTTACCAACAACCTCTTCATCTTGGGGCTTCTCAACAGCTTGTGCATCCCGAGTTATTGTCCCACAATAGTCGGATTCCATTGGAGGTTGGAGAGGGTAGGAGACAGCTTTGTTGACATGCATGAGGGTGACCTTCTTGTTGGGAAAGTCAATGCAAGCTCCAACCGTTGTGAGGAAAGGAGTGCCAAGGATCAAAGGGACTCTTTCTTCAGATGTCATCTTCAAAACAGTGAGGTCAATAGGTATGGTGCAGGATCTAATCTTCAAGGGAAAGTCCTTGATTATGCCAAGTGGGGTTGTAGAAGAGGAATCCCCAAAGATGAGAGGAGGAGTATCTGTTTCCATGCTTTCAATCCCAATATTCTGCACCATATCCAAGGAGATGACATTCACGCTAGCTCCACTATCAACAAGAGCATCATCCATAGTTAGTTTACCAAGAGAGCAAGACAATGTGAACTTCCCTTGAGTCTCAAGCTTAGGGAGGGACTTGGGAGGGATTGGTGGATCAATCTTCAGAAGTGAGATGTCCAAAAGTTCAGCCACTTCAGCTTGATGGGTGAGAATGTCCTTTATGAGCATCATTTGGACATGAGCAGCATGCATATTGCTGATCTCTGGAAGCTTGACTCCAATATCACTGAGGTCTTTTCTGAATTTGGAGACCACTTTTTTCTGAGCTTTGGTGAGGAACCTTTGAGGGTAAGGGAGCTTATCATAGGGTGATAGCTCAAACTCATTGTCTTCTTCCTTCACTTCTTTCAGCTTGGGGTTGGCATTCTTCTCAACTTGTGTCTCAACCTTAGGTTCATCAATCTTTCCTTGAACCTTCTTATCAGCTCTCTTCACAACTCTAGCTTCAGCTGTGGCCACAACCAGTCTCTTATCATTTTCAATCTGATTTCCAAGCACTAGCCTCTCAATCTCATCAACATCATTCTTATGATCACTCAATGCAATCCCTGAAGAAGTGGAGATGATAACATTGCAAGTGTCCTTAGTGTTCTTCTCTGGTTTCCCTGGTAGAGATCCCATTGGATTCTTGGAGGATGAAGACATGGATGCAACTTGGCTCTCCAAAGCTTTGAGGTGAGAGGCAAGTTGCATGTACTTGTTGTTGAGGTCAGAATAGGTTCCATCAATCTTAGCATGGATGTTCTTGAACTCATCACCAATGGTCTTAGCATTTCTTTCTTGAGCTTCTAAGAGTTGCTTGAACATGGACTCCAAATTTGAACTTGGAGCCTGAGCTGGAGAAGAGCTTCCTTGGGGCTGAGTAGGCTGGTTTGCTTGGTAACCTCCTTGGTGATTGTTGTAGTAAGGTCTTTGCTGGTAGTTGTTTTGGTATTGAAAGTTGGGCTCTTTCCTATACCATGTGCCATTAGAATTGATGAAGCACAGCTCCTCTTGACCTTCTACACCATGAACTTCAGTAGTCCTAGCAGGCTGTCGCTGTTGCTGGTTCCCAATGGAGTGAAGCTGCTCTTGCTTAGCCTTCTCTACAAGAAGCTTGTCCAACTTTTCTTGGAGAGATTTCAGGGCCTTTCTTGTGTGCGGATCATCTTCATCGGTGCCTCTGTTGGCCCTATCATGCTCCTCACTGTAGACTGAGTCACTCCTGGCCATGTTTTCCACCAGTTCCTCAGCATCCTGCTCAGTTCTGCCCAAGAAGAACCCATTGCTGGCTGTGTCCAATCTGCTCCTGAACTCTGGTAGAACACCTCTGTAGAAGGTACTAAGCAAACTCTCCTTGGTGAAGCCATGATGTGGGCATTGAGACCAATAGCCCTTGAACCTCTCCCATGCTTCACTAAAGCTCTCAAGGTTCTTCTGCTGAAAGCTAGAGATCTCATTTCTGATCTTGGCAGTTCTTGAGGTAGAGAAGAATTTCTCTAGGAATGCTCTCTTGCACTCATTCCAAGTAGTGATAGAGTTACTTGGAACAGCCTTCTCCCATAGATGTGCCTTGTCTCCCAAAGAGAATGGAAACAACCTCAGCTTGAAAGCATCTTCAGAGACTCCATTAATCTTGGACAAGCTACAGTAGCTATCAAATGTGTCCAAGTGATCAAGGGGATCCTCCACAGCAAGGCCATGGAACTTGTTGTTCTCAATCAAATGCAGCAGCCCTGATTTGATCTCAAAGTTGTTGTTCTCCACAGCTGGTGCTCTGATTCCCAACCTATGACCATGAATGTGAGGTTGGTCATAGGCTCCAATGGCTCTTGCTTGGCGTGGTTGGTGATGTGGCTGGCGTGGTGGTCTAGGATTGTCAGCTCTTGGACCATTGTCCCCTTGGACATTACCATCTTGAGGCAGATTCTCCATCTCAAACCCCAACCTTTGAAGATGAGCCTGTTGCTCTACTTCTCTTCTTTGTCTAGCTATCTCCCTCTCAAGTGCAGCAATCTCTTCAACAGTAGGAACCAAGTTGGATGCCCCTCTGCTTCTTGTGATCATACACCTGAAAGTCAAAGATAGAAGAGGCCAGAACCAATATCACAAGATACAATAAAAAGAAAAATGACTTAGTCTCAAGCAAATAACTAAATCCCAATGTCAAATTCAACTTAGAACTTGGCAACGGCGCCAATTTGATGACAGGCCTTTTCAGGTCCTAATCAAATGTTGTAGAATACAAGATGTCAATCCAATTCTAAGAGATTCTAATGCAAAGGGAATGCAAGTTCATGCTTAATCTAAGTCTAAACAAGATGAGAGGATGATTATGAAACTAGACAATATAAAAAATGCAATAGAAGATTGAACTTTCTTTCTCAATGAGGCAAAGGGGGTTCTTGGGACAAGGGAACTGACTTTGGGTGATCAAGATTCAATCCAAGATGCCAACTTTTCAATCAATCTAATTCCTTATGCCTAGACAACAAAACTAAGCAAGCTCTATCCCTAGATGAATGCTCTTTTGCAATGATCACCCAAGTACACCAAATCCCTTTGGCTGTAATGATCAAAGCAAACATGGAGAATGAGTCTAATAGCAATCCTAGCTCCTTTGACAACTAATCCCTTAGGCAAAGCAAGCTAAAAGCATAGATGAGTTGGTTCAGGCATTTCATAGAACACCTTCCGGGCATGAAATGCCTATGGCTCTATGTTTGAGAGGCCAACCCAAATATAGCAAGAAGAACACCAAATCAATGCAAGGAGATGATAGATCTAACACTAAGCACCTTGGATCTACTCCTAATCACCCTTAGTCTCCCAAGCCCATGAACCCTAGATAGATCTACTCACTAATACCCATGGAAAACCTCAAAATCAATGATGATTCAAAGCTAAACATGATTAAAGAAAGAGATAATCTATTAAACACACAAGAAATGATGTAAAAAGGATCAAAGATCCAAACTTTGTTCAAGTTCTAAATATGTTTTTGAGAGAAAAGAAGTTAAGTTTCTTAATGAGATTACAAGAGTATTTATAGGTGGCTTGAAAGCCCTTAAAAACATAAGAGAAAAGTCCAAAAGGTCCTTGGTGCCACATGATTTTCGACCAATCAGAAGCCAAGAAAAGGAAGAAACTGGCCGATACCCGGGTAAGGTGGTCGAGTCCCGACCCGCGTATGCCGACCCGCGTATCTCATGTTGATCCGTGCGGGTCCTTCAGGCCGCGTATGCCAGGCCGCGTATGTGAGCCGTGCGGGTCCTTCAGGCCACGTATGCCAGGCCGGGTGTGTGGAGCCGTGCGGGGTTCTCATCCCGGGTGTGTGAGGCCGGGTACACTCCCTGGCGTCCATCATCTCTTGCCCAACCCGTGCGGGTAGGTTAGGTCGGGTGTCCAGGTCGGGTGTCTTGACATGCTTCCAATGAATCGATCATAACTTCTCCAATATGGCTCCAAATGACTTGAAACCACTTCCATTGGAAAGCTAACTCAAAATGCTGTGTCTCCACAAAATATTAGCATTAGAAGATATCTCCAAGGCCTCCTTCCATGCTCATATTTGTCTTAACCAGATCATGGATTGACTTCTCTTTTCATGGCCAAACTTGATTCTTCATCTCTTTTTGGGCCATAAGGCTTCCAAACACCTCAAATCACACCAAAGCATACTCCAACACCTGATAAGGACAAATGAATGCAAAATGGACCTAAAGATGCCTAATGCCTAACTTATATGATCAAAATGCACAAGATATGATAGCTAAAAACATGTAAATATGCAAGACATCAAAGGGAAGGTCCAAGCCATTCTCAAGTGCAAGGGCCATCATCACTCCTGAGCTCCAAGATGACCCCATCAAGCTTCAAGAGCTCCTCTATCAGGTCCTCACCATCACTCTTGAAGGTGGAAAGGATCCTCCTTCTCACTAGTCCAAGAGAAAAGGTAGTCAAGCTAGTGACTCAAAACAAGCTCACTTGGGAGGAAGTCCCATGTTTATCCTTGTACATAGTCTTGCTATTTCATTTCTTTAAGTTTTTTTTTAATAAATGTGGTTTAGGCTTCCAGGTTGAGCCTTGCACTAGAAGAGAGAAGAAAGGTGGTGAAGCACTTGAGCCTAATGATTGATACCATGTACCGGCCTCCTCCAGTTGCTTTGAATCAAGCCAGATCCTAGCCCCAGACACCAAACACCACGCCCAAGTCTCCTCTTGAGGTATCACTCCAACTCTTATTGTATATACCATTGCTTTTGCCTTGTTTTAGTATCTCCTTCTCTCTTAGTCACACAGAGACTGTGTGATTTAAGTTTGGGGGAGGTACCAGGTATTTGATCATGTTTGCTTTGTTAATTGTGAGTCTCATGCATTGCATTGTACATTCATATATGCATAGAAAAACCAAAAATTTTGAAAATTTAATCGCACAAAAAGAATCATGTAGTTGCATCACTTTCATTTTTAAGATTGAGTCTAGGGCATATAGGTTGCATTCACTTGCATATGGATCAGCATGAAAATGCCTTGTAAAGAACACTTGTTTGCACTGAAATTGACACCCTAGTTAAATATATCAAGTAGCTTAGGCATCTCTTGAAAGCCTTGCATGCTTCGACCCTTAAAAACTCTTCTTGAAACATGTTTGCTTGCTTGATATTGGCACTGTTCTTGAAACCAGCTCCAACCTGAACTTAGACTTGAATGAACTTAATCTCTCTTGCATATGGGCACTTGCATACTTGATCATGGATCTCATACACATTTGGATTATCTTATTCCATTGTATCACTCTTTGTTAACCCAAATGGCACTCCCACCCTTGAACCCTGGCCATTCTTTGAGACCAAACATTGATTTGCATGAGTGAGGCCTCTTTTGATAACTTGTCATGTGCAAAATCTTGAGAGTATTGGAGGCGACATAGATTTGTTCTCATCTCTTGCTAGCATAGGAACCTCATTTGAGCTAGCATCTAGGATGGTGAGTGGGTTTATATGTTCTAAATGCTAATATCTTGGGTTAGGGGAGTGAGAAAGATGAGAAAGATGAACAAAAAGTGTCATGAGAAATGAAAATCCCTAGAGACCTTGGAATAGAAAGAAAAGAAAGCTCTAGTATTCATTTGCAACCTTTCCCCTTATAAAAAAAAGAGAAAAAGAAAGATTCAATATGATAGGGGGAAATGGAAAAGAGAAAGAGTTAGAGCTAAGTTTTATGAAAAGTGAATATGATATCTCTAGTTGGCTAAGTCAAAAGAAAAAGAGAGTTGTTCATTGGGTGAGTTATATGAGTGGGTGTTATTTTGGGTTATGGGATGAAGTAAATGAGGGTAGAACTTGTAATCACTTAGGAAAAGGGTAGAATGATGAGAATGGATCTATGTATGCATGAATTGCTTCTAATCTTAGATAAATTTTGCATAATGATCAAGCTTCTTGTTCTTGAGTGATAACCACCTTGAAATGATGCATTTGAACCCTCCTCTTCATTCCCATTAGACCATTTGCTTTCCTAGCCAAATGATTGAGATCATGTGCACATTGTGAGAATTCACCTTGTGTGTGTGCGTGTTGAGAATCAATGTGAGAGCTGGTTAAGAGAACATGATGGTTGATGAGCTATGCAACTTGTGTAGAGGCATAAGAGTATTGATAGGCCTAGAGAAGCTAGAGTATAATAAGAGAGTGTGCTCATGCTATTTGCTATATTTCTTTAGGATGTCAAGTTGAGTGCTATGAGTGTTTCTTTTGGTTATAAGCTCCATCTTTGTATCTCTCCTCCTTGAGTTTTAGAAAATTTTACTTGAGGACAAGTAAAGGACTAGTGTGGAGGAGTTGATATCTTGCATTTTTACATGATTTTAGCCATTCATTCTTGTACATTTTGATCGTATAGAATATAATTTAGGCATCTTTAGGATCCATATTGCATTCATAAGTATTTGTCAGGTGTTGGAGTGTCCTATGGAGTTCTTGGAGGTGTTTAGAGACATTTGTGGTGCAAAAAGGGTGAAAGATGAACATGGATGGAGACCTTAAATATATCTTTTGAAGCCCATCTTATGCGAAAACATGGGAAATTGAGTTAGATTTCTAGTTGAAGTGGTTTCAAGTCATTTGGAGCTGTATTGGAGGAGTTATGATCAATTTACTAGAGACATATCCATCCTTGGTCGAGCATCGCAGAGCGGCCTCCTTGGAGGGACTTGAGATGTCCGCTGTCAAGCCAGAGCGACCAGCCACAGCGAGGCCACTTTCCCGCTCAGCTTATTACACGAGTTGAAGCTCAAAAAGGAGCTCAGAGCGACCCCTTGGAGCCAGGCATAGAGGTCTCTGTGCGTCCATTTGCTGGTCGAATCTCATGAAGTCTCAAGGGCTGTTTAGTCATTTCTCTTGTTGTTTTTAGGTTTTTCAAGCTTAGTATAAATACTTTTGTAAGTCCAAAATTGGGACTTGTCTCTTTTTCTCTCTAGAAACACATAAACCTCTTGGAGAAAGATTGATCCTTGAATCTATTTTCATTTTATTTATTGTGTTCTTGAGTAATTATTTGCTTTCTAATCATGGTTAAGCTTGAATCCACCATGGATTTAGGAGAAATCATGACTACTAGTGAGTAGATCTATTTTTGAATCATGGGTTAGGGTGATTAAGTGTGATTAAGAGAAGATCTAAGGTGTTTAGTGTAGCTCTTTCTTATTCCTTGCTTGTTGAGTAATCTCAAAGCTATATTAGAGTTGGCCTCTCTAATCTAGAGCCTTAGGCATTTTCCACCCACAAGGTGTTTGATGAAATGTCTGAACCAACTCTACAATGCTTTTAGCTTGCCTTACCATAGACATTTGATGTTAACGGAGCTAAGATTGCTATTACACTTGTTTCCAATGATTTCTTTAGTAATATTCAACCAAAGACATTTGATGTTTGAGTTACTTTAGCAAATGAGCATTCATCTAGACATAGAGCTTGCTTAGTATTGTGTTTAGGCATAAGGTTGTAGATTGATTGTTTGTTTGGCACCTTTATATTGAATCATGATCACCCAAGATCAAATCCCTAGTCCCATGAGTCCTCTCATCTCACTTGAAAGAAAGCTTGTTCCTTTATTGCATTTTAGCTTACTTCTTAGCTCATATCACTTCACTATCTTGATTGCACTTAGCTTAAGCATGAACTTGTATTCTCAGTACTTTAGAATCACTTAGGATTGGATTCGACAATCTCTTATACTACATTGATTTGATCTATGAGCCTTGAAAACTCCTTATCATGAGGTTTTCAGTTCGTCAAACTGTGAGCGAACTGGTCCTGTCCCAGCCCTTGTTGTCTTTGTTTTTCCGTTGATTTTTTCATATGATCTTGTTTGACTTTACGAATGATGTTTCGTAAAATTGTAAAATAGTGCCAAGCTTAATCTTACCAAAGTCATTTTGAAAAATGTTGTCGAGCTTAATTTTGCCAAAGTTATTGTGCAAACTGCTGTTGAGTTAATTTTACGAAAGTCGATTCGTAAAATGTAGTCGAGTTTAATTTTACGAAAATTGTTTCGTAAAATGTCATTGAGTTTATTTTTTATGAAAGTTTCCTCGTGAAATGTTGTCGAGTATAACTTTACAAAAGTTGTTCCGTAAAATGTTATCGAGTTAGGCTGTACAAGAGGCGCTTTTCGGAAAACACATGTTTTACGGCTGCGGTGAGCTTAATTTTTGTGACTAAACATAATCAGAAGGAGTTTTGAGTAGTTTTTCCGAAATAAGCTTTGTGGACAAAAGTCGAGAGTTTTGAGTAGTTTTTCCGTTGATTTTTTCATATGATCTTCTTTTTCGTAGGACTGATCCGAAGGAGTTTTGAGTAGTTTTTCCGAAATAAGCTTTGTGGAAAAAAGTCGAGAGTTTGCAGCGACGCGAAATTTTAGGTTTCAGAAAACGTTTTAGCAGTGAGGGATACAATCTTCTTGTTTTTCCTTTGTTTAATCTTTATCAACCGTTTTGGGTATTCAATGATTTTATAGAAATCAACTCTGTTTTTTCTGAAAGTTATTCGGAAGAAGTATGGCGGAGGGGGATTAGGAACCCAGGTCCTAGGTTTTTAGTAGTTAGGAGAGAAGATCCAAGTCCCCTTCAGAGATTTGTGATTGGAACTCAAGTTTTACTTACTATTCTATTTATGCAATTTATTCAGACCATGATTGTCCTTTCTTTGATTATTTCTGATTATCTACTTGTTAGATTTAGGGTTCAGATAGGTTATGAGGGATTAGCCCAAGATATAAAACTCCTAAGTTGTGATATTCTTCAACAGGATTGTGCTTATTGCTTGTTCTAGAGTAGCTAACTAGAACATTGATCTAGGTTGATAGATATATTAACTTGAATAATCCTGATCGAGCTAGATCTGCTAGAAACAAATGACAGTTGATTTAGCATATCTAGTGAACATAATTCAACATGTTCGTAAAGCTTGCTAGGAAAGAACCATCGGCCGATTATCCTACAGATAAATCGATCGAGAAAGGTAAATCGATCGATTATCCTATAGATAAATCGATCGACGCTTGCTCGGATCAACAATAGCAAGCTGAGATACCGAGATCCTATGCCATAGATAATTTAAACAAGCGAAAGTAGATAGATTATTGCTAAGTTGAGTTCTAATATACCATATAACTTTAGCTTCTATATAAATTTTATCCTAATTACATGAATAGAGACTCTATGTCTAGCGCTTTCTTAATATTAATTTAAACTTCAATCAACCGAACAACTGCCTTGTTCACCCTTGCTATTTTATTTACACTAACTTAACCTAGCTTAATCACTGCTGATTAGAATCTATTGTGTGTCTTAGCTCTCTGTGCATTCGATCCCTAAGGACTACAATTGAACCTCTTATTTAAGAGAGTAATTCATTCCTTAGGGTAATTTGAGTAATATCAAATTTGGCTCCGTTGCCGGGGAGCTTAGATCGCCATTAGATTCTATCTCGTTCGATTTAGTCTAGGTTATTTTCTTAATTACAATTCTGATAATATAATCTCTTGTCATTTCAGGTGTATGCCCAATAGTACCAGAAGCAACAAGGAAGAACCACTCTTCATCTCAGATCCCTCACGATTGGAACGCTCGATCCGTAAAGAGAAGTGCTCCACATCGATCAACTGCAGTAGTCGATCAACCATCGATCCTAACCATCCACCGACGACCTCGACACCTCGACCGTCGATCGATTCTTTCCACCCTACATCAATCGACCGATCACCCCGACCATCGATCGACCCCCACTCACGAAACATTGTTGCGACTCTAGTCCTTGTGCGAGACGAGAATGGAAACCAGCATGACCAGGAGGGTCATCTGCGTAATGCAGCAGGCCAAAAGATAGACGATAAGGTGGCTGTAATCCCTGATCCAGACGATGCTGCAGCTGCTGCTGTAGATCAGGCTGCTCGACCCAGAATGTTGGCTGACCCCAATGTTATGGTATTTTTGTGTAGGGTCGTTTTAGTACTATGGAACACTAGAAGATTTGTGTGAAAATAAGAGAATCAAGACTAAGGAGATGTTTATGGATAATTTGAGCAGGGACTACAATGTTTTGGTGTATAAATCCTAATTCTAGCCGCCTAAACCCTAATCTCTTAGTCTCTGAATGTCGATCCCTTGTTCTAGGGTTTGGGTTCCCCTTTTATAGATGTAGATGTCAGCTGAATTAGGTTAAACTTTTCCATATTCGGAAATATGGAAGAATCCCCTTAAATATAAAACATCCATTTTACCCTGGAGCCATCCTGGGAAGCAGGGGTTGGAACCAGGGTTCTTCAATGCAGGGGTCTGGAGATCGGTGTCCTGCCCGGAAGCTGGTACCTGGACATTTTTCCCAGACAGTTTGCCCCTTATTCCTCGATTTTTTCAACGAAGTCGAGGGATAACCTGTGCACTTGAGTCAACCGGGGTTGCCTTATCTCAGCAGGTTTCCCTTAGGCAGGACATCGCTCTAGACGCTTTTTCCAGGTTCACATTAGGCCGGGACCGTACTCGGGACCTGAAATGAGGTCGTTTTCTCTGGGATGAACCGGAACTTTAGCAGGTGTCTTCAGGTCCTGAACCTGGTTGGGGTCGATCATGCAGGGCTTGAACCCTGATCTTGTTGTCTCCGTGGCCGGGAGAAATAATAGGCAGGTCGTCGGGCCTGGAATATGAGGCTTGGCTGGGGTCGATCGTGTCAATCGTTGACCAGATCTACTTTCCTTATTTACACCTTCAATATGATCAGCTGGTTTTACTGATTCCGAAAAGAGCGGTTTTTAAAATTTGAATTTCAAAACTTGATCTTCCTCAGAATCCGAGATTCGAGATCGACGACTTCCCCAAGAAGATACCAACTGCATCTCCTTTAAATATCTCTTTTCTCCATATTGTTACAGCGCAATTTATCGTCGTCTCCAGGTATTGTTCCTTGATCTTCTCCCTTCTGGTTTAGATAGCTTGGATTAGCTGGCTGTTAGGTTTTACGCCGACGTCGTTGTTTTCTCATCTTTTGAATTTATTGACCCGGAAACGATTTCAGTATGTCGAAACGCTCTGGTTCTTCTGCTCCTCTAATGGCTGAGAAGGTCGGTCGAGAAGGAGAACATATTCATCCCATATCCAAATCCGGTAGTTCGTCGGACCCTCATGATGAATCCGAGCATGACCTTCTGGCCCAAACTCTCTTATCCTATGTGTCACCGATCCCTCCGTTGGTGCGTCCCGCTTCATCAGTGGGAGAGGATGATTTGAACGAATGGCGGAAGAGTTACTCGCTCTCATCGGCCGTCGTACTCCGCATTCCTGGTTCGTCGGAGCGTGCTTCTAATGGCATGCCTGAGGAGATCGCCGTAAATGAGGCTTTCTTCGAATCCGGTTTCAGGGGGGATGTGCCGTTGCTGATCGCAGATCTCTGCAGCTTCTTTAAGATCTCTCCCTCTCAGCTCAATCCTCCTGCTTGACAGATTCTCATAGTTATTCAGAATTTGGGTGATGAGGAAAGCCTTCCCCTGGGCGTTAACGAAGTGGTTTTTGCTTATCATCTGGCCCCCATTAATGGAGGTGAGGGCCGCTTCCATCTCCACCCGCACGCTGTCCTTCCAATCGTGGAAGAGCTCTCCAAGAATGACCGCAAAGGGCTGGCTTTCGGGAAGAAGGTGCAGGAGAGATATGCTTTCATGAATCTCCTGGGGTCTCATTACCGGTGGAATTTCGTAGGTAGGAGTGAGATAGATGATTATTTAAGGATCAACGATGGGTTTATCTGATCCCCTCTCGTGCAGGTGGGACTCATCCTGCTCGTCCTGAGGGTGAGAGTAACGTTCTTCGTGCTCGAGGGCTTCCCCTTGAGTGTTGTGCCGTAGTAGATTGTGGGGTAAGACTTTCCTTCTTTTATACGAACTCTGCCGATTTCTTACTATTGGTTAAATAGCTTTAGTCTTTTTGATTAGATGGCACAACGGGAAGAGACGCGGAGGATCCAATGACCACCTTTATAAGGGCTGCAGAAGCGATTTCAGCGAGAAAGGGTACCACCAGTGGGATCGTCTCAGACGACGATGTTATAATCACCGGGAGCAGACACAAGATAGTGGTAAAAACTGAAGCCACCTCTTCATCCCAAGGAAGAAATTTGAGGGGTGGTGTGACCACGAGTTCAGCCCAGCAGTCTTCTGGTGCGGCGCGCGTGCCTGATGGGTTATCTGGCGTTCTTGCTAACTTAAACACCAAGGTATTCCCACAGGATCAAACCCCTCTTCCGGCGAGGATCCTTCGGAAGTGATTCGGGTGGTTCAGGGCGGACTTTTTCGGGTAAGGCCATGACTTTAACCCTATTTCCATGACTTCTCATCACGATTCTCATTTAGTGACACTAGTTCAGACCCTTTCCCAACTGCATCACCTGGGGGACCGATTATTGGAAGGGAATTCACCTTTGAACCAGGAGGAAGTACAGGAGTTGTCTCGGCAGTTATCGGAGGAGAAGAGCAAGCGGGTTTCTAAGGATCTGGAGCTTCGTGACCTCCAAGCAAAAGTCAAGGCTATTGAGGGTTCGGTGGAGACATCTTCGACTGAACTGAGCCGAGAGAAGCAGGAGCTGGGGGAGACTATCGCGAAGCTCAAAGTGGAGGCGGAGGCCTCAGAGAATATGATAGTAATGGCCGTGAACGGGGCAAAGATTCTCGATGGGTGGTAATGAGAGAATGTCTCAATGGAAAGGCCCGCAAGTGGGATTTGGCCAAGGAGTTCGACGACTTCAAAACCGTGGTCCTGGCTGAGGCGGCTTTTAAGGGTATTGATCCCCCTACTTTCGAGGATTATCCAGTTATTCCTCCGTCTCCAGATATGGATGTTAATCCCTCTGCTCATCCCGGAAAGTATTAGTGGTCAGCATACTTGTTGAGTTTTTAGAACGAAAGGAAACCGTTATTCATGAGGAAAGGACATGGATGGTATTGGTTTACTTTGAAAGGGACGAGATCTAAAAGGATGTATAGATCACAATAAGGATCAATGAACCGAGTTTCTTATGACAATTAATGGATCCGTCTGGGTTTGGGATGTCTAGATTTAGAATCACGACATACGGAATTTGGGACGAATTCCTAGTAAGTGTGGGAGAATCGTAACATCATCAAAACCTGCCCATAAAATTATTTTATTTAAAAGGGGAAAGCCCACTTGCACAAAGGCCATAAGAGAAACCAGAGGGTTCTACCGTTCTTTTTCGAAAAAAGGAGGTACCTCCTCTTCTATTTCTCTATAGAATGAATATAAGCGAAGCCCTGCAGAGATCCCGAGCCAACAGCCATCAAGCGACCCGACCACCACCGCCGGCGAGTCTCTGCTACTTCTGTTGTCTGCCTCCATTGATTCCCTTGTCCTGTATTGTTATCAGATCTGTACGGTAAGCCTCTGGTCTACTTATCCTTCTCCATCCTTTCAACTGTTTTGTCACTAGGGGTGATAGATCTGATTCCTAATCCTTCTTCCCATATTTTTGTTGAGTATAAGAGAACAGATCTGCGGTTGTGTTGTTTCTGTCTAATTCCTCTAATTCTAGATCCGGATCTATAACATCAAGTAAGGCTAAGGTGAGGACCCGGTCGTGAACTCATCTCATGTTGTATAATACCTCGGGGATTAGTCCTTTGTTAATGTTGACCTAGATCTAGTTGTTGAGTTGTGTTGATATGATGAAAGGCATGTGATTAAATAACCTAGAATGTGTTAGCATGTTAAAGGTAAACATGTTAAGTGATGTTGATGAATGATGTGTTGTTGAGCCATGAGGTTGTGTAATAATTTGAGCAAGTGCCGGTTTGGCGAGTGGCGGTGTGGCGTGTGCCTGTTTGGTGAGTGACGGTTTGGCGATTGCAAGTTTGGTGAGCCCCGGCTTGGCAAGTGCCGGTTTAGCGTGTGCCGGTTTGGCGAGTGACGGTTTGGCGTGCTGGTTAGGGGAGTATCGGTTTGGCATGACGGATTGGCAATTCCCGATTGGACGGAGAATGGTGAAGCCGTGGAAGACCATGGGGTGTCTGCGCGGTTGGCTTGGGCACATGTGGAATAGAAAATCTAGGGACTCTTATTAGATGCATGTTAAGTGATATTAAATTATGACTTGTGCTTCATGGGTTATGTGATCTGAGATGAGTTTGTAGGTTCCTAGAACTTACTCTCATTGAGGAATCCCAATTACTCACCCCTCCTTCTTTCAGGTATGATCGAGGAGGTGCAGGAATAGGATTCGGGATGGTGCCATTGTTTTGGGTTTTCATTATCTTTAAGAAATTTTGTTACGTTTTCTAAGACTATTGCTTGGTTATTCAGGTTTTCCTTTAAGTTTAAGTTCATGTTCATGTAAGACAATTTGAGTTGGAATAAAGGTTTTATTGATTTGAAAGTAGAATGGTTAAGGTTGAATGTAATATCCAAGGGACACGACCGTTACAATTAGGATCTTATTTCTTAAAACTGAAATTATTAAATCACAAAGCAATACCAGACTTACGAGTTACAAGTTCCAAAATCATAAAAACATACATAGAATGGACCGACAAGACTTAGTTTGTCAACTACACTTTTATTTGTTTCTCTCAACAGCAACAAAAAAGAGAAGAAACTTAATGTTAAGTTAGGTGTATTTGCAAACACAAGAAAGAGAAGAAGCTTGAGGGGACAATTTCTTACAAAACCCGCCAAGACGAAACCCGTTGGAAACGCAATACTTGTTGCAAAGTGGCAATTTTGCACATTCTCCTGCTATGTATAGCCATTCGGACCGACCAGTTTTCCCATCCCGTCCTCCCGCGGTGGCTACCTTTGTGGCCATAGTCAGGTCAGCATTGGTGGCGTTCCCATCTGTATCATCATATCAAAAAAAACAAAATTTTAAGCGTAAAGAAGTAACAGTCCATGGATCGTACAGATATAAAATACCTGATAAAAGAAGAACAATGTAAACGACAAGAAAGAGGTAAATGAGCTTCACGGCCATTCTTGGCTTAGAAAAGTCTCCTCTGCACTCTTTAGTTTCCCTTTGAATGTGACCTTAATTTTCTTATTATAGGAAAACGAAATATTTATATAGATATGTGGAAGTCCCTAGATTAGTTTATCAAGATTGATAAACCTAAATCTGTCTTCCTTTTTCTACCAAATAATTTCGACACATATTAGTGCCAGTACGCCTGCGTACGGACACTAGTAGAAAAAAACGTTATAGTTACGGTCATTTTTCGTAGTTATGACCCAAATTTCGTAGCTATATGAGTTTTTGCTACGAAAATGTTACGAAAAAGAAAACGTAGCTATACGATCGTAGCAAAAAAAAATTGTTGCAAAAACCGAAGCAAAAAACTACGATTCTGATACGATGAATCTGTAGCAAAAAAAAAACTACGTTTCGCCACGAAATATTTCATATCTATTTTTGCTACGAAACAAATCATTGGTAAAACCGTAGCTTTCAGAAAAAAATAAAAAAATAAATTTTAAAACAAATAAATTATTAATTTTTGTAAAAAACTAAATACAATATTAAAACGAGAATTGACTAACAAATTAAATTGATTTACATTTACAAATTAAAATTGGTTTAAGAAAAGGCTAAACCAAAAAGGCTAAACCAAAAAAAAAAAAAAATTAAAACCTAATGTCCGTCCAATCCTCTTCCTTTCTCTCCTCTCCGGCCAGCTCCTCTACCATCTCCGGCGTAGCTCCGCTGTCTTCTCCCGCATGTATCCTCAGTCTTCCGGCGTGGTTCCTCAGTCTTAAGATTAAGGTTATATTCATTTCAAAGTTTTAAATATAAGGTTAATGTTTATGGTTAAAGTTTATTTGGAGGATTATGTTTGTTGTTTAGAGTAAAATTTGAGAATACAATCTGAATTTTTCTATTATTATGTATGTTTAGGTTTTGGTGTTTAAATTTGGTGTTTGGTTTCTATGATTTGAGGTATAAGGTTTAGGGTTATAGTATATGGTTTGGAATATAGTGATTGAAATTTAGATTTAAGTTTTGGAATTTAATTAATAAAAATATTAAATTTTTAGTTTAATTTTAATATGTTTTTCTTAACTTTGAAAATATTAGATTTATGATTTGTGATATAAAGTTTATGTATAGAGTTTAGGGTTTGAGATATAGATTTGAATTTAGATTTAAATTCGAGAATTTTTTAAAAAGTGATTAAACTTGAGTTTAACTTTAAGATATTGAGGTTATAGTATGAAAAGATTAGAGTTTAAAGTTTATTTTTAGAATTGAAGGATTAATAACATATTTAGGGTATAGGGTTTCAAATAGCTACGAAAATTTCATAGCTAAATCGTAGCTATTTTATAACAGTCACTAAAATTTTCGTGGCAAATCGTAGCTAGAAGATATTTTGTATATTAGCTACGAAATATTCGTAGCAAAATCGTAGCACATAGTTGCCACGTTTACATTTGTAGTAAAATCGTAGCAAATTTTGCTACGAAATGGATACGATTTGCTACGTTTTGCATTTCGTGGCAAATTCGTAACAAATTCGTAGCTTTTCTGACTTTGCTACGGAATTTATGTAGCAAGTTCGTAGCTATAGCGATATTTTGTACTAGTGGGATCGGATATCCGGATTTTTGAAGGTATTTGTGATTTGCTTTGTATGTCACGGATATCTAATTTTTCGATTTGCTTTGCTTCAGTAAAATACGGATATTCAGAAAAACGGATATCCGGAAAATAAATAGATATTTGCGGATATTTACGAATAATTAAGGATATCTCATCTGTTTGGATTAATACAAATAATCTTAAAAATTTGATACAAATTTGTTTTGTAAAATATTTTTTTGCATGATATAAAAGATAAAAATTAAAAGAAGTTGTGAATCTACATGTTTTGTAAAATTTTTAAACTTAGTTAAAAATTATAATAACACAAAACTTAAAAAAAATATTATAATTGTCATAAATTGTTTCTCTTCATTTTGTGTAATAATTTTAAATAAGTAATAATGTGAATAGAATATTCGAAATCATATGTTAGAATAATAATTATCAAATTTCATATATATAAAACTTTAAATATAATCAAGATAAACATGTATTTATATATTGCCGGATCAGATCGGATATCCACTTCCTAAAATTTTAGTATTTGTGATTTGCTTAAATTTTAACGGATATTGAGTTTTAGTATTTTCTTTGCTTCGAAAGTTTACGGATATTCGGAATTTTCGGATCGAATCGAAACGAGTAACGGATCGAATCGAATTTAACGGATAAAATGTCCATCGTAGGTGGCACTGCGGAGCCATATACTATTCAGATAAGTACATATCAATACCTAACAAATATAAAAATTTAAGAAGATGATTATGGGCCGTATAATGGTGCGTCTGATATCAATAATATAAAATCATAAAAACAAGGGAAAATGGGTTAGTTGAGTGATGTGCATAATAAGCTAATGAGAGATTTCCTATCTATGTTTGACTATTTTGCTCTACCTTTGAGTAGGTTTATAATTGGTTTTTGTACACTAAGTCAAAAGAATTAAAGAAGACAACGACAGGCAAAAGTCAAAAGTATGAAAAAAGAAAACATGGATCAGTCGACATTCATATGATCCGCTCTACCGCATAATATTTTTCAGATTGTTGTCAATTATTCCACGAAGACTGTGATATGTTCAAATTAATCCCAAATACAGTCTCTCAAATTAAAATCAATATAGTATTTGGGGATCAAATTCAAGTTAACCGAAAATTATACAATATACTATCAGTTATTTGTAAAACTAGATCAATAATAGAAACCAATAAATCAAAACAAAACAAAATCAACAGTTTGTACAAAGATTAAAAAAAACACTAGATTCATGATAACAAACATACAATCAAAACTCAGATAAATAGTTGCTACGTGTTTATTAAGTTCAGTACTAGAACTAAAATTCAACTATTAGTTATCCAACTTTTACTGTGATAAAATATACGTGTTTCCTTGAAAGCCAACTCTCATTACACGATAAATTTCTCTAGACATGCATTAATGATCCAAATTAATATGTTCACTAAGTTCCGCCAACTTGCAATGTGTCTAATAACCAAGCTCGGCATGATTTAGTTCAAGTTATTTGTCAAACTCTTGTGCTATTCCAATTATCCTAAAATCAAGTTTCTAGTTAATAATTCAATGAATAAGCATTTAGATTAATCCTGGTGAAAGAAACAATATGATACCCTAGCAGTTCTATTAATCACAAATTCATCAAAACCCTAGAAAATTCAAAGATCTAACAGACATGATCATGCGAGACATAGCAAATAAGTGAATGAATTGCATAAAAAGTATGAGGATAAGAAATACATGTGTTCCAACCAATCTTTAAATGAGTTCGAATCTTCTCTCCAGAACCTCTCTCAAATTAATAAAGTTTAGCCTAAACAGTGTCTGGAAAATAAACCAACATAGGTTAAACACGTTGTTGGGTCAAATCGGTCACGATGGAATCAACGCCTGAAAACCATCACAGAAAAGTTTTTCTTCCTTAAATAAGAAAAAACACGAGAGAAAAAAAACTCCGTGTGATTCGTAGAGGACTCGAAGGAGCAAGTCATCGACAAATATTACTCAAACTTAAAAAAAATGGCTCCCGAGATTACGAAAAATACAAGAAATCATTATTTCCTAACTTCTGATTGTCTCAACTCTCTATGTCCGGGATCATCTCATCAGGACGGAACAACCTGAGCACCGTATCTTCCTCCGGGGACATAGCCGACCGCACCATTCCCCCCCCCCCCGCCCTAGGGTGGGGATGCTTCCCTCTTTACTTTCCCCGGCCTAGGGCGGAGACGTCGACCTCTGATATACCATGGATTTGATCCACTTTTACCCATGGTATATAGGTGTTTCACTATAGGAAATGGTTGTATTAATAACATCGAAGTATATCGTTTATTACAGTATTGCTATTGTATGGGAACACTTGGTTTTTTTTTTATAGCGTTCGTCAACTTAAAACGCTATATTTGTTATCGCGGGAAAATAATATTTCTTAGCCGCGTAAATTTGCTAAGTGTAGACGCTTTGTCATTGCAAATCCAAAATTAAACACTATCCTAAATGTAAAATATGTCAAATTTTAGTCAAAAATACTTAAAATTAATCTTTAACCATGCTTTATACACACTCGTCGATTCCCAATAAAACAAAAAAATTTTTCTTCATTGTTTTTCTGAAAATCCAGCGAATTCTCTTGAATCGAAGCTTCAATATTCAATAGGTATGTTCTCATTGAGTCGTAGCTTCTTTGTTCAATCTCATCGGTAGGCACCACAATTTTTGGTTTTTGGGGATTTTTTTTTCTTCGTAAGTCCTTTCTTCCTCTCAACAAAAAGTTCATTTTTTCATGTCTAGAAAAAAATCAATCAATTTCAACTCGATCAATGTATTGATATTAAACCCAAAATCGGCACAGCTCCGGCGAGTATCTCCAACTCTTCCGTTCTCAATCCACTGACGCTTCTCTCCGACAATCCCAAACCCTATCTATTCTCTCTGCTTCTGAGAAACCTTAGATTTCGAGGGGAATAAAACCTCCGCCTCTCTCTCTCTCTCTCTCTCTCTCTCTCTCTCTCTCTCTCTCTCTCTCTCTCTCTCTCTCTCTCTCTCTCTCTCTCTCTCTCTCTCTCTCTCTCTCTCTCTCTCTCTCTCTCTCTCTCTCTCTCTCTCTCTCTCTCTCTCTCTCTCTCTCTCTCTCTCTCTCTCTCTATACTCAAGCCGAGATGGAAGCCACACAGCTCTCTAACAATGAAGGATCACCCGGGAGTCCAAGGGAATCATCTACTCCTTCTCGCCTCAACTTAAACAAAGATTATCTAAAGGTATCTTTCATACACACAATATAGTAGAGAACCATGTTATGTTTGTGTTCAAAAGACTTGAGGTTACGGTTTATTTATTGTGACATAGACACTGTCCTGGAAAAGAAACACTAGGTTTCAATTGTTTTATGTTATGATTTGTATGTGGAATTAGATATGACTTTGAGCTGCTTAAGAATGTGGTTTAGAATGTCTTATGCTATGTTCTGTTTATTTACAGTCTTGACAGCCACCTGAATTTATTAAAATTGTTTTATGTTATGTTCAGCAGAATTCTAAGGGTAAGAGGGGGCATGCTTATGGACTCGGCAGTTCCCAATACAGGGAGCAAGCACCTTCTTCACGCGTCCCTAATGGTCTTGCCCGCAACCTGGAGATGGAGATGCGTGTGGGAGGTCTTGAGACAAGCCTCCAAAGTGTGAGGCAGGACGTGGCTGAGGTGAAGCAGGATGTGTCCGACATGAAGCAGGAATTTGCATCAACAAGAGATGCAATCAATCAGCTCCTCCAAACGCTTCGTCCCTAGCAAGCACCTACTGCACCGACTTCTGCTCAGCCTCAAGCCCCAACTACTCAGCCTTAAGTAGGTTCGTGTCTTCTCTTTTGTAACAAGGTTCATCAAACTCTAGCTTATCTTTCGGTAGAGTCTTCTTTAGACTCTTTAACTATGTCTTTTTTAGAGTCTTGTTAGACTCTTTAAAACTCTTCTACCTTGTATAATTATCTATGTTTTTGTAATGTTGAACCTACTCTTTTATATATATGCAATTTCTGTTTTTATTATATGTGCAATGTTTTAATATTTGAATGGAAATAAAAAATTTTGAATTTGGCAAGTTAAAAGTAATCAAAGACGATAACCATTTACAAAAATGGTTACATAATAGCAACAAAAATTACAATGGCTGAATAGAAAAAACCGCGGCTTTCAATAGCCACGAAATAAGGAGTGGCAAAACCGTGGCTGTATAGCCACTTTAAGTTATTGGTAAAACCGTGGCTATTATAGCCACTAACAGTAGCAACGCTATATATGTTATTATCGTGGCTACATTAGCCACGGAAAGAAACGTGGTAAAAACGTGGCTACAAGCTACGTGTAGCCACGATAAGCCACGTTTTTTCCCAGCCACGAGGCTATAGCCACTGTAAATTTCTTTTCTAAAAGCGTGGCTCTTTTAGCCACGATTTCTTTCTCTAGAGCCACGAAGTTGTACTGGCTATGCGGTAGATTTTTACTAGTGCCACCACCACCATCGCCATATCTCCCATCCGCCATCGCTCGTCACCACTATCGCTTCTAGATCCGTCTTCACCGGAGTCGCCACCTCCACCGTCAGGATCGTAATAAACACTAATTGTCTTTGTCTCTTCACAACTGGGATCTTCGTCTTGTTTCGTTCTCGCCGTCACCAGAATCATGCCTCACCGTTCTTGTCGTCACCGGAGTCATGCCTCACCGTTGCTATTAAGCTTGTGAGTGTTTCAATAGATAAAGACTTCAATTTTTCATCTTGTTCAAAGTTGATTTTTTTAATTGTTGTTGTTGCAGGAAAGTGTGAAGCTTTGACTTGATTCTTAATAAACTTAATGGATTTCATGAGTTTTTACATTGTTGGGTTTATGTTGTTTGTTTGCTGCTGTTTTCACTGTTAGTGGTTGACAGTTCTTCAGATTATAGAGTATCTACTTGTGAGCGATTCAATGAATCCTTCTCTGTATCCGACTGAGTGGTGAGTGAACTCTGAGTTTTTATCACTGATTTGTCAATTGAAAGTTTTGTTCTTTATTACAGTGAATGTGTTGTGTCAGGTGGGAGTACGTGATGGAATACAGCAAGGAGATTACTTCTCTCCTTAATAATTCAATGTTTTCCCCTGCTCCTTTGATTGAAGACCCAATATCAGTTACAAAGGTCGAAACTTCACTCAAGCTTTTCCTTCTTATACCAATTCTAATTCAGTGTCTTTCAATTTGTATCACCAGGTGGTTTTTAAGACCGGAGAGTATAAACAGCAAGTTATATTCATCGGTGGATTAACAGATGGTATTTTAGCTACTGAGTATGAGGCTTCTCTCTTTTCACTAATGTCTTACCTTCTGTCTTCACCGGAATTGCTACCACCACCGCTCGTCACCACCACCACTGGTCGCCTCTCTCTCACTCTCTTTCTGATGATGACTTTCTCTCACTCTCGTTCTCTGAATTTGATTTTCTGTTGCTCTTGTTACAGTAGGAAAGATTGTTTTATTTTCCAGAGTTGAAGACTCAAGTCTAGTGGAAGTTGGGTCAGTTAGCGACGAGGACATTAGATGAAGTTGGAGTCGAGCGAGAGAGAAGGGAGGAGATGGTAATAAATGCAGAAAAAGCTTGAAGTTGGAGGAGGCAAACCACCCATTGTCGCAGTGCGGGTGGAGCCGTGGAGGCAACACGGCTAAGGATATTTGTTTTTAGGTTTAGCTTTAGTGTAAACCGATAACAATAGTTTTTTTCCTGGTTTGATTGTTTTATCTCTTTTTTTTTTTTTTTGAACTACATTTATAAACTTTTCATGTCTAATGTAAAATTTTCAATTTCATTTTTTTTCTAAATTAAATTGCGTTTTAAAAGTTAATTGGAATCATAAAAGCTAAAATTAAAAAGCCAGATTTGTAGAGCAGATGAAAACTGCTATTGATTTTAGTTTTAATAACATTTGTATCACGTTACTATAAATATTAACAATTGAATACAAACTAACGCTATCGTTGTATAATTAACTATAGCAAAAGAAAAAATCGCTATTAAAAGTGGCGGACCTATTATAACGGACGCTGTTGTTGGGGAAAATATCCAGATACCAGATTTCTCCAGCTTCCGGGCAGAATACCGGCCTCTAAACCCCTGCATCGAAGAACCCTGCTGCTTCCAAACTGACCTCTGGGTAAAATGGAAGTTTTCTATCTAATGGGATTCTTCCATATTTACGAATATGGAAGAGTTTAACCTACTTCAGCCGACATCTACATCTATAAAAGAGCAGCCCAAACCCTAGAACAAGGGATCGACATTCAGAGACTAAGAGATAGGGTCTAGGCGGCTAGAATTAAGGTTCATACACCTAAACATTGTTGTCCCTGCTCAAATCACTAATAAAACCTCTTTTAGTCTCGATTCTCTTTGCTTTCATACAAGTCTTCTAGTGTTCCGTAGTACTAAAACGACCCTACACAAAAATACCATAACAGTTTTGTGCTAGAAGAGGGGAGTAATCCAAACTACGTGACGATGGCATTAGAAGACCTTGGAGACCAGTCCGAAGCCACTCCAAGGGAAATCGAGCTGCTCAACCAACTCGACGCCCTCCAAAGTCAGATCACTGAGCTACATAAAACTCGAGAGACGACGGCAGACAATCCTGAGCTTCTTCAAGAAGTTCAAACCTTTAAGGATAAGCTTGACGAGTGCTCCAAACAGCTGCAGTAGAGCGCCGAGAAGCTGAGAACTCTCGAAGCCGAAAACCTCGCTCTCTAAAAAGAGAATCACGCCCTCGGAGAAACCAGCAATAAGCGACGAAGGTTTCGGACCCGAGTTCGACCCATGCCTCCCCTCGACACACCAACAAGCGAAGAAGGAGCGGCTCATCAATCCATCCCCATCGGCGAAGAGCCCGAGAACGAAGAAATGGTTCCCAGGAGGACTCGGGTGCTGGAGGATAGCGACTCCGAGATGGAGGACAAAGAATACTCACCTGACGATCCAGCGATCTGATCCCGCCATGGCGGTCTATGTCGAGAAGATGTTCTCCGTGAGATTCAACACCATCCAGTCTATGGTAGAGAGGCTCCCTGGAGTAGCTCACCCCATCTGGAGTAGCTCACCCCATCTGGAGAAGCTACCCTGGCTCCTACTCCGACACCCCGTTTGTAGAGTAGATCGCCTCAATTGACATGCCTTGTAAGTTCTCCTTCCATGTTGTGAAGATGTACGACGGGACCAGCGATCTAGACAACCATGTCGCCCAATACAAACAGCGGATTTTAACGTAGCAATCCCTAAGGAGTTGAGAGAACCTACCATGTGTAAAGGCTTCGGTTCGACTTTGACTGGTCCTGCTCTCCAGTAGTATATCAACCTCCCTACGAAGTCCATAAGGTCCTTTGCGGCACTTAGCGACAAGTTCGTGGAGCATTTCGCCAGCAGCAGGAGCCTAGAGAAGAGCTCCGACGACCTCTACGAGGTTCTCCAGCACATAAGTGAACCACTCTGAACCTACATAGCGCACTTCAACGAGGAGAAGGTCGCCATCCCGAAGTGCAACGCGGGGACAGCTATCTCTGCCTTCAAGAGAGGCCTGCTCCCCGACGGAGATATGTACAAGGATCTGACCAAGAGGACGTTACGAGTCGAGCCAAAGCCCAGCAGAAGCAGGATCAGAATCTAGCTAAGCATTCAAGAAACGATCGCGACCAGGGATCCCATTCCAGACCTTCAAGAGAAAAAAACAGCATAGCCGGGGCAGGTACCAGAATCGTCCCCTGGCCCGAGCTGAAGGAATGGCTGTATCAACCTGGCCTGATATCTGTCACCTGTCAATCTCGAAGCCTGAGCTGGTCAATGTCCTAAGGCAGATGGGCCAGCAGGTCAAATGGCCTCCAAAAATGAAAGCTTTTGATTCTAATCGAAATCCCAACCGATGTGATTTCCACAACGATCACGGTCATAAAACAGAGGACTGCGTCGCCCTAAGGATAGAGGTTAACGAACTCCTCAGGAAAGGGCATCTGAGAGAATTTCTCTCTGACAAGGCCAAGAAACTTCTAAGCAAAAGTAACGTAACCGCCCTGTCGAAGTAGCCCCTGCCTCACCACCACGCCAAGATAGAGTGATCCACTTTATCTCAGGTGGTTCGGAAGTAAGTGGAATCAGTCATGCAGCCGCGAAGAGAAGCACCAGAAACGCCAAGAACGGCCAAGAGACGGGAGACCCAAAGCGCATGCTCCTGGGTACGGATGAGATCAGTTTCACCAACAAAGAGCAGGAGAAGGTCCTAGCCCTTCATCATGATGCCCTGATCATATCGCTCACCATAGCAAATTGCCTAGTAAAGCGAATACTGGTAGACAATGGGAGCTCTAGCAATATTCTCTTCCCACCCGCCTACGCCGACCTGGGGCTGAAGGAAAAGGCATTGACGAGGAAAGTCACCCCGCTCATAGGCTTCAGCAGGGAGGTGAAGCAGACCCTTGGGGAGGTCATCCTCCCGATATATGCTGAAGGTGTGAACCAGGCGACCAAATTCCTGGTCATCGACTGCTCGTCCTCCTACAACATGATATTCGGGCGGCCCTGGATCCACGACATGAGAGCCGTACCCTCAACTCTCCATAAATTGGTCAAGTTCCCAACCCATGGGGCATCAGAATGATCAAAGGAGACTAGGTGGTGACTCAGCTATATCGCCTCGGGGAGAGGATGGAGGATAACACTTCCATGAAGGCTGAGATGGACACTCTGGCCTCTCAGCTACGTGAAGAGAAGGATAGGGTCTTGGCTCAGGAGAAAGAGATCAAAGGGCTGAAGCTCAAGCTATAGAACCAAGATGAAGCGGGAGTGTTGGCAGCGTCGGAAAACACCTCTCTCAGGGAGCAGTTAGAGAAGAGGGAGGAGGTAATATGTGAACTGAAGGATGCTGCAGAAACCTTCGGGATCGAGAAGTTTATGGCGGTGAACGGTGCCAAGATGACGGCTCGTTGGGAACTGATGAGGGAATGGCTTAAGGAGGAGACCGAGAGCTGGAATCTCGCGACTGCGCTGGAGCAGTACAAGATGGTCAAAACGACCGAAGCTCAGTTCCTAGGCCTTCCAGCCCCCTCCTTTGAGGACGAGCCCCAGATTCCTGAAAAAGCCAAAGTCGTGAAGACCCCTGAGCCTTCTGATGATGATCCTCCTGTCAACTAGACTCTCATCTCTCAAACTTTTAAACTCTTAACCCTGTGTAGGGGTTTCTTTTGTGTTTTTTCTACCCTCTTCGAGGGTTTCTAAACTCCGATCAGGCCTTCGTGTCTTTGTGTTGTTTTTTTTACTTGGATGATGGCCCTGCTGTTGCCGTTTTCTTTTTATGAATATTTCCGGATTCTTCTTCTTTGCACTGTATTTGCTTGTCGACCTCGTAGCTTAGGATGCAATAGTTTGCTTTGTAAGCACATCTTTATTTTCTGCCTTAGGCTAGAGATAAGGATCTTGGTTCCGTTACTTCTTGCAGTAGATGAGTTTCTGATAATCTTGCTTCCAAAAGTTGATAAGCCCTTGTTGCATGAAGTATCAGTTTCTGATCAGTTCGGAGATAACTCCGAGATTTCTGCTCGCCTGTTGGAAGGACTGGAAGTTTCCTGAGGAACTTGGGGATCCTTTGAGGATTCGGATCCAAGGCTTCGCAAGGGAGCTTCGTAGAGGATAGTCTGGGGACCTTGTCTCCAGGGAACTCGAGGTTCTTCTGCATGTTGAGATGTCATCTGGGGTTCGAAAATCCTGCAGGAACCTAGAGGCTGTATGCCCGAGAACCCAGTTGTTTTTTAGGAACCTGGCGGTTTATAGAACCCAGAAGTTTATTGGGAACTCGTAAGTTCACTAGGAACTCGGAAGTTCTCTAGGAACTCAAAAGTTCTTTAGGAACTCGGAAGTTCTTGTGGAAATTAAAAGTTCGTTTGGGACTTGGAAATTGATTAGGAACTTGGAAGTTCTCTTGGAACTTAGAAGTTCATTTGGGACTCTGATGACGACCTCAAGTCAGTAAATGGACCACCAACTCATGAGATCAACCATACAACCTACATTGGAGCCAGCAGTGACATAGGTGCATTCAAAGAAGGATGGATATCTTTGCAACCATGAGGAGTTTGACCGTGAAACCACTTGCTATAGATTCTCAACTCAACCAGAGCACGCAGGGAATTGGTTTCATACCAAAAGGAGTAATGGTTTAGGAGATATGCCATTTAAAATTCAGGCTACCTACAGTGCATCTGAACTGGTTCCATTTATGGAAAGTATGTCCAGTACTGGGTTTTCTTATTGTCAAACCAAGACTTGGCTACCAGTAGAGATTACTTACCAACCAGAAGCTACTTAAATCTTAATTCCATGTACCATCATGCAGAAAATCAGGAGAATCTCTTCATACCAATACTTTCCCTTTTCGAAAGTGTTCACACTAAAGGAAGAAATGTTCACATCTTGCACCTTAGCCCTCCAACGTCTATTTCTTCCAGGGTGCTGCGTTTTGAAGTCATCCTTAGTAATTCTGAAAGTCCCAAAGACGCATCACTTTCTTCCCAAGCTATCTAGATACAAGGAGCCTCCAACTTACCTTATTTGGCCGGATTCAAGCATTAATCTCCAACGGCCATAATATCATTCCTTTTTACGATTTGTTTCTTGTTTTAAACTTTATTACCGTTGTACTAAGAGCATATAAAAGTTCAGCTCGTTTCTCATTGTAAATCACCTTTTGAATACATTTTTATATAAACCGAGAATTTTCTCTTTAAAGCTTTTGCTTTGTCTCTATTGTTCTTCTAAGTGATTTGGTGGATTCCATTGCTTAGTGAACGTGTATGTCTCTGTCTTTGTGTGGATTCACTAAGACTGTTGCTTGTGAGTTGTATCAAAGGCCATCCGCAGCCTTTGTGGTGCTCTTCAACCCATCATCATCTTGCTATCTATCCGCTTGCCTGAAGATCTGTTCATTCAAAAGTTTTGTGAGCCTTTGATAGCTTAAGCTTGTATCATTTTTGGTATCAGAGCTGAAGTTCCTTCAGCATCAGGTTTTATCTATCCTTGTCTCTTGTCATTTGCATTAGTTTCATTTGTTTTTGCATTCATAAATCAAAAAAGCCATAAAAATTGTTTTCTCTTTGTTTCATCTAGTTCTTTTTTTGCATAATCATATAAAACCCATAAAAAGTCATATTGTTTCTGTTTCATCTAGTTTGTTTTTCTATTTTATAAACCCATAAAACCTCAAAAAAGCCATAAAAATTGTTTTCTCTTTGTTTCATCTAGTTCTTTTTTTGCATAATCATATAAAACCCATAAAAAGTCATATTGTTTCTGTTTCATCTAGTTTGTTTTTCTATTTCATAAACCCATAAAACCAAATAAAGAAATCGTTGTCATTTGTTGCATTTAGTTGTTAATTTCTTTCAAAAAAAAACCCCCATAAAAAGTGTGTTCTTCATTAGTTCTTATTTCTGTCGAGATTAGTTTGTGTTTAGATTCCTTCTCATTCAGAAAATCATAAAAAAAACGTGTTATCAAGCTTGCAATCCGAGTTGTCCTTTTTGAGAAGAGTTTTCAAAAAGAGATTTTAAATCTGGTCGACCATGTTTTAATTTCTTTCCAAAAGGTTTTGCTTGCAAATTTTTGTTTTTCCTTTTGTTTTATTTCGACCATTGTAAACCAAAAACAAAACAAAAAAAAGTTTTAAGTAGTTTTGTTATATTTCTTTACAGTTAAAAAAAAAAATTCATTAGTTTTCACTTTTAAAGTTTCTGAAAACTTCCATATCTTTTGTAGTACTTTCTTTCCATTACTTTGTTTGTCATGTTTTCTTCTTTAACCACTTGATTCTGAATACTTTCGTTTCTTCTTTGCGAGGTATTGATTCAAGTTAAATGGAGAGTGAAGAAGAGGCTGAAGAATACAACACGTCTGAGGTAGATTGGGGAGAGGAAGCTGACCAGGATTGTTGGGACGATGGAGATGACCACACTGAAGGTCATTGGTGCGTAGACTCTGTTCGAGAGTATGTCCCAGACGATGAACAAGAATACCAGGAGGTGGAACCAGAATCAATGGACCAGTATTCACCTAGTTATGGTCCGAAATCCCAACTCATATATGAGGATAGTTTTGATGGAGAATATTATGTTCAAGCGTCTCCAAGGAGAGTAAAGACCACCGTGGCTGCATCATCAAGATCCTATCATGGGAATCTATCAAGACATGTTCACAGCAAGCCACAAAACTACAATGGAGATCAGTTTTATCAGAATCGCTTGGATGCACCATCTATACATTTTTCTGGCCATAAGCAAGGACCAAGTGCATACGTGGAATGGGAGAACGACATGGAGCAATGGTTTATAGCTTGGAGAATTCCAGAGAAGCTAAAGCCAACTTATGCAATAGACACCCTAACCGGAGAAGCATACAAATGGTGGTGCCAGCTTGATGCTGATCGGATCTATTTCAATGACCCAGCCTATACTTGGAACGAGGTGAAGATGGTCATGTATACTGAGTTTGTGGAAAGAGCACAACACATTCAGAAGGTGCCTACAAAGAGAGTTGTACAAACCCAAGTCTTGCAGCCGGCAAATCAGAGGCAAATCTCAAAACCAGTGCATACACCTCAAGTCAAACAAAACCAAGGTGAGTACTTAAAATCTTTAAAACCACCTGAAATTATTTGTCATAGGTGTCAAGGCCAGGGTCATCTAGCAAAAGATTGCCCCACAAAACGAGTAGTGAAGATAGCACTACATGAAGCAAAAGAAACTAACTTGGAGGTAAGTAATTCCTTTACTAGCTTGGATAATTCCTTTGCTAGAATAGATAAAAAGTGTTGTCAAAAAAAAAAAAAAAAAAAAAAAAAAAAAAAAAAAAAAAGAATAGATAAAAAGTTTGATGATCTTATCAACTTGAGTAAAGCTGGATCTAATTCTGTTTCTAGTTCCATGACTGTCTTAACACACTTGTCTAGTGCCCAAAAGGTTCAAAGTGTTTCAGGTACTAACATGGAAATCAAGGAACAAGAACCCAACCTTGCTGCGCAAGCAAGTCCAACACTTGATAAGGTGATTTCTGAACATAAAGTGATTAATCCTACTTATCAAAACACTTGTATGATGCACTTGCCCTTTGTTCAGAATGTTGATGAAGGTCTAGGTAATAAGGAGAAACGTCCAGTAGCTCAACAAGAAGAGAATAATGAGCAATCTACCCTAGAGACCTCGACACCAGCTGATCATGCTTTAGAGGTAACAAATACCAAAGCTGAATCAATGCAAGGTAACCAGGTAAGTGAAGCTATAAATCTTACTCAACACTCTGTTTTTGAATCCTCCACTTCTAGTATGAAACACTTGCCCTTGTCCATAAATGTTGACTCAGGTATAGGTACAATGGAGAAGCAACCAGAACCAAACTAACAACCTCACACCCAATGAGTGGTCAGTGGAGAAACCAAGTGTGAAATAAGAGATTTCACAAATGAGACCACGTTCCTGCCAAGGGAAAGCATAGACCGACCATGGAGAGGGGTCATAGATTCCCTACTGATAAAAGAAGAACCACCAGATGGACAATGCATCACAAAACCGTCCATATACCTTGGTAAGACCCTAGCCTCCCAAAATAGAATGAAACCTGACTTGTTCTATCTTGGTACAGATAAATTGGTTTTGAGGACAAAACCTTTTGAAGAGGGAGGGAATGATGAGGACCTCAATTCAATAACTGGACCACCAACTCATGAGATCAACCATACAACCTACATTGGAGCCAGCAGTGACATAGGTGCATTCAAAGAAGGATATCTTTGCAACCATGAGGAGTTTGACCGTGAAACCACTTGCTATATAGATTCTAAACTAAACCAGAGCACGCAGCGAATTGGTTTCATACCAAAAGGAGTAATGGTTTAGGAGATGTCATTTACAATTTAGGCTACCTACAGTGCATCTGAACTGGTTCCATTTTTGGAAAGTATGTCCAGTACTGGGTTTTCTTATTGTCAAACCAAGACTTGGCGACCAGGATAGATTACTTACCAACCAGAAGCTACTTACATCTTAGTTCCATGTACCATCATGAAGAATATCAGGAGAATCTCTTCATACCAATACTTGCCCTTTTCGAAAGTGTTCACACTAAAGGAGGAAATGTTCACATCTTGCACCTTAGCCCTCCAACGTCTATTTCTTCCAAGGTGCTGCGTTTTGAAGTCATCCTTAGTAATTCTGAAAGTCCCAAAGACGCACCACTTTCTTCCCAAGCTATCTAGATACAAGGAGCCTCCAACTTACCTTATTTGGCCGGATTCAAGCATTAATCTCCAACGGCCATAATATCATTCCTTTTTACGATTTGTTTCTTGTTTTAAACTTTATTAGCGTTGTACTAAGAGCATATAAAAGCTCAGCTCGTTTCTCATTGTAAATCACCTTTTGAATACATTTTTATATAAACCGAGGATTTTCTCTTTAAAGCTTTTGCTTTGTCTCTGTTGTTCTTCTAAGTTATTTGGTGGATTTGATGTCTTGCATATTTTCATTGATTTAGCCATCTTTATTATGCATTCTTT
The DNA here is from genome assembly GCA_018703725.1 of Brassica juncea. Lineage (NCBI taxonomy): Eukaryota > Viridiplantae > Streptophyta > Magnoliopsida > Brassicales > Brassicaceae > Brassica > Brassica juncea. Next base: position 24,591,832 of record CM031938.1, read on the forward strand.
GTCTTGTAGGTTAAGGTTTAGGCATCATTAGGACCCATTTTGCATTCATAAGTCCTTATCAGGTATTGGAGTGTCCCATGGAGTAAAAGAAGGAGTTTAGATTGTTGGGGTCAAAAACGGTCACGACGAAATTAATGTTCGAAAAGATTTCTCGAAAAAGATAATTCTCGTAAAAATTACTTAAACTAGTTTTTACGATAAAATTATTGAAAAGATTTGTCCACAGCGTCAAAACAAACTCCAATGGTTCGAGCATCAATCCACTCGACGATGGTCGAGTGGACATTGTAACTTGTCTACTCGACGATCGTTGTTGGGGTCGAAAAACTGTCACGACAAAGTTAGTATCGAAACATTCAATAAAAACATACAACTCTGATATCTTTACGAAAAATATCGTAAATATCGAATTCTTGCGAGGAACTCTACGACTAAATCGTGTCTTCGCTAAAAAGTCGTTCACTACGAGCTCCATACGAAGCTCGGTCGCTATAGCGACCGAGCCCAAACACAGACTCGGTCGCTGTAGCGACCGAGCCGCAATACAAGCTCGGTCGCTATAGCGACCGAGCTCCGGACAGAGCTGGTCGCTATAGCGACCAAACATGCATTCGTCACGGTCCTTCCGTAGCATCCGACATCTTCTGAAATGACAATACGATGTAAAACTATGAACTCTTGATTGTCCTCATTACTGTTGGGCCCGAATATGGCCCGCTAGCTAGATACTAATAGACGGGAGCTAACGATGGGTCGCGATAGGCCCACCACGGAGTAAAACCATGGAGGAAGTTAAAAAAAGGCCGGAGGCTGAGCACAGGGAATATTCACAAAAGAGGCCACGAGAAAGAGGTAGCTCGCGACACAAAGGAAGAAGCGAAGGACCTAGTCAAAGGAAAGCTGGTGCGAATCCCTTAATTTACGGAAGATATCTCGGAATCAGTTAGCAACGATCAAACGAAGCCTGAGGCTATTTAAAGAAGAAGAACCCTAAGACGCCTAGCTAGAACATACTTTTTATCTTTTGTAATCACAAGAATATCATCTCTTGTAATCATCTTTTCGTCAGAATCATTAATACAATCACATTCATTCTATAAGTTCTAACGGGATTCAGTCCAAGTTATCTTTCCCTTAATCTTGACTTGATCTAAAATCTTGGAGTGAGTTTAATCCCTCACAATTGGCGCCGTCTGTGGGGAAGAGATAATCGAATCCCTTACTCTAAAAACTTGAGGATGAATCCAACTGATCAGACGACGAATCCATCTAACTCCGATCTCCCGATCCAGAGCGATAGCTCACCGAACCAAACTACCACTGGGGTAAGTAGCCCAATATCCTCCAGGGAGACCCACTCTGGGCTTCCAACCCCCGATAATCCTCAGCATCAACCCGCTCCAAATCGAATGGATGCTCAACTTTCTGAGATGCGCCAGATGATGATGCAGTTAGTAGACAAAGCTCAAACGAATGAGCGGACAGTGCAACAGCTAGCCGATCGGCAGCAACGATTCAAAGAGGTTACTAGATCTCTGACCGCAACAACCCGACCACCGCGATGTCAGGATCCAAGAGGCACCTTCCAGGATCGGTTAGCTGACCCCTCGTTCCATCGAGGACGTCTAGATTTCTCCCCTGATAGCACCATTCCAGGAGAACAGGGACCTGTATTCCAAACACCTCGTGCTAGAACAGCTCCCGCGTTTAATCCACCTATCACTGGTGCTATGGGAAGCAATGTAGCATCGACTAGCTCGATGCCCGATCAGACTACTGACCGGAGCACTCGCTTGCCACCTCCACCACCTATTTCCAGGTCCCGAGAAGGAACATCCATCCCGTCTGTTGGGCCCGAATATGGCCCGCTAGCTAGATACTAATAGACGGGAGCTAACGATGGGTCGTGATAGGCCCACCATGGAGTAAAACCATAGAGGAAGTTTAAACAAGGCCGGAGGCCGAGCACAGGGAATATTCACAAAAGAGGCCACGAGAAAGAGGTAGCTCGCGACACAAAGGAAGAAGCGAAGGACCCGGTCAAAGGAAAGCTGGTGCGAATCCCTTAGTTTATGGAAGATATCTCGGAACCAGTTAGCGATGATCAAACGAAGCCTGAGGCTATTTAAAGAAGAAGAACCCTAAGACGCTGGAGGACATACTCTTATCTTTTGTAATCACAAGAATATCACCTCTTGTAATCATCTTTTCGTCTGAATCATTAATACAATCACATTCATTCTATAAGTTCTAAAGGGATTCAGCCCACGTTATCTTTCTCTTAATCTTGACTTGATCTAAAATCTTGGAGTGTGTTTAATCCCTCACAATTGGCGCCGTCTGTGGGGACCAAGATAATCGAATCCCTTACTCTAAAAACTTGAGGATGAATCCAACTGATCGGACGACGAATCCATCTAACTCCGATCTCCCGATCCAAAGCGATAGCTCATCGAACCAAACTACCACTGAGGTAAGTAACCCAATATCCTCCAGGGAGACCCACCCCGGGCTTCCAACCCCCAATAATCCTCAGCATCAACCCGCTCCAAATCGAATGGAGGCTCAACTTTCTGAGATGCGCCTGATGATGATGCAGTTAGTAGACAAAGCTCAAATGAATGAGCAAACAGTGCAACACCTAGCTGATCGGCAGCAACGGTTCGAAGAGGTTACTAGATCTCTGACCGCAACAACCCGACCACCGCCACGTCAGGATCCGGGAGGCACCTTCCGGGATCGGTTAGCTGACCCCTCGTTCCCTCGAGGACGTCTAGATTTCTCCCCTGATAGCACCAATCCAGGAGAACAGGGACCTGTATTCCAAACACCTCGTGCTAGAACAGCTCCCGCGTTTAATCCACCTGTCACTGGTGCTATGGGAAGCAATGTAGCATCGACTAGCTCCATGCCCGATCAGGCTACCGACCGGAGCACTCGCTTGCCACCTCCACCGCCCATTTCCAGGTCCGGAGAAGGAACATCCATCCAGTCCGGGGGCAGAACATCAGCCTCGGGTTATCAAACCAGAAATTTCACCCTGAACCCGGACGAACACCAAAGGACGGATGCCGATCCCACGGTTCACCCCACGGACGAGAGCCAGCGAACGACGTAGCCCACCTACTGCCTGGGAAAATGACCGAACCCGGTTTCACCCGGAACCTGCCCATCAGGTATCCGATAGTGACCCGACTGTCCTTCCTCTAGAGGGACCTGAGGCCATTCGCAGATACATCGCGCAGACTAACGCAGCTCTCCAAAAGCTGAATGCTCAAGTCCATAAGGCAACTAGTTCAGCTCCCGAAATCGAGAGTTTGATCGAGGAAACCCGTGGGACTCCATTCAATGACAGAATCGCCAGTTCTTACATAAGAGACACTCGAAAAATTAGGATCCCCGAATACGATGGGACCTCAGACCCGAAGGCCTATTTGAGAGCTTTCCGATTGGCTATCGTAAAGGCTCATTTCACGAAAGAAGAGTGCGAGGCAGGATACTGCAGGACATTCGCCGAAAACCTGGTCGGAACAGCCCTCGAATGGTTCTCCGGCCTTGAGCCAAATTCGATAGATAATTTCGATCAGTTAACCAATGCCTTCATGAAGCAGTACTCGACCCATATCCTGAAACAAGCATCCGAGGCTGACCTCTGGAAAGTTAAACAAGGAATGGGAGACTCGCTACGAGCCTATATCGAAAAACTCAGAGCAGTAAGAACCAAGCTCTCAAACCCCAACTCTGAAGTTGCCATCGAAGCCCTTAGAAGAGGTCTCTGGTATAGATCAGAGTTCTGGTCAGAGTTAACGCTCAACCCTCCTCCAACCATCGATGACGCCCTTCATAAAGCCTCTAGATATGTTACCCTGGATGAGGAAACAGCAGCGTTGGATAAACTCCACAAGAAACCCCAGAATCACCCGAAAGGTGAAGCCGCGGAAGCGAAAGGACCTCACAAAAAGGGGAACTTCCGAAACAATCAGACCCAGGGAGAACATTCTTACGTAGTCGAGGAAGATAAGGAGGAGAAACCTGTCGCCACGACAAATAAATCCCCCTGGTCAAAAAGCTACGACGAGAGCAAACACTGCTCTTATCACGACCGGAAAGGGCATTCAACTGAGGAATGCTGGGACATCCAATGATAACTGGCAGCCAAATTCGCAGCTGGAGAAATAAAAGGCGTGGACCTCAAGAAGCCACAGCCATATCAGAAAAGAGGTCCCAGAGACACCTCTCCGAAATGCGAAAGATCACCTGAGAAGGAGACGGATTCGCCACCCCCAGCTCCCAAGAAAAGAGTCGATATGGTTCTTGGAAAATTCCCTCAGGGAAAAAGCCTACAGATCGAGGCCCTTCTGAGAAAACCACTACCTCCATCGAGCCCCAGCTCAAGGGTGGATTATATCTTCAGAGGGTCCGATATGTGTCAGGACTCCGTTAATTCTATTAAAAATCACGTACGGAAGGCCGCGTCCAACGCTCAACCTAAGCCTCCTAGCCCCGAGTCCAACACTAAGATCTCCTTTTGGGAAAGCGAGACGTCAGACCTCGACAGGCTCCACGACGATGCCCTAGTCGTCACTCTGAACATTGCAGGGTACGAGGTGCCTAAACTTATGATAGACACCGGAAGTTCTGTCGACTTAATTTTCTACAATGCCCTGAAAGGGATGGAGATAGATGACTACGAAATTATCGACCAGAAAGCCAGTCTCATAGGCTTTTCCGGAGAAAAAGCTACCTCCTTGGGAACTATCAAACTCCCAATCATAGCTGGCGGAATCATGAAGATGACCAATTTCGTAGTCATCGACAGACCTTCCCCGTTCCATGCGATCCTGGGAAGACCCTGGATTCATAAGATGAAAGCAGTAGCTTCGACTTATCACAAATGCGTGAAATTCCCGACACCCGAAGGGATAGCTACCTTGCATGGTAGCCAAGAGATCTCCAGGGTCTGTTACCTAGGAGGATTCAAAATTCTCAAAGAATCGCCCCAATAGCAATTACAGATCCAGGAAGGTCGTGAGATGCAGCAAAACATTCGAGGTCCCCCTAGAAACCTCACCGAACAAGTTAGCATCGACGACTCGAATCCTGAAAAACAGGTACGCATCGGATCCGAGCTACCTCTCGAAACCAAAAAGGAACTCATCGATTTCTTAAAAAGCAACGTTGGAACATTCGCATGGACCACCAGTGACGTGAAAGGCATCGATGCGAATGTCACCACCCATAATCTTAACGTAGACCCCACTTTCAAACCGATCAAACAAAAGCGTCGCAAGCTGGGCCTAGAAAAGGCTCAAGCTGTTAACGACGAGGTTGACCGACTAACGAAAGCCGGGTCCATTCGAGAAGTACTCTACCCTGACTGGTTGGCTAATCCGGTAGTCGTAAAAAAGAAAAACAGGAAATGGAGGATCTGTGTAGATTTCACCGATCTAAACAAGGCTTGCCCCAAAGATAGTTTCCCGTTACCTCACATCGATCGTCTGGTCGAAGCTACAGCTGGCCATCAACTCTTGTCCTTCATGGACGCCTTTTCAGGATATAATCAAATCATGATGGATGCTGAGGATCAAGAAAAAACCGCATTTATAACCGAACGTGGAACCTATTGCTACAAGGTTATGCCATTCGGTTTGAAGAACGCAGGAGCTACTTATCAGAGGTTAGTGAATAAGATGTTCGCTGGACAACTCGGAAAAACTATGGAGGTCTATATCGACGATATGTTAGTCAAATCCTCAGCCGGAGAAAATCATATTTCTCACTTAAAGGAATGCTTCGACATCCTTAACAACTACGATATGAAGCTCAACCCCGCTAAATGTACCTTCGGGGTACCTTCGGGCGAGTTCCTCGGTTATCTCGTAACCGAAAGAGGCATCGAAGCCAACACAAAACAGATAGCAACCTTCCTGGAAATGCCGTCACCTAAAACAACCAGAGAACTACAAAGATTGACTGGACGAATCGCAGCATTGAACCGATTCATATCCAGGTCCACCGATAAGTGCCTCCCGTTCTATAAACTTCTAAAAAACAACAAGAAGTTCCTATGGGACGAGAAGTGCGAGGAAGCCTTCAAGCAATTGAAAGCCTACCTCTCCGAACCCCCAATCCTGTCCAAACCAGTAGTAGGAGAACCACTATACCTGTACCTCGCTGTATCAACCGCAGCGGTTAGCGTGTGCTGGTACGAGAAGAATAAAACGAACAGAGACCTGTCTATTACGTCAGAAAAAGTCTGATAGACGCCGAAACGAGGTACCCTACTATGGAAAAATTAGCCCTAGCAGTCGTAACAGCTGCAAAGAAACTACGACCCTATTTCCAATCTCACTCGATCATCGTAATGACCTCATATCCATTACGAACGATCTTGCATAGTCCTAGCCAATCAGGACGATTAGCTAAATGGGCCATAGAACTCAGTGAATACAACATCGAGTATAGACCTCGGGCTGCAGCAAAGGCTCAGGTCCTCGCCGATTTCGTCATCGAGCTGGCATCCGAGCACCTAGATTTAGAAACTGAAGCTCCAAAGTGGAGCCTATACATCGACGGAGCCTCATCGAAACAAGGTTCCGGTATCGGCCTAAGGCTGACTTCTTCAGCTGGAGAGACCATCGAACAATCCTACAGGCTTGGATTCAGCGCTTCTAATAACGAGGCCAAGTATGAAGCATTAATCGCAGGGTTAAAACTCGCCCTAAGCCTCGGAATTCGAGAGTTAAATGCCTATAGCGATTCACAGCTAGTAGCTAGCCAATTCCACGGAGAATACGAGACAAGGGACGAAAGAATGGGGGCATACCTCGAAGTTGTCCAGAACCTCACTAAGCAGTTCAACAAGTTCGAGCTAACAAGGATCCCACGAGGAGAGAACTCCTCAGCAGACGCGCTGGCTGCTTTAGCCTCCACATCAGACCCCCTCGTAAAACGGATCATACCCGTAGAGGGGATCGAAAAGCCATGTATCGACATAGCCACTAAAGCTGAGATCGACAGGAAACGAAAAGAGCAAACAGAGGTTGACCAACATCAGACGGTAGCAACCAAAGTTCTCACAACATTCAGGTTCCCGAAAACCAAAACGGGCAGCTTCAAAAAACATAACTCCGGGGGCACGATCCTGACTCCGGACTCATATGTCTATGCAGCCAGAACCAGAAGTCGTTCCGCCCTTGAAAATACATCCGGGGGCACGACCCAGACTCCGAACGAACACAAAACTGAAGATATTCCCCGGAATTCGGACGCTCTGGAGCCTAATCCAACAAATATCTCCGGGGGCACTACGACATCCAGTCACGATAAAACCTGAGAACATCGCCCCGAACAGGAACAGGAACCCCCCTCGTCTCTTCATGACAAAATCGTTGAGAGAGAGGACTGGAGAATACCAATTATGCAGTACATTTTGGAGGGTGAGACCCCACCCCATAAATGGGAGGCTCGAAAGCTCAAAGCATTAAGTGCAAGATACTGCATAATTAATTCTGTCCTCCATAAACGAAGCATTTCCGGACCTTACCTAAAATGCATCCATGGCCTTGATGCCATCAGACTCATGAAAGAAATGCATGACGGCGCCTGCGGAAACCACGCCAGTGGCAGAGCTCTAGCTATCCGAATTAAAAGACAGGGCTATTTCTGGCCTACCATTATCGCTGACTGTGAAGCCTACTCCTCCTCATGTGACAAATGCCAGAGGCATGCACCGATTATACACCAGCCCGCGGAAACATTATCCTCGATATCCGCCCCGTACCCGTTCATGAGGTGGTCCATGGATATCGTAGGACCACTAGTAGCGTCGGGAAGTGGAAGAAAGAAGCTACATTTCCTTCTAGTCCTAACAGACTACTTCACGAAATGGATAGAGGCTGAAGCTTTCAAACAGGTAACTAGATTCGAAGTCGAACGATTCGTATGGAGAGACATTGTTTGCCGACACGGCGTCCCATACGAAATCATAACAGACAATGGAGGACAATTCATATCACGTGACTTCAAAGCATTTTGTGACAAATGGAACATCCGTCTCACCTTTTCAACACCCCGACGTCCTCAGGGAAACGGTCAGGCGGAGGCTGCTAACAAATCAATATTAGCAAACCTCAAGAAACGCCTCGGAACCAATAAACAATCCTGGTCTGACAAATTACACGAAGTCCTCTGGGCATGCCGCACCACCCCACGAAAGGCTACAGAAGAAACCCCTTTCTCCTTAGCCTACGGGATGGAGGCTGTCGTCCCAGCCGAGACCATCACCGGGAGTCTTCGCCGAGAGCTCTGTGTTGGTGTCAAAATCGGTCACGACGGAATCAATGACTGAAAGTCTCTGGAAAGTATTTCTTGAAACAAAAAGTCTCGGATAATTTGAAAAGAAGTTATACGAGATTTTCTCAAATTAGAATATCCACTTTCTGGTGAGGTCGAAAACGGTTATCTCGAAATCTACGGCCAAAGATCCTTCCAAACTCAAAGATTTCCCGCACGAACGATTAACGGGGGAAAGATCGGGCAACGGAAAACCCACAGGCGGCAGAGAACCCCTGGCGCCGGCGGCAGGCGAGACGGAGCCGGCCTGGCGCCGGCGGCAAGCGTCACGCAAGCCGGCCTGGCGCCGGCGGCACGCGTCACGCGAGCCGGCCTGGCACCGGCGGCATGCGTCATGCGAGCCAGCCTGGCGCCGGCGGCAAGCGTTACACGAGCCGGCCTAGCGCCGGCAGCAAGCCGGCCTGGCGCCGGCGGCAAGCGTTACGCGAGCTGGCCTGGCGCTGGCGGCAAGCTCCCTGGCACCGGTCGACGGTCCTCGTCATGGTCTCGGTCCCATCATGCTCGGTCTGATCCCATCTTGGCTTGCTTGGATCAATCCTCATGAGTTTGATACGATCACGGCTACGGAATAAACATCTTTCGATTCGACTTGATTGGAATCATCCTCGATGTTTTATGACAAAAATTAGAAGGATTGGATTTCTTGTAGAAGATATCGTATAAAACAAGATCGATTAACTCTAACATCGATCCTTTAGGCTATACGGTTTATTTTACGAGAAAGATAGTCTTTCCGAGAAATCGTATAAAACGTTCAACGATTTAAACGATTTAAGACAAGTCCACGGACTTACTTACGATTTTAAGAATTCAGGCTCAATCAGGCTATGACGGTTTATCCGATTTCCCGAACATCGGATAAACATCAAGTCACCGAAAAATAGGGGAAAACTCGAGGATAATTACGAAGATCGACGAAAATCCTAGAATCTAGACTTAGAGAACTCCTGCTAGCTTAGAGAACTTAGAACTTAGGCGGTTAGGCCAGCCATGTAGGACTTAGAACGTCTGGCCAGCTCTTGTTCTAGCTTTATGTTCTCCGCAGACCCCTGTTCCTCTCGGAAGGATCTAACAATTCTCTAACTCAGATCTCCGCACATAGAAACCCTAGGCATTATCTTCGACATGCCCGTTTCTATGACTCACGCTCATACTAGACGAACCAGGCCTTAGAACGTCTGGCCGCCTCCTGCTCACAAATCTCCGCTCCTCTCGGAAGGATCGGACAAATGCCAGAGGCATGTACCGATTATACACCAGCCCGCGGAAAAACTATCCTCGATATCCGCCCCGTACCCGTTCATGAGGTGGTCCATGGACATCGTAGGACCACTAGTAGCGTCGGGAAGTGGAAGAAAGAAGCTACGTTTCCTTTTAGTCCTAACAGACTACTTCACGAAATTGATAGAGGCTGAAGCTTTCCAACAGGTAACTAGATTCGAAGTCGAATGATTCATATGGAGAGACATTGTTTGCCGACACGGCGTCCCATACGAAATCGTAACAGACAATGGAGGAAAATTCATATCACGTGACTCCAAAGCATTTTGTGACAAATGGAACATCCGTCTCACCTTTTCAACACCCCGACGTCCTCAGGGAAACGGTCAGGCGGAGGCTGCTAACAAATCAATATTAGCAAACCTCAAGAAACGCCTCGGAACCAATAAACAATCCTGGTCTGACAAATTACACGAAGTCCTCTGGGCATGCCGCACCACCCCACGAAAGGCTACAGAAGAAAACCCTTTCTCCTTAGCCTACGGGATGGAGGCTGTCGTCCCAGCCGAGACCATCACCGGGAGTCTCCGCCGAGAGCTCTGTGTTGGTGTCAAAATCGGTCACGACGGAATCAATGACTGAAAGTCTCTGGAAAGTATTTCTTGAAACAAAAAGTCTCGGATAATTTGAAAAGAAGTTATACGAGATTTTCTCAAATTAGAATATTCACTCTCTGGTGAGGTCGAAAACGGTTATCTCGAAATCTACGGCCAAAGATCCTTCCAAACTCAAAAATTTCCCGCACAAACGATTAACGGGGGAAAGATCAGGCAAAGGAAAACCCACGGGCGTCAGAGAACCCCTGGCGCCGGCGGCAGGCGAGACGGAGCCGGCCTGGCGCCGGCGGCAAGCCGGCCTGGCGCCGGCGGCAAGCGTCACGCAAGCCGGCCAGGCGCCGGCGGCAAGCAAGCCTGGCACCGGCGGCACGCGTCACGCGAGCCGGCCTGGCGCCGGCGGCACGCGTCATGCAAGCGGGCCTGGCGCCGGCGGCAAGCTCCCTAGCGCCGGTCGATGGTCCTCGTCCTGGTCTCGGCCCCATCATGCTCGGTCTGATCCCATCTTTGCTTGCTTGGATCAATCCTCGTGAGTTTGATACGATCACGGCTACGGAATAAACATCTTTCGATTCGACTCGATTGGAATCATCCTCGATGTTTTACGACAACAATTAGAAGGATTGGATTTCTCATAGAAGATATCGTATAAAACAAGATCAATTAACTCGAACATCGATCCTTTAGGCTATACGGTTTATTTTACGAGAAAGATAGTCTTTCCGAGAAATCGTATAAAACGTTCAACGATTTAAGACAAGTCCACGGACTTACTTACGATTTTAAGAATTCAGGCTCAATCAGGCTATGACGGTTTATCCGATTTCCCGAACATCGGATAAACATCAAGTCACCGAAAAATAGGGGAAAACCCGAGGATAATTACGAAGATCGACGAAAATGGAATACTTCCTGAAGAGATAAACTTGGGCCCAAAGGCGAGGTCCATCATCCTAAGGCAAACCGACCTAGGAGTGGGTATATAAGGAGAGCAAGAGCAGAGGAGAAGGGATCCGAAAATCCTAGAATCTATACTTAGAGAACTCCTGCTAGCTTAGAGAACTTAGAACTTAGGCGGTTAGGCCAGCGAGGCAGGACTTAGAACGTCTGGCCGCCTCTTGTTCTAGCTTTATCTTCTCCGCAGACCCCTGTTCCTCTCGGAAGGATCTAACAATTCTCTTACTCAGAGCTCCGCACATAGAAACCCTAGGCATTATCTTCGACATGCCCGTTTCTATGACTAACGCTCATACTAGACGAACCAGGCCCTAGAACGTCTGGCCGCCTCCTGCTCGCAAATCTCCGCTCCTCTCGGAAGGATCGGACAATTCTTTTATATAAGAGCTCCGCACATAGAAACCCTAGGCGTTATCTTCGACATGCCTGTTTCTATGACAAACGCTCATACTAGACGAACCCGCCCAGACGGTTCGATCACTTGTTCAACTCTTTTTAACTGAACTACGTCCGACTTGATCTTCGAAAGGGGTACGTAGGCAGCCTTTCTTAAGGTCCAGTCCCAAATCTTAACAAAACCTTTTCCACATTTATTCGGTCACTTGTCGTTGGCTGTCGCAGAGAATCCGGACCTTCAAGGAAAGTCGGGTTAACTTGGCTTTCCTCCGCAATCTTATTCATTAAAATCGACAGTGCGAATTTCGGTTCCCACACTCTGTACGTCTGATCCTGAAGCTAATAACCAGCTCTTATCAGACACCCTCGATTTAATCGAGGAACGACGAGACCAAGCCTTGCTTCGCATTCAGAACTATCAACAGGCAATGGCCCGACATTACAACTCCAAAGTCAGACCTCGACAGTTCGCCGTAGGCGACCTAGTACTTAAGAAAGTTTTCGAAGGGACCAAAGAGCCAGACGCCGGGAAATTGGGAACCAATTGGGAAGGTCCCTATCGGATCATCCACGTGGTACGACCTGGCGTCTACAAGCTCCTAAAGGTACGAACCGGGGTACCTGAAATCCGATCGTGGAACGCCACGAATCTCAAGAGATACTATCATTAGGTACCTAAATTTCTTGAGCTACGTTAGGCTTGATCCCTTGACTGGGTACGTAGGCAACTCCGTTATGAGTGCAGCCCCAACCTCATTTCAGCACTCTTTTCACCATAGCCAAAGGGGGCATATATTTGATCAAGAACACTTAGCCCAAACAGCAATCGTGTTACTATTAAAATACCATGTATTCTATAAACATTATCAATAAAACAACTGCCCTCGACATCTCAAGTTTCAACATCAAAGGTCTTAAAATTCTTCGAATAAATTCAGGTCTCCGCGAACCTGAACCTAAGGTCTTAAAATCCTTCGAATTGGTTCAGGTCTCCACGAACCTGAACCTAAGGTCTTAAAATCCTTCGCACAAATTTAGGTCTCCACGAACCTAAACCCAAGGTCTTAAAATCCTTAATAACCTCGAAGGTCTTGAAATCCTTCAAACAAATTTATCTTATCACAAATCTAAACCTAAGGTCCTAAAACCCTTAGTAATCTCGAAGGTCTTAAAACCCTTCAAACGAATTTAGGTTCCTACGAACCTAAACCTAAAGCCCTAAAAACCTTAGCGATTACAAAGGTCTTCAAATCCTTAACAAAATTCAAAAGGTCTTAGAACCCTTCAAATCGAACTCAGGTCCTTAAGTACCTTGCGCTAATCCCAATGTATCAGGAATTCCTTTCTAAGGTCCTCATCACCAAAAACACTCGGAGTTCTCGAGACCTGTTATTTACAGGACCCGAGACTTGATCCCGACAAGTCACTAGACCTCACATCTAATGATCATGATACATGTTCTAACAGAAGTTCAACCTTATCCAAAAATGGATTAGAATAAGTCAAGTGACTTAGAGAAAGGACCAAATCAAGAGTGAAACACAAGCAAAGGTCTAAAAGCCTCCCCAGGCCACTTAAGGTTCAAAAGATCTTAACATAAACGAAGGTTTAAAAGCCTCCTCAGGCTATAAGTCATGAAAACAAACGCAATAAAGCCACTTGGGCAGAAGTCTTAAAAGCACAAGAACATAATTCAAAAGAGCCTCAGCTCTTAATCTTCTTTGTCGCCAGAGCCCCTCTCGGCATCCTTATCTCCCTCGACTGGCTCGTTCTCTTTGACTGGGACTCCTTCGTCCGTCCCCTGGTCGTCACCTCCCAGAGTCATCTCGACAGGAGCTAAGACAGGATCCATCAAGCCTAAGTTAGAACCATACTCTCCGGAAAAGGACGGATTAAACATATTAATCTCAAAAGTACGTGAGCTCTCCGAAAGCTGTGGAAGGGGAAGCTTGCTAACTGAGAAGTCAGAAACCTGAGCCTTCTCATACGCAATGGTCGCCTCTGGCATCAGAGCCATCAGGCGATTGTACTCTTCCTCCGCACTCGTGATCTCATTGTTCAGCATATCCTTCAGAAGTTCGGTATTAGCCTGAAGCTCCTGAGCATAAACTAGAGGGTCGACCTCGTCCTTCTTCCTAGAGAACTTCTCCTTAACGGAGGCTAGGATCTTGTTATAAGCATCGGAAACCTCTTTCTTCCCTCTCCTAACAGCTAGCTTAACCTCAGCCTCCTTATTCTTCTGGCTATCTTGAGACGAAACGATCAGGTCCCAAACCTGCTGCTCGGCTATCTTCCGGGCAGCCTCCAACTCGTTAATCCTCCTGCTCTTCACCTGAATATCGATCGCTTGACTCTCGATCTTTCCTTGCTGGGTATCGGCTTTAAAACCAAGTCTGCTGACTTGGGCTTGGAGTTTGGAGACTTGGACTCAAGCCTGATGGAGCTCTGCTTTGGTAGCCTTGACTAGCTCAGTGACCTGAGCTAACTCCCCAGCACCGGGGGCATTGTGCAAGGCATTCTCAAACTTAAGCTGAGCCCTGTTAACAGCTCCGGCCAACTGAAAAAATATAACAAAATGTTAAATGTCTTTCTAAGAAAAGCAAACCAAGAAAAAATTGAAAATACCTGACCCAGGTAATGAGCTATCTCGAGATACTCATCTTTGTTGGTCAGGTCGTTGATTGAAGGGAGGGAGCATCCTGTTCTCTTCATGTGCCTCATCATCGTCGCCAGGCCCCAAGTATCATCCAAGACCGATCCAGGTTTCGAGTGGGTGAAATTCCAGCCGACAGTTCCTCCTCTGGAAGACGAGGAGGACCTGGAAGGCCTATCGCCCTGATCGGTCCTGGGTCTCTTATTTCTCGAGGGCTCAACCTCAGGACTACCTTTGGACACCTGGAAAGTAGCTTCCGGTACTGGAACCTCAGAATGAGGAATAGCATCCTGAGCTTTTGGGTCGGCGAGGCTGACATTCCTAGCAGGTACGGAAGTTCCGTCGTCAAGGACCTCCTTCACAGAACTGAGGAAGAATCCTCCATGATTCTTCTCACTCCCACGTGAGGTGCTAACTGCTTTGGCCGATCTACCCTTAGTGCGGAATGACGGTTGAAGAGGCATCTTGTTCGTTTGAGTCCTTTCGGTTTCAGAAGTGCTAGCTCCGGTCGAGATTGATACCACCGAGTTACCTTCAGAAACTAAATAAACAGAAAATCATCAAGACTCACAGATCTTAAAAACCAAACTCAAGACAGAGGAAAGAGATTACCTTCTAGATCTGCGACGGACACAGGATCTAAAAAGGAAGCGTTGTAGCGATCCGGGAATCTAGCTGAACCTATCTGCGAGGTAGTATAGGCTCCCCAGGTACAAGGACTTTGCTGCAGTCTCCGGAATAGAGCTCTGGTGAGTTTGTCGGAGAGTTTCGGAGGATCCTCAATAACTGCAAGCAGAGCCAAAGAGTTAATAGGTCGCAACAAAAAAAATAACGATAAGCACATCCCTAAAGATCCTAACCAGAGGCATCAGACCAAGTAACCTTGAGGTCCCGGCCCACGGGAACCGTCAAAGGATCAATTTTGACATAGAAATACTTCTTCCTCCAATCATCGTCGCTACCAGAGAATTTGAAAATACACAACCTGGGGCGACCAGGAAGATAATAGGTTCCGCTACCACCTTCCTTCGAAGAGCTCTCTTTTATCGAAAAGAGGCTCATCAGATCGGTGAGTCCAACGGTAATACCCTCCTCCTTGGACCTGGTGATAAAACCTTTTATCACCCGGATAACCGAAGGGAAAAGCTGGGAGAGGGCCAGTTGGTAGTGATCGAGGAGATCCAACAGGAGGGTCGGAAGTGGAAATCTCAGATGACAGTTGGATGTACTTCTCGTGGACGCAGAACCAACCCTTCGGAGCGGTTTCCGGGGTTTCGTCGGGTTTACAGGCCCTGGCAAATTCTTTCCGGCCATGAGCCTGGACCATGAGGTTAACAACCTCCTGACTCTGTAGCAAAGAAGGCGAATGAGATCCAGAAGGGTCGCCTCCACTGGAGCCACCTATCTTCTTCGCCCGCTTAGAGACTCTCGTAGCGATCGTCTCCTTGGCTTTTTTCTTCTCTCGCTTCATCTTTTCTCCAATTTCTTGCTTAACCTTCAGCAATCTAGCTCCGGAAGGAGTGATTTCGATTTCTCCAGAACCTTCCTTTAGGTGACTCATAACGAGTAGAAGTAAAGAAAATCGAAGGATAGAAGATAAAAAGAAGAAATCTAACTAGCAGAACGAAATCTTTGAAAGCAAGGATTTTGAGAGAATTACAGAGAAGCAATCGAAAACAAGTTTTTTTTTAAAAAAAAAGAGACGCAGTAAAATAAAGGGGGAGAAGGGAAGTTACCTAGGAAACCGAATCGAGACGTGGGGAAGATGGAGAGCGTAGTAGTTAATGCCCGCAGCTTTATATCCCATCAAACCTCGAGATTCGGAGAGAACTTTTCGAATTCTCTCTATCTGAACCGTTGATCCCGTTAAATACAATTATAGCCGTCCGATTAGGCGAATAATATCTTCAAAAAGAGATAACTGGTAATCTTTATCTCAACAAAAAGATTGAGTTCAGGCGGCTAGGTTTAGCTTCCGAGACGAAGAATCTTCCCTCGAAAGCTGGGGGAAACTGTTGGGCCCGAATATGGCCCGCTAGCTAGATACTATTAGACGGGAGCTAACGATGGATCGCGATAGGCCCACCATGGAGTAAAACCATGGAGGAAGTTAAAACAAGGCCGGAGGCTGAGCACAGGGAATATTCACAAAAGAGGCCACGAGAAACAGGTAGCTCGCGACACAAAGGAAGAAGCGAAGGACCCAGTCAAAGGAAAGCTAGTGCGAATCCCTTAATTTACGGAAGATATCTCGGAACCAGTTAGCAACGATCAAACGAAGCCTGAGGCTATTTAAAGAAGAAGAACCCTAAGACGCCTAGCTAGAACATACTTTTTATCTTTTGTAATCACAAGAATATCATCTCTTGTAATCATCTTTTCGTCTGAACCATTAATACAATCACATTCACTCTATAAGTTCTAACGTGATTCAGCCCATGTTATCTTTCCCTTAATCTTGACTTGATCTAAAATCTTGGAGTGAGTTTAATCCCTCACAATTACAACCTTCCGCAAACCAGGGCTTAACCATTTCTTGATTTCCAATCAAATGGAATCCTTGGTCTGGTTTTACGATAAAAACCGCGGAAATTGTCTTTATCGAAGAAACCGTAACAAACGTCCCGAATCAAAAGACGGTCTAAAGAGTCCTAAAACTTGATTCGAGGCCCACTTACGATTTCTTAAAACCCATAAACGCTATGACGGTTATGGTGAGATAAACATCAAATTCCGCGGATAAATAGAAAGTTTCCGCAGATAATCATGAAGATCGGAAAAATGGAATATCTCCATTTTTTGGCTATGACGGCTTAAGGGCAGTAAGGGAAAGCGTAAACCGACCTAGAGGAGAGTATATAAGGAGTTCAAGATGAGAGGCACAAGGGGACTCTTCGAGACGGAGAATTCTCTGCACTTAGAAACTTTAGGCTTTATTCTCAACAAGTTCGGTTTCTATGACTGGCACACGATTACTAGACGAACTCGGCTAGGCAGTTCGATCTCTTGTCCTGCTCTATCAATTGAACTACGTTCTACTTGATCCTCAAAAGGGGTACATAGGCAGCCTTTAATAAGGTTCAGTCCGAAATCAATCAAAAACCTTTTTTGTATCTTTTTTGTCTTTTGTTATCGAGCTGCGACTCAACTAGGTTTAAGGTTTTGGGTTGCTAGAACTAGGTGACTCGCTGACAGCCTTTGCGGCCAAAACTTTTATAATCTCTTGTAATGATCGCAACGCTCTTACACGAATAAGATCTTCTGTTTTCTCTAAATTTGTTTTGTTATCTTTTCATATTTTCCGCATCTATTTGGTCAGTTGCCGTTGGCTCCGCAGAGATCCGGGACCTCAGGGAAATTAGGGTTTTCGTACTTTCCTTATTTATACGAAAATCGACAGTGCGAATTTTGGTTCCCACATAGAGTTGTTTTGATGCAAGAATGAGATAAAAAAGGAGTTTGGCCTAGTTTGGGCAGAGATGGCTTCGGTTTGACTCGGCCGGACCAGACGGATGGACGTGCTCGGCCTTGTTCACCTGCGCATGGAGAGCTGGACGGACAGACAGATGCGCGGCCTCGAACGCTCGGGTTCACTTACCCACGCGGTACGGGACGGGCCAAGAACACACGGACGCGCGGGCTGGGATGTGCGGGAGAGCTTACCCGTGCGAGACAAGACACGAACAGGACAGCCGGATGCGCGGCCGGATGAGCGCGGTACGTAGTACCCGCGCGGCCGAGGAGATGGACTGACTGGAATTAAAGGAACGGATGCGCGGGCGGGAGTGCTCGGGTCAGTACACCCGCGCGGGACAGGCCAGCATCCGGATGATTCTGTTCGGGTCGGGATGTGCGGCCCGGACAAGGCTGGAGCCACCCTGAGCATTTTTGACGCTCTTCCCCTATTGGTCAAAGCCCATTTGAGTCCAGGGGCTCTTTAGTAATTTTCTATGATGTTTTTAGGGCTTCGAAGCCTTGTATAATTAATCTTGTATCTTTCAATTTGGGACTTGTCTCTTTTTCTCTCAAAAACACATTTGGATCTTGAATAAAGTTTGGATCTTGAATCCTTTTTCTTCTTTTATTCTTGTGTTCTGAGCAACGGTTGCTCTCTAATCATGGTTAACCTCGAATTCATCATGGGTTTAAGGGAAATCATGTCTATTAGAGAGTAGATCATCCTAGGGTTCATGGGCTTGGGAGATTTATGGTGATTAAGTGTAGATCTAAGGTGTTTTGGTGTAGATTTATCTTTTCCTTGCTTGATTTAGTGTTCTTATTGCTATTTTGGAGTTGGCCTCTTCAAAATAGAGCTATAGGCATTTCATGCCCGGAAGGTATTCTATGAAATGCCTGAACCAACTCTTCAATGCTTTTAACATCCTTTACTTAAGGGATTAGTTGTTAATGGTGTTAAGATAGCTAGTAGACTTGTTTTTAATGATTGCTTTCATATTATTCAACCTAAGGGATTAGATGCTTGAGATAGAGCTTGCTTAAGATTGTGTCTAGGCTTAAGGTTGATAGATTGATTGTTGCTGCCACCTTTAGATTGAAGCTTGATCACCCAAGATCAATTCCCTTGCCCCATGAGCCCTATTGCCTCATATTGAAAGAGAGATCATTACTTTATTGCATTTTATTTAGTTTTAGTTCATTTCACTCCACTCTATTGATTGCACCTAGATTAAGCATAGACTTGCATTCCCTTTGCATTGAAATCACCAAGGATTGGTTCGACAATCTTTTATACTACATCATTTGATTAGGATCCTTGAAAAGTCCTTTCATCAAATTGGCGCCGTTGCCAAGTTCTAGTTTGATTTTGACATTGGGATTCAGTCACTTGCTTGAGACTAAGTCTTGTTACCTTTAACTAGTTTCTAATATCCTTTCAAGTGGTTGTTCTTTCGCAAGGTACATTCACAAGAGAGGAATATCATGTCTCTTGACTTGGAATCAATGTTCAAGGCTATTTTAGAGAGTCAAGAGAGAATGATATCTAGAAGCTCCACTTATTGTGACAGAGCTTATGAGCCAACCACCCAATTGGAGTACCAACCACATGGAAACTTTGGTCAAGAAAGCCAATATGGATATGGTGAGAGATACCAACCTTGGGATTTAGAGTATGAAGAACAAGAAGTCAAATTCCCTCAAGCCTCCAATGAAGAAAACATCACCAACATGCTTGAGAAGTTGTTGGAGAATCAAGAAAGAGGAAGACTTGAGATAGAAAGGCAAATGAGTTCTCTTTCCACCAAGGTAGATGCTCATGGCAAGACTCTTAGCTCAAGGATGGATGAAACTATAACACATGTGAAGTCTATCAACAACAAACTGTCTCACATCATTGAAGATTAAGAAGAAAGCATCACTCCCCTTTACAACACCAACACTTGTGAAGAATGTTCCATAATTATGGAAATCGATGTTGAGGAGGATGTGCAAATCAAGGATGTATTTCACCAAGAAGCTGAAAATTCTATACATGAGCTTGAATTACTCCTTGGATGCATGGTATATGAAAATCTTGGGCAAAGATATGAAGAGTAAGTTGAACCAACAACATTCAAGAGTTATTCCACAAGAAGCAAGGATGAAGAAGTAAGCTCGGTTGGAAGAGTCTTTGAAGATTTTTGTGATGATAGTTTGGTTGTTGAATGCATAGAGGAGATAAGAGAAATCTCATTGGTAATTGATGAGTTCTCAAACAAGGAGGAAACACATGTGAAGTTTACTTCCAAGGAAGGAACAAAGGGTGACGAGTCTAGGGAGAATCAAGTTATTCACATTGAAGAATCGCCCAAAGAGATGCACCACAAAGACTCTCCTATGGACAAGCCCTTTGCCTACCATTTTGGTATACTCTCTACCAAGGAGCTCATTGTTGATGATCCAAGGAAGGTACCCTTTGAAGAGATAAGGATGAATGAGTTTAGAGGTTGGTTCTATGATGAGTATGATCCTGGTGATCCGGTTTGGCAAGAAGGCTTTCATTACATGGGTAAAGAGCCTAGACACATCCAGCCTTCACTAGCCAGAGGAAGGAAAGTCAAGCTAGTGACTAAAACAAGCTCACTTGGGAGGAAGTCTTATGGCTATCCTTTGTACATATTTCACTAAAATTTTGTTTTAAAGACCCTTGGGCTGACGAGGCAAGCGACCAGACATTGCTCCCGTAGGCACCAACTGAATCTTCTAACTCTCCTTTTGTGGTATCTCTCCAACCCTTCTTGTATATACATTTGCTTTTGTCTTGTTGGGGTATCTCCTTCTCCCTTACTCACACAGAGACTGTGTGATTTAAGTGTGGGGGAGGTACCAAGTATTTGATCATGTTTGCTTTGTGATTGTGAGTCTCATGCATTGCATTGTACATTCATATTTGCATAGAAAATCCAAAAAAAAAAATTAAATTTTTTGAATCATGTAGTTGCATCACTTGCATCTTTAAGATTGAGTCTAGAGAATATAGGTTGCATTCACTTGCACATGGAGTATTGCCTTGTAAAGAACACTTGTTTGCACTGAATTTGACACCCTAGTTAAACATATCAAGTAGCTTAAGCATCTTTTGAAAGGCTTGCATGCTTTGAGCCTTGAAAACTCTTCTTGAAACTTGCTTGCTTGCTTGATATTGGCATTGTTCTTGAAACCAGCTCCATCCTGAACTTGGACTTGAATGAACTTAATTTGTCTTGCATATGGGCATTTGCATACTTGATCATGGATCTCATACACATTTGGGTTATCTTTCCCCATTATACCACTCTTTGTTAACCCAAATGGCACTTCCATACCCTTGAGCTCTAGCCATTCTTTGAAGCCTACATTGATTTGCATGAGTGAGGCCTTTTCTGATAGCTTGTTATGTGCAAAATCTTGAGAGTATTGGGAGCGACATGGATTTGTTCTCATCTCTTGCTAGCATAGGGTCCTCATTTGAGCTAACTTCTAGGATGGTGAGTGGGGTTTTTGTTCCTTAAAGGTTTATATCTTGGGTTTGAGATGTGACAATGTTGAGATTGATGAACAAAAGAATGTATTGAAAAAGAAAAACCCTAGGGTCCTAGAATAGAAAGATAAGAAGCTCTTGATTTATGTTTTTGATCATCCCCCTTAATAAAAAAAAAGAAAAAAAAAGAAGAGAAAAAAAAGAAGAAGAAAAAAAAAAGAGAAAGATTCAATAAGATAGTGGAGAAGGGAAAACAAAAAGTATTAGAGCTTAGAAATGTGAATTGTGAATAAAAGGGTCCTTAGTGGTTGAATCTTGAAGAAAGAAAGTTGTTCATTGGGTGAGTGATGTAATTATTTTTCATTTTGGGTTATGGGATGAATAAAAGGGGTGTAGAACTTGTAATCACTTAGGAATGGGTAGAATGATGAGGATGGATCCATGTATGCATGAATTACTCCTAGTCTTAGATAAATTTTGCATAATGATCAAGCTCCTTGATTCTTGAGTGATAGCCACCTTAAAAAGATGCATTGAACCCTCCTTTTCATCCATATTAGACCATTTGATCACCTAGCCAAATGATTGAGATCATGTGCCCATTTGTGAGAATTCACCTTGTGTGTGTGTGTGTGTGAATCAATGTGAGGGTTGGTTAAGAGAACTTGTTGGTTGATAAGCATTACATCTTGTGTAGAGGCATAAGAGTATTGATAGGCCTTGAGAAGCTAGAGTATAATAAGAGAGTTTTGCTCATGCTATTTGCTATGTTTCTTTAGGATGTCAAGTTGAATGCTATGGGTGTTTCTTTTGGCTTTGGTTCCATCTCTATGTCTCTCCTCCTTGTGTTTTGAAAAGATTACTTGAGGACAAGTAAAGGACTAGTGTGGGGGAGTTAATATCTTTCATATTTACATGTTTTTAGCTATCATATCTTGTGCATTTTGTCATTTAGATTAAGCATTAGGCATCTTTAGGTTCATATTGCATTCATATGTCCTTATTAGGTGTTGGAACGAGCTAAGGAGTGATTGGAGGTGTTTGGCAGCCTTGTGATTCAAAAAGATGAAGAATGGAGTTTGGCCAAGGTCAGGAAAAGCCAAACCATGATCAAGACCATACCTTGGATGATACCAGGACGGCCGGGACGCGAGATAGATCAGGAACACTTACCCGGGTGCTTGGACGGACAAAGGATGGATGGCCGGACGCGCGGCCTGGAGCGCGGGGGATGCATGACCCGCGTGGGACGAGGAGAGCTCGGACATGGTCTGGTGCGCGGCCGGATGCGTGCGGGGAGCCATACCCTCGCGGCTTGGACGAGAGCTGGACGCGTCTGATGTGCGGCCTGGAGTGCGCGAGGACTGGTACCCGCGCGGCCGAGGAGATGGACTGACTGGAAGCAAAGGAATGGATGCGCGGGCTGGAGTACTCGGGTCAGTACACCCGCGCGGGACAGGCCAGCGTTCAGATGATTCTGCTCGGGTCGGGATGCACGGCCCGGACAATGCTGGAGTCACCCTGAGCGTTTTTGACGCTCTTCTCCTATTGGTCGAAGCCCATTTGATTCCAGGGACCTTTTAGTAATTTTCAATGATGTTTTTAGGGCTTCTAAGCCTTGTATAAATACTCTTGTATCTCCCAATTTGGGACTTGTCTCTTTTTCTCTCAAAAACACATTTGGATCTTGAATAAAGTTTGGATCTTGAATCCTTTTTCTTCTTTTATTCTTGTGTTCTTGAGCAACTGTTGCTCTCTAATCATGGTTAACCTTGAATTCATCATGGGTTTAAGGGAAATCATGTCTATTAGAGAGTAGATCATCTTAGGGTTCATGGGCTTGGGAGATTTAGGGTGATTAGGTGTAGATCTAAGGTGTTTTGGTGTAGATCTATCTTTTCCTTGCTTGATTTAGTGTTCTTATTGCTATTTTGGTGTTGGCCTCTTCAAAATAGAGCTATAGGCATTTCATGCCCGGAAGGTGTTCTATGAAATGCCTGAACCAACTCTTCAATTCTTTTAACATCCTTTACCTAAGGGATTAGTTGTTAAAGGTATTAAGATAGCTAGTAGACTTGTTCTTAATGATTGCTTTCATATTATTCAACCTAAGGGATTAGATGCTTGAGATATGTTAGTGAATGAGCATTCATCTAGGGATAGAGCTTGCTTAAAATTGTGTCTAGGCTTAAGGTTGATAGATTGATTGTTGCTGCCACCTTTAGATTGAAGCTTGATCACCCAAGGTCAATTCCCTTGCCCCATGAGCCCTATTGCTTCATATTGAAAGAGAGATCATTAATTTGTTGCATTTTAGTTTAGTTTTAGTTCATTTCACTCCACTCTATTGATTGCATTTAGATTAAGCATAGATGTGCATTCCCTTTCATCAGGATTCCATTGCTTAGTGAACGTGTAAGTCTCTGTCTTTGTGTGGATTCACTAAGTCTATGGCTTGTGAGTTGTATCAAAGGCCATCCGCAGCCTTTGTGGGGCTCTTCAACCCATCATCATCTTGCTATCTATCCGCTTGCCTGAAGATCTGTTCATTCAAAAGTTTTGTGAGCCTTTGGTAGCTTAGGCTTGTATCAGACTCGTAAGAACTCGGAGTTAGTAGGAATCCGGAGTGTTTGGTTTTGCAGGGACCGTATTCCGTCCACCTAGGCAGGACTACTACCAGTACCTGTGAGACCTCGCATTCTGCCGCTCGGAAGCTGGCCACTATCGAGCTCCATGCTGCATTCTGCTTCTGCAGGAAGCCACTGTCAGACTTAAGGGCTGGTATGTATTCGGAAATCCAAGTGCCAGGCTTTTCTTCTTTCCACGTCTGGAGAAGCAGGAGTTTATGTATTGCTCCTTGTGCGTAACAGTACTTTTGCAATATGCAAATTCCCTGAATTAATCCTGAGGTGTCACATTTCTCTTGCTTCTGGGGGCCCGATATTTCTATGGCTCAAGGCCTATACCGGAGTTATGGGTGGTTTTGACAGCATGCTTAGGTTGATCAGACCCGTTCCTGCCTTAAGTCTCATACCCGTTGTTATTTTTGTGTGGACGTGCCACGCATCGGTGAGGTTCAGCTGGGATCGGAGGTTTCAAGGTACCTAATCCAGCCATGTATGCCCCTTTAAGGATGATGGTTTTTTGCCATCTCTATAGTCGGAACTATTTTATTATATAAGCTTTGTCCGTGGACGTTCATCATACATAGGAGTAGAAAACCATAGTGCTTAAATATAAGTAGTAATAAATCATAGTCCGGAGACCGTATTAGAGTTGATATGCTTTGAGCTACAATGGGCTCCAGCAATTTGATAGTGTTTTACCTTTGCTGCCTCGGAGTCCATGGACTTCTGGAGATCTTTCGTAGTTGGACCCTATTCTTAATCGTTCGGCTCTCCTTTCATTGTTGATTAGACGGAGACTTGATGTTTCCGGATCTTTGTTCTTTTTTAGGGAGCTGGGCCCCGAGTTGGCTGTTCTTGCACTCTTGCTGTTGTAGTACTCTTGTCGTTTGTAGGCTGAGATGCAGGGAGTTCCTTGCGTCATCTTTGGTCGATGATACGAGGGTGCTGCTAGGGTTGGCTTTATGCCCCAGCTCTTGCGGATTCCTCCGAAGTTAGCTCTTGGTAGCTGGAGGATCTGGGGGTTGATCTCCCGTTGGGCTCTGTAATGGGTGATTATGCTTGCCCCAGGCACCTTCCTGTAGTGGGAAGTACTTGCTTTGCCGAATGTCTCGTTCTTAGCTCTTCTTGAGGAGAAAGGGTTTCTAGTTAGGAGATGTGACTCCTGCCCCAACTTAGCGGGGGGTCTCCTCGCGATGTTCATGCCCCAGCTTCTTTGGCGATGAACGGTCCGCTTGTTGATGTGTCCAAGCCTCGGGCATCGGAAATGCCTTGTGTTCCCAGAAACTGAGTTTTTCCTGCTGGAGGGAGGCCTGGAACTTCCCTTGCGGAGTTCTCTTGGATTTCTCGCGGCTTGCTGATGTATGGTGCCTCTAAGATTCTCTAGTGGAGAAGATCTCAGATCAATTCTCTTTTCAGGGTTGTGATCGGGGTCCGAGCGCGGCCTGACAGTGGAGGTTGCGGTACTTGGTGACCCTCCGGGTGTCCTTGATCGACGAGGTCTAGGAGGGAAGTTCCTCGCCCACCTGTCGGCCCTGAGATGCAGAGTCCAATTGCTTTTGGTGGGTGAGGCGCCACTTACCCTTCCGCTTCCTGGTCCTCCGATGTTCTGGACCGGGGGACCGTTCTGTAATTGCTATAAAGCCCTGGTCTTCCCTTTTAAGATAGTTTGGTAGCAGGAGGGAGAGTTCTCCTGGTCTCCTCTGATCGCTTTTATGCCCCAGTGTGTGGGAAACTTGACCACTTGGTGCAGCGTCGAGGGGATGGCCCCCATCTCATGGATCCAGGGTCGTCCCAAAATTATGTTGTACGATGATCGGCAGTCGACGACGAGAAACTTGGTCGCCATGTTGACTCCTTCCGTGTAGATAGACAATGTCACTTCACCTGAAGTCTGCTTGACCTCTCCGCTGAATCCGATGAGAGGAGTCACTCTTCGTGTGGGGGAAATTTCTCCCAGCCCCAGGTCCTGATATGCAGTTTGAAAGATGATATTGCTAGAACTTCCATTATCAACCAGGATCCTTTTCCCAAGGCAATTTGCCACGGTGAGTGAGATAACCAAGGCGTCATGGTGAGGGGCGAGTATTCTTTCTTGCTCCTTGGCTGTGAAGCTTATCTCATCGGTACCTAGGAGTAGACGCTTGGGTTGTGTCGACCCCGGGCCATGTTTAGCATTCCTGGTACTTCTTTTTGAAGCTGCATGGCTCACGCCGCTCACCTCAAGCCGCCAAAAATGACATGAATTACCCGGTCCTGTCGAGGCGGTGAAGCGGGAGTAGCATTCGTGGGTTTCTCGGATATTTCCTTGCTTAGATGTCCCTTAGCCTTTTTGGAGAAGAACTCCCGGAGGTGTCCCTTCTGGAACAGTTCGTTGACTTCAGTTCATAGGGCGATGCAGTCCTCTGTCCTGTGTCCATGATCGCGGTGGAATTCACACCAGAGATCCGGGTTCCATAAAGAATCGGGTGCCTTCATCTTCCGAGGCCACTTGACTTGTTGGCCCATCAGCCTCAAGACGTTGACTAGTTCCGTCTTAGATACGGAGAGATGAGAAATCTCTGGCCATGTGGACACGGACATCCCTTCCATTTTGTCCACTGATCGGCTTGGATATCTGCCCCGGGTCCGACTTCCGCAGTCCCTAACTGGTCTCTGAGGGGTTCTCTCATCTCGATCGTTCCTATCAGGCTTGGCAGCCTTCTGATCTTGTTTTTGCTCTGCTTTGGCGCAGTTGGCGACATCTTCTTCCCACTTTACTTGAGCCCAGGCTCGGGACAGCACGTCCTCCATGGTTCTGCAGGTATGTTTAGTGAGTTCCTTATAGAGCTCTCCGTCTGGGAGTAGACCTCTCTTGAAGGCTGAGATTCTGTAGGAACGCTACATTCGGGGATTGCCACTTTCTCCTGGTTGAAGCGAGCTATGTAGGTGCGTAAAGGCTCTGATAGATGCTGGAGGATCTCATAGAGGTTTTCCGATGTTTTCTCTAGGTCTCGACTACTTGCGAACTGTTCCACGAACTTGTCGCTGAGGGCTGCGAAAGAGTATATTGACCTAGAGGGCAGGTCTATGCTTCTGTTCCTGTCACTTCTTTGGGACTGAACCTGTTTATCTTGGACACTCAAAACAAAAATTAAAATACCAGGATCATATGTGCAAGACATGTAGCACACGTTTCAGCCTTTCAAAATGCACATCAAAGTAAGCATTACAGACCAGAATGGTATCAAGGAATGAAATACCAAAGAACATTTCTAAAACGTGCCTAACATGATCAGAATAAGAACACAAAAGTCTAAGTTCAAGACTAGATTCAGAATCAGTTAGCACAACATGTCTCACAGGTTTAGAATTACTTTCAAACAATGTGTTGTAAACTAAAATATCATCAAAGCTCAACACAACAGAATTCTTAAGCAATGATCTCAGCACATGCCAAGTTCTATTAGTTTCAACACACAAGGTAGCAAGCTTCAATACAAATTCACAAAAAAATTGGATTTTACTCTAGGTGCTCTCTGTTCCAGCAAAATTTTAACCCTGAACTCGTCCAAGGAACAAGTGGATGCAAACAAATTACCAGTGATGAGTCCATGTCTATAAGAACTCCGATTTACGCCATTTTCTTTGAAAACAAATGAATCAAACGATTTTGTAGCACATAAATCAGTTTGTTGCAAATCAAGCTCTAATGACATTTCAAGATGATCAAAACCTTTGCTATGTTTCAAAAATTGATCAAAACTCAAGATAAGATCAGAATGAATGTCATTGCCATTTCGAAAACGTTTTTGATCAAAAAGTTTATTAGGTTCAAACATTTTAAAAGAATTAAACATATTTTCAAAAAACAGAATCTGAAACACGAAATTCTTTTACTCTTTCAAAACCAAAAATTTTTATGTCACTGAAACTGACTTTAACAAACAAATCAGGCATAGAAAAGATGATACCAAGTTCCTTACAGTGCTCTTGTGGATTAAGAGACAAAGGGGAAGGAGTTGTGCCGGGATCAAAGCTGAACTGACGACGCCGGAAGAAGATTGTACCAGGGACTGCACGACGGTGGGGTTCGACTCCAAGGAAGAATGTGAAGCTCAGTCCCGACTCCGGAGCTTCAAGACACCTGCTATGAGGATTGGAGCTTCGACGGAGGAAGAGCCACGGTGGCTAGAAGAGCTCCGGTTGTGACGATTCTGGTGGACGACGATTATAAAGCGGCGACGACGGAGCACGGCACCGGTGAGAGACGACAATGCGATTGGAGCTCGGGATTGGTCCCTGTGGTTTCGAACCACGGTTCAGATAGACATCCACGAAGAAGAAGATCAGACGTTGCACTGATGACTCCATGATTCAAAGCGAGCTTGAGAAGTACCACGAGGAAGAAATCAGGCTCGAGTCAACGACGAACACTCAATCGGATTGGAATGATATGAAATCAATCCGTAAGGAAAGAGAACTGATGGAATGAACGGTGACAAAAAGGGTTGCGGAAGGCCCAATGATACTACCAGACTTCGATCGTTTCCGGATGTGACACACCGGTCCAACAAAAGAAGGTTCGAAATTTGGAGATAACCTCACCAAGAAACTAAGAAGTGTTCTAAACAAAGAACAAAGAGATAAACTCATAAAAAGGGGAAAATAATCTATTCTTACTTCATGGTCGAATACATACTTATAGGATTTGTAGTCAAAGACAATAAAGAGAAATGTAGAAAACAAGACATATAAAATGATAAGTTTGACTAGAAAACAATA
This sequence comes from Brassica juncea, assembly GCA_018703725.1. Lineage (NCBI taxonomy): Eukaryota > Viridiplantae > Streptophyta > Magnoliopsida > Brassicales > Brassicaceae > Brassica > Brassica juncea. Next base: position 24,620,374 of record CM031938.1, read on the forward strand.
AAGAGAGTCAAAGAATAAGGACACATGCGGAACAATCCACACACACGCCGGACGTTCCACATGACCCGCCAGTTGATTTTCATGACCAATATGTTAACTGGTGTGAGACAAGTTTTCAGACAGCTGAGTTTCCATGCCTTAGTGAAATATGGAAGAGAGAAATCCATCATAGGGTCAGTCACTGAAGCAAGGACGTCAGGACAGCCTACGGGACACGCGGTATGCACCAAAATGGCCATAAGGGAGAATCTGTGGCCATCTTTGGATTCTTCTCGTTCCAAGGGAATTCTGGCTTGACTATCAGTCTTAAAATGTTGAATTGGTTGGGAATGAAGTGATATGGGTCGATCAATTCCATCTCTAGGTCGTGGTTCCAGGCAGAGCTCCATTACGGACGTTCGTGGGTCTATATGGTGGACAGCATGTGCGGTACTATCGGGGTTATTGGATGGGATGGTACGAACGGTCCGATCAGCACGATCTGATGGGGAAACATGGTCTGTTTGGATGGAATTATCATATGGGAAGACACGGGCAGTATGCTCAGCACGAACTGAAGGTAAAACCTCGGTTAGGTAGGGCTGGTTGACAAGATCGCCACCTTGGGCCGTGTCCATGATCCAAGCAAGTCGATGCTTGATCCAGGTCACATCAGATCATATCGTGATCCAAGAGGTATGATCATATCGTGATCCAAGAGGTGCGATCATGTCGTGATCCAAGAGGTACGAATGTGTCGTGATCCAAGAGGTACGAACGTGTCGTGATCCTAGAGGTACGAACGTATCGTGATCCAAGGGATGTGAACCGGTCGTGATCACAAGGATGCGAACGTGGCGTGATCCAAGAGATTCGAACGGGTTGAGAACGAAAGGGTACGAATGGTACGTGACCGAAGGGGTATGAATGGGTCATGGTCGAAAAGGTGTGAACTGTAAGACCCGATCCTGGCCCAGAGGACCCAACTAGGACCCGCGGCCTTACTTAACAAAATCATGCTGTTTTTGTTCAATTTTAAGGTCCAATATGTTTCTAAGTCATTTTCGATCATATGAGGTTCAGCCTTTTTAATTTCTAAGTCTAAACAGATAAGAGAAATTGTATCTTTATTAATATAACACATGTGATCAAATACATAGATTAAGTTGCACAATAGGCTATCATAAGTTCATGTGTTCATAACAACATACTACCCAGTAACCCACACATCCATCCACAGCTCAGGTCTTAATGGTTCCTTGGCCTTGCCACGATCCTGGTCTGATCCTGAGACCAACATATACCACGACACATATGTATAAGTACAATCCGATACCCTAACAAGCACATCTAACATTGCATGGTTTGGTTCCTTCAATCTAAGTTCTCTAAGCTATCCAATCAGTCAACAAGGAACACAGCCACACCCTAAACATCAACTAAGACAACACTAACACATAATAAAAACATGGCCAGTCTAATCTAATGTGATCTAACCCATCGCCCAGGCCACACCAGATCCGCCCATGATTAACCACCAAATCTGACCTATTCAAATAAATTCCCAAAACTAATTAAAATTCATGTTAATTCATGATAAATCCCCATTAAGAGGAATCCATGGTCGGAATCTAATGGATCGACCCGGACCATACATAATCCGACCAAGATCAGTCCGGCCAAGAGCCAAGAACTATGTACCTGGACAGGCCAAGGCCTTGGTCCAGTCCCACTGAGTCTGAATCATCAAACTCATCGAGAATATAGAAGAATAGAGATTTATTAATAAGGAAATGGGAAGGATGTGTCTGGCCTCACCAATCCGACCACAGCCTACACGGAATTCCACCGCGGCCATGGCAAGATGGTTCGGTCCATCCCACTCACCTTGGGTGTGTGCTCAGGAGTGCTCAAGCCCTTCTCCAAGTCCTTCTCCTTGACTCTGGTACCCATCATCAACCGATCTTCACTTCACACTGACCAACGCCTGGTCGGAATCAATCTCCAGCACACACGGCCAAGGCTTTGGCCGATTTTCTTCTCTCTTTCTTTCTTTTTCTCTCTCACGATTTGGGCAGAGTTTTCCCTTAAGGAAATTGTGGCAAATCCCGACCCCAAGGATCTATATTTATAGAGAAAGGTTAGCCGGTAACCGCCTGGACGAACAGGCATGACTTGGTGGCCGAATGGGTACAACTTGTACCATTCCAACCCATTCGCCATAACTGCCTTCAACCGCCCCTTTCTTCCTTTGGGCTGATCGATCACAAGCCCAATATACTTTCCCATACGCCTAGATCCTTTGTCCAAACCACAAAACCCATCGGATCCTCCTTGGCCACATGAACCCTTCACCCACGGCCTGGTAACCGCCCATGACCCGAGCCACATGGCCAAGACTCCAACACTCCACCCAGCTGAGATGAGCTGGTTGCTAGCTGCCTTAGCTGGGTGAGCTAGTAGTTCAGCTACTGGAGCTGACCCAAGCTAGTATGAGCTACACTGAGCTGCACTGAGCTTGTCCTAGCTGGTCGAACTTCTGCCCTGCCAGTAGCTGACCCAAGCTAGTATGAGCTACACAGATCTGCACTGAGCTTGTCCTAGCTGGTCGAGCTTCTTCCATGCCTCGTCCAGCTGCCTTAGAACTCATCCAGCTCCTTTTCCCTTGTCTCCATCCGATTCTGGTTAAGTCTCAGCCTACTGATGCACTTAACCATCTATTCAAGCCATGATACACTGCTCTTTAGGTCTTTTGACCTGACTGGTGAATCTCCTCGCACAATAGCTGTGCCCGAATGCCTTATCTGGAATCAGGGACAGGCCAAGTCTCCCACACTTGAGATGGATTCGTCCTCGAATCCGACCCTAGACTTGTCTCCATCGAAATCTGACTCTACCATTCTGGAAAATCAGCCTTCATCCTTGCTTTTGACTCCCATGTGACTTGCTCTTGTCCACTGCACTCCCAAACAACTTTGACCATTTGTATGGTCTTCTTTCTCATAGCTTTTTCCATCCGGTCTACAATCCGGACCGGCCTTGTCTCCAAGGTGAGGTTCGTGCCTAGATCAGATGGAATCTCAGGGACGACAATGTCTTGATCTGAAAGACATTTCCTTAACTATGATACATGGAATAATTGTGAAATGCATCCATCTCTGTTGGTAGGTTCAACTTGTAAGCCACCGCACCAACCCTCTCTATGATCTGAAATGGACCCAAGTATCTTGGATCTAACTTCCCCCGGCCAGACACTCTTTTCCAACCCTTGAAAGTGATCATCTTAAGGTAGACCATGTCATCACCCTCAAACTCCACATGCTTCCTTCTTCTATCCGTATAGGACTTGTGGCGATCATGTGCCTCTTTCATTTTGTCTCTTATGAACTTTATCTTCTCCGTGGTCTCCTCCACAATCTCAGGTCCTATCATGCTGCGCTCCCCCACTTGGGTCCAGCATAATAGTGTCCTGCAAGGTCGCCCATACAAAGCCTCATAGGGCGACATACCAATGCTTGTGTGAAAGCTGTTGTTGTAAGAAAACTCCACCAAGGGCAAATGTCTTTCCCAGGAATTACCCAGTCCAAGACACATGCTCTCAACATATCCTCCAACGCCTGGATGGTTCTCTCAGATTGGCCATCCGTTTGTGGATGATAAGCTGTACTCATGTTCACTCTTGTTCCCAAGGCCTTTTGAAAAGCCTTCCAGAAGTAAGAAGTGAACAGAGGATCTCTATCTGAAACAATACTGGCCAGCACTCCATGCAGGCGTATGATGAAGGACTTTTCAAGGGTCCAATCAAATGATGTAGTATACAAGATGTCAATCCAATTCTAAGAGATCTCAATGCAAAGGGAATGCAAGTTCATGCTTAATCTAAGTGAAACCATTAAGAGAGATGAGATGATTATAAACTAAGGCAATACTAGAAATGCAATAAAAGAGTGAACTTTCTTTTCAATATGAGGCAAGGGGATTCTCGGGACAAGGGAATTGACTTTGGGTGATCAAGCTTCAATCTAAGATGGCAAACTTTCAATCAATCTAACACCTTAACCCTAGACACAATCCTAAGGAAGCTCTATCTCTAGATGAATGCTCATTCACTAACATAACTCAAGCATCTAATCTCTTAGGTTGAATAATATGAAAGCAATCATTAAGAACAAGTCCATCAGCTATCTTAACACCTTTAACAATAAATCTCTTTGGTAAAGAATGTAAAAAGCATTGGAGAGTTGGTTCTGGTATTTCATAGAACACATTTCGGGCATGAAATGCCTATAGCTCTATTTTGAAGAGGCCAACTCCAAAATATCAAGAAGAACACTCTACAAGCAAGGATCTACCCTAGAACATCTTAGATCTACACCTAATCACCCTTAGTCTCCCAAGCACATGAACCCTAGATAGATCTACTCACAAATAGGCATGGAAAACCTTAAAACCATGGATGATTCAAGGCTAAACATGATTAGTGATATAAATAATCCAGCAAACACAAGATAATAAGATGAAAAAGGATTCAAGATCTAAACTTTCTTCAAGATCTAAATGTGTTTTTGAGAGAAAAGAAGTTAGATCTCACAAAGGAGATTACAAGAGTATATATAGGAGGCTTGAAAGCCCTTAAAACATAAAGATAAAAGTTTAAAAAGCCCTTGAGGTCATTAAGTCTTCAGCCAATCAGAATCAAGGAAAAAAGAAGAAACTCGGAACAACCCGGGTCAGGTGGTCTTGGGTCGACCTGCGTGTCTCACCCGCGTGCCTTCGTCCGTGCAGTTAAGGCGGGCCGCGTGGTCTCGCACGCATGTTTTCGTCCGTGCGGGTAAGGTGGGCTGCGTGGTCTTTCCCGCGTGTTTCTTCTTCTCTTCCTCGATCAGAGTACGCGGGTACTTACCCCGGGTGTGCCAGGCCGCGTACCGTTCCCGAGCGGGGTGCTCAACCCGAGTACTTCACCCCGGGTAGGTTGACATGCCTTTAGTGATTCGATCATAACTCTTCCAATATAGCTCCAAATGACTTGAAACAACTTCCATTGGAAAACTAACTCAATTTTTTGTGTGTCCACAAAATCCTAGCAACAGAAGACTTCTCTAAGGCCTCCGTACATGTTCACCTTTCACCCCCCCCCCCCTTTTTATCACAATACTCCCAAACACCTCCAATAATTCCAAAGTACACTCCAACACCTGATAAAGACTTATGATGCAATATGAGCCTAAATATGCCTAATTTCTAACCTATATGATCAAATGCATAAGATATGAATGCTAAAAACATCTAAATATGCAGATATCAACTCCTCCACACTAGTCCTTTACTTGTCCTTAAGTAAACTTTTCAAAACACAAGGAGGAGAGATATAGAGATGGGAGCAAAGCCAAAAGAAATACTCATAGCACTCAACTTGACATCCTAAAGAAACATAGCAAATAGCATGAGCAAACTCTCTTATTATGCTCTAGCTTATCAAGGCCTATCAATACTCTTATGCCTCTACACAAGATGCAATGCCTATCAACAAACATGTTCTCTTAACCAACTCTCACATTGATTCACACACAAACACTCAAGGTGAGTTCTCACAACATTTGGCTAGGTGATCAAATGGTCTAATATGGATGAAAAGGAGGGTTCAATGCATCTTTTTAAGGTGGCAATCACTCAAGAATCAAGGAGCTTGATCATTATGCAAAATTTATCTAAGACTAGGAGCAATTCATGCATACATGGATCCATCCTCACCATTCTACCAATTCCTAAGTGATTACAAGTTCTAAACCATTTTTATTCATCTCATAACCCAAAATGAAAAATACTCACATCACTCACCCAATTAACAACTTTCTTTCTTCAAGATTCAACCACTAAGGACCCTTTTATTCACAAATCACATTTCTAAGTTCTAACACTTTTTGTTTTCACTTCCCCACTATCTTATTGAATCTTTCTTTTTCTTTTTATTTCTTTTCTTTTTCTTTTCTTTTATTTTTTTTTTCTTATATGAAGGGGGAAGGTCAAAAACATCAATCAAGAGCTTCTTATCTTTCTATTTTAGGTCCCTAGGGCTTTTCTTCCTCAATACATTCTTTTGTTCATCAATCTCAACATTGTCACACCCCAAACCCAAGATATAAACCTTTAAGAAACAAAGATCCCACTCAGCATCCTAGAAGCTAGCTCAAATGATGACCCTATTCTAGCTCCCAATACTCTCAAGATTTTGCACATGACAAGCTATCAAAAGAGGCCTCCCTCATGCAAATCAATGTAGGCTTTTAAGAATGGCTAGGGTTCAAGGGTATGGAAGTGCCATTTGGGTTAACAAAGAGTGGTATAATGGGAAAAGATAACCAAATGTGTATGAGATCCTTGATCAAGTATGAAAATGCCCATATGCAAGAGAAATTAAGTTCATTGAAGTCTAAGTTCAGGTTGGAGCTGGTTTCAATAACAATGCCAAAATCAAGCAAGCAAGCAAGTTTCAAGAAGAGTTTTCAAGGCTCAAAGCATGCAAACCTTTCAAAAGATGCTCAAGCTACTTGATATGTTTAACTAAGGTGTCAAATTCAGTGCAAACAAGTGTTCGTTACAAGGCAATGCTCCATGTGCAAGTAAATGCAACCTATATGATCTAGACTCAATCTTAAAGATGCAAGTGATGCAACTACATGATTCAAAATTTTTTAAATTTTTTTGGTTTTTCTATGCATATATGAATGTACAATGCAATGCATGAGACTCCCAATCACAAAGCAAGTATGATCAAATACTTGGTACCTCCCCCACACTTAAATCACACAGTCTCTGTGTGAGTAAGAGAGAAGGAGATACCCCACCAAGACAAAAGCAAATGTATCTACAAGAAGGGTTGGAGCGATACCTAAGAAGGAGGTTTGGGCGTGGTGTTTGGTGTCAGGACTAGGAGCTGTCTTGGTTCATAGCAACTAGAGGAGGCTGCTACATGGCCATCATAAGGCTCAGGTGCTTCACCACCTTTCTTCTCTCCTCTAGTGCTAGGCTCAACCTGAAAACCTCAACCACTCTTCTTAAAAACATAAAGAAAAATTGAAATTGCAAAGCTATGTACAACGATAACCATGGGACTTCCTCCCAAGTGAGCTTGTTTTGAGTCACTAGCTTGACTACCTTTTCTCTTGAACTAATGAGAAGAAGGATCCTTCCCACCTTCAAGTTTGATGGTGAGGACCTGGGAGAGAAGCTCTTGAAGTTTGATTAGTTCATCTTGGAGCTGAGGAGTGCTAATGGCTCTAGCACTTGAGAATGGTGTGGACTTGCCCTTATGCTTGATCTTGTACTCAATGACACCATCTTTGAGCTTCTTTGGATGGAGAGTGAGAGTGTGTGGGATCAAATCAAGAGGTGAAGGATGAGATTCTTTCCCCATCTTCTTCTTGCCATGAGTGGCCTTTGAGGCTCCACTCATCCCTTCTCTTTTAACACTTTCCAAGTGCTCAACACACTTCAGCAAGGCCTTCTTTATTGCAGACAACCACTTCATCTTGAGGTTTCTCAACAGCTTTGGTACCACAAGTTATTGTCCCACAATAGCCAACATCCAATGGAGATTTGAGAGGGTAGGAGACAGCTTTGTTCACATGCACGAGGGTGACCTTCTTGTTTGGAAAGTCAATGCATGCTCCAACTGTAGTGAGGAAAGGAGTGCCAAGGATCAAAGGGACTCTCTCTTCAGATGCCATGTTCAAAACAGTGAGGTCAATGGGTATGGTGCAGGATCCAATCTTCAAGGGGAAGTCCTTGATTATGCCAATTGGGGTTGTAGAAGAAGAATCCCCAAAGGTGAGAGAAGAAGTATCTGGTTCCATGCTTTCAATCCCAAGACTCTTCACCATATCCAAGGAAATCACATTCACACTAGCACCACTATCAACAAGAGTATCATCCATAGTTATCTTACCAAGGGAGCAAGACAAGGTGAACTTCCCTTGAGATTCAAGCTTAGGGAGGGACTTTGGAGGGATTGGTGGATCAATCTTCAGAATGGAGATGTCCAAAAGCTCAGCCACTTCAGATTGGTTGTCTAGAATGTCCTTGATGAGCATCATCTGGACATGAGCTTCGCGCATACCTGAGATCTCTGGAAGCTTGACTCCAACGTCACTAAGATCTTTCCTGAACTTTGAGATCACCTTCTTCTGAGCTCTGTTGAGAACTCTTTGGGGAAAAGGGAGCTTATCATAGGGTGATAGCTCAAACTCAGTGTCTTCCTGCTTCGCCTCTTTCTGCTTTTTGTCTTCTCTCTTCACAGCTGGTGTCTAAGCTCTAGGCTCAGCTTTCTGCAGACTCTTTACTTCAGCCTTCTTGGCAGCATCCTTCAGAATATGTGCTTCAGTTGTGGCCACAACAAATCTATCAACTTCCCCAAATTCAGTTCCAAACATTTCAATCTCATCCTCCTCTTTCTCATTAGCACACATCTCAATCTCTGAAGAAGTATTAGAGAGGATGACATTGCAAGATTCCTTGGGATTCTTCTCTGGTTTTCCAGGTAGAGATCCCATTGGGCTCCTGGAAGATGAAGACATAGAGGCAACCTGGCTCTCCAAATCTTTGAGGTGAGAGGCAAGTTGCATGTACTTGTTGTTGAGGTCAGAATAGGTCCCATCAATCTTTGCATGGATGTTCTTGAACTCATCACCAATGTTCTTAGCATTTCTTTCTTGAGCTTCAAAGATTTTCTTGAACATGGACTCCATATTTGAACTTGGAGATCCTGAGCTTGAGAAGAGCTTCCTTGGAGCTGAGTAGACTGGTTGGCTTGAAGATAGTTTTGCTTGGCTTGGTAACCTCCTTGCTGATTGTTGTAGTAAGGCCTTTGCTGATAGTTGTTTTGGTACTGGAAGTTGGGCTCTTTCCTGTACCATGTGCCATTGACATTGATGAAGTACAGCTCCTCTTGACCTTCTAAACCATCAACCTGATTAGTCCCAGCAGTCTGCTTCTGTTTCTGGTTCCCAATGGAGTTAATCTGCTCCTGCTTAGCCTTCTCTCCAAGAACCCTGTCCAACTTCTCTTGGAGAGATTTCAGCTCCTTCCTTGTGTGTTGATCATCTTCATCAGTGCCTCTGTTGACCCTATCATGCTCCTCACTGTAGACTGAGTCACTCTTGGCCATGTTCTCCACCTGCTCCTCTGCATCCTGCTTAGTTCTGCCCAAGAAGAACCCATTGCTGGCTGTGTGTAATCTGCTCCTGAACTCTGGAAGATCACCTTTGTAGAAGGTACTAAGTAAACTCTCCTTTGTGAAGCCATGATGTTGGCATTGGGACCAATAGCCCTTGAACCTCTCCGATGCTTCACTAAAGCCCTCAAGGTTCTTCTGCTGAAAGCTAGAGATCTCATTTCTGATCTTGGCTGTTCTTGAGGTAGAGAAGAACTTCTCTAGGAATGCCCTCTTGCACTCATTCCAAGTTGTGATAGAGTCACTTGGAAGAGCCTTCTCCCATTGATGTGCCTTGTCTCCCAAAGAGAAGGGAAACAACGTCAGCTTGAAAGCATCTTCAGAGACTCAATTAGTCTTGGACAAGCTACAGTAGCTATCAAATATGTCCAAGTGATCAAGGGGATCCTCCACAGCAAGGCCATGGAACTTGTTGTTCTCAATCAAATGCAACAGCCCTGATTTGATCTCAAAGTTATTGTTCTCCACAGCTGGTGCTCTGCTCCCCAACCTATGACCATGAATGTGAGGTTGATCATAGGCCCCAATTTTTGATGTAAGATGTCCGCCCTGTAGTAGTCACTAACGTAGTTGCTGTAGCAGACGTCGTGCTAAGTGGTGAAGACCATGTGGAGTCAAGATGCTGAGCTGGAGTCGTGTAGACTTGGAGAGCAAGGGAGTATCTTAGAGATATGGAAGAGGAATAACTTGAGGAGCAAGTTTATTACTTAAAGAAAGAGGAATAAGTGCATTCCAAGAAAATGAAAGTTGCATTTATTGTTATGGAAGATGTCCATATTGTGGTTCCTTGGACACTAGGGTTTCGGGAACGTGGAGACTAATATAAGATAGCTATGGGGTCGTCTGTAGAGAGACAGAGACACAGAGGCTGATCTTATAGAGACAGAGTAGCTCTTGGAGGTGTTCTTGGGTCGTGCTGAAGCAGTGGCTGAAGTACTTGACGGTGGAGAGACATAAGCGGGTAGCTTAGGAATCTTTCAGTAGCAGCTGTTAGGGTGTTAATAGGCTAGCGAGGCTGATTAAGCAGAACTTGTAATTGAGTGTACAAGGCGATTTCTAATAAAAGCTATTGGGTGTGCTTGTGTATTTTGTCTCTCTTGATTTATCTTCTGCAGTACTATTGTGGTGTCGTCTTTGCACTAACAAGTTGTATCAGAGCGGGGCACCTAAGTTACTGGTGTGATTCTGGAGGTAAAGATGGACACGGTTGTTACTATGCTGAAGGAAATCATGTTGATGGCGGACCAGTATGGTCATTGGAAGGCTCGCATGAAGCAGTTTATTCGAGGAATCTGTTGGGGTCAAAATAGGTCAACGACGAAATCATCACCCGAAAGTCCTCGAAAAAAACTAAGTGACGATTGAAACCAAGAAACAGGTCGTCACTCGATGAACTCACGGGAAGGCATGAACGGACCGTGAGCCCCGGGGATCAACGAAGGCAAGCAACAGCAGGCACCGGCGGACACGGGACACGGCACGGACGGCAGGACGCCTGGCGCCGGCGGCAGGGCGCCTGGCGCCGGCGACAGGCTCGTCCTCTCCCGTTTGGCGCTGGCGGCAGGCTTGTCGTCTCCCGTCTGGCGCCGGCGGAAAGGGTCCTGGCGCCCATCTGTGCAATCGTCTCGTGATCTCAGGCAACTGCAGCATCTTGGTCCCTTAAACCCAGGTCCGGATTGTCCGAGAACTACAATGATTCCTCCGCAAAAGCCTTCTTGATTTTTTAAAAGTTCATATTTTAAATCTAAGTTCGAAGCCTCATCACTCAAACCCTCGAAGACGGAAAGTCAACTAATCCAAGTCCATCTCGATCCCGATACTCGAGGAATCTCGAAAGATCTTGTTGGAGTCAAAAACGGTTATCTCGAAACCTACGGCTAAAGATCCTTCTGAACTCAAAGATTTCCCGCACGAATGGCCAACGGGGGAAAGATCGGGTAACGGAAAAACCCACGGGCGGCAGACGTCCCGCAAGCCGGCCTGGCGCCGGCGGCAAGCCAGCCTACCGCCGGCGGCAGACGTCCCGCAAGCCGGCCTGGCGCCGGCGGCAAGCCAGCCTGGCGCCGACGGTAGACGTCTCGCAAGCCGGCCTGGCGCCGGCGGCAAGCCAACCTGGCGCCGGCGGCAGACGTCCCCCGAGCCGGCCTGGCACCGGCAGCAAGCCAGCCTGGCGCCGGCGGCAAACGCCCTGCAAGCCGGCCTGGCGCCGGCGGCAAGCCAGCCTGGCGCCGGCGGCAGACGTCCCCCGAGCCGGCCTGGCGCCGGCAGCAAGCCAGCCTGGCGCCGGCGGCAGACGCCCTGCAAGCCGGCCTGGCACCGGCGGCAAGCCAGCCTGGCGCCGGCGGCAGGCATCCCGCAAGCCTCCCTGGCGCCAGCGGCAAGCCAGCCTGGCGCCGGCCTGGCGCCGGCGGCAGGCGTCCCGCAAGCCGGCCTGGCGCCGGCGGCAAGCCCCCTGGCGCAGCCGCCGGCGCCGGTCGACGGCCCTCGTCCTGGTCTCGGTCCCATCATGCTCGGTCTGATCCCATCTTGGCTAGTTTGGATCAATCCTCGTGAGGTTGGTACGATCACGGTTATTCTAAACACCATACATCTCGACTATACGAGGAATTGGGGTTCCTTCGGAAATGCCGAAACCTTCAAAGACTATTCTTTCGAAAAACCGTAAAAACGTCTAAGTGGCCCGACATGGCCAGAACGGCCCAATTACGATTTTCCGAAAAGGAAGGATAACTATGACGGTTTATCCTTATCCTCACATAAGAGATAAATGTCAAGTTTCCAGAAGATAAATATCAAGTTTTCCGAAGATAAATGTCAAGTTTCCCGATAAACACGAAGGTGGACGAAAATGGAAAAAGCCCGATTCAGCCCGAAAGAAGATAGACCGTCTTAAGAGGAGTATATAAGGAGAGCTTTGGGCGAGGAGCAAATCATCACAAAACTTCCAGAGCACTTAGCACTTAGAGCAATTTAGCATTCTTTTTCTGTTTTCACTAGCGAGCTGCGACTCAACTAGGTTAGGTCTACGCGGCCGGACTAGCGGACCTTTCGACAGCTCTTTTAGCTTATTTCTTTACCCGTTGTTCACGCTCAAACGCGAATTCAGGAATAAGATCTCTTTACGCTCTATTTTTACGATTTTTATTGTGCCACTTTAATCTCCATTGAGTGTATCGTGTGCGGCCCAGCAGATATCCGGGACCTTCAAGGAAGATCGGGTTAACTTGGTTTTCCTCCACAAATCGTTTATCGGAAATTGACGGTGTGAATTTCGGTTCCCACAGTTTTGCGCTAGAAGGAGGGGGGGTTACGGATCTATCTATCTCGCAACTGCACACGCTCGATCATGTCTACTGACGTCACCAAAGACCAGCCAACGCTAGACGGAACACCCGTCGACGCCAACGTTGAGAAGACTCCAACTAGAGATACGTCCACAGTCACTGCTGATGCAAACACTGAGGCGCTCAGACAGATGAAGGAACTGTTCACCTCCGCCCAAGAACGGGCGGAACAACAGGACAAGCTGATAACCTCACTCGCAAAACTGGTCGACACCTTAACTGCGAGGAGAAAGTTGCCGCGCGGATCCACCAAGGCACGGCGCGGCAGAAGACTCGACTTTGGATCTTCCAGAGAACGAGAAAAAGATGCCTCGAAAGAGCCCACTCCCGAGGAAACTGCTCCAAAAGGACAGCAAACGACCTCGCAGAACCTTCCACCCCCGGCTACGGGAAACAAGGAAAGCGACGTCGAGCGCATCAATCTGGATATCAGCGACCAATCGGATCTTTCCGATGAAGACGCTGACATCCACCCTAAGAGGACCCGAAGCCAGTCCGCTCGGCAGACGGTATCCTTCGAGAGGCCCATGACAGAAGAGGAGGAAGAACTCTACTGGATGGAGCAGGAAGAACTCGCGGAAGATCAAGCTCGGATCCATCGCGACCAGCGCCGACAAACTCGGAGGAACGCCAGTAGCAATAGCGAGATCCATGATCTCCGCGAATCTCTCAAAAAGACCGTGGCCGAAGTGAATGCGGTGAAATCGCAAATCCATCAGGCGACCAGTTCTGCCCCCAAGATCGATAGACTTCTCGAGGAAGCACGGAAAACACCGTTCACCGCTCGGATCACGGAAACACGCATCTCAGACCCAGGGAAAATCAAAATCCCGGTCTATGACGGTACGACGGATCCTAAGTCGCACCTGCAGTCCTTCCAGATCGCAATGGGTAGGTGCAAACTCCCAGAACGCGAACGAGACGCGGGTTATTGTCTTCTCTTCGTCGAACACCTCAAAGGCGCTGCGCTCGAATGGTTCTCCCGGCTCAAAAGGAACTCCATCGGAAGCTTCCGCCAACTGGCCTCGGCGTTTCTCAAACAATACTCCATGTTCATGGACAGAGAAATGTCTGACGTGGACCTATGGAGTCTAGCTTAGAAGGAGGACGAGTCGCTCCGCGACTTCATGCGAAGGTTCAAACTGGTGATGGCCAGAGTAACAGGCATCAGCGACAATGTCGCAATCGACGCCTTGAGGAAAACTCTTTGGTACAAGTCAAAATTCCGAAAGTGGATACTACTGGAAAAGCCGCGGACAATCCAGGATACTCTCCACAAAGCAACGGACTTCATCATCATGGAGGAAGAGATGAAGCTTCTATCGCAGAAGCACGGACCACAGAAAACGTCCTCAAAAAAGAAACCCTCTCGTAACGACAAGAACGTCCATCACAAAGGGGAAGACGCCCAAGGCGAGCATAACTACGCCATCAACTCGGAGCAAGGCAAGACCTCCGGAAACACCTGGACCAGGAACCAGTACAAGGATAATTCCTACTGCGAGTTCCACGAAACCAGAGGTCACTCCACTGCGAACTGCAAGGTTCTCGGTGCCCGGCTCGCCGCAAAGCTCCTCACCGGTGAACTATCAAAGGTCAAGAGTATAAAGGACTTGCTTCTGGACTCCGACCGCCCAAAGACCAACAAAACTGTCTCCGAGGACCGTGCGACCAAAAATCAATCGGGTGAAAAACGCGGAAGGAGACAGGACGACCAAGGGAACAACAACAGTCGCCAGAGGGTAAACATGATCATCGGACGATTACAGTTCTACCAAGACTATGTCTCGTCAATAAAAGCCTTCCGGCGAAAAGCCGAGACAAGTTCCAACTGATTTCCGGATAGCGATATTCCTAACCACACGATCACTTTCGAGGAACAGGAAACTGTCGGAATCGACAAGCCTCATTGCGATCCTTTGGTTATCGACCTGGTAATCCAGGATCTCGAGGTCAACCGCATCCTCGTCGATACAGGAAGTACGGTCAACGTTATCTTCCGCGACACCCTCGACAGGATGAAGATCCCACTTGGGGAAGTCGTCCCTGAGCCAAAACCTTTGACTGGGTTTTCGGGCATCACTTCCATGACCCTCGGGAGAATTAAGCTCCCGGTCATGGCGAAAGAAGTCACAAAAATCGTCGAGTTCGCAGTAGTCGACAACCCGGCCATCTACAATGCCATCATGGGAACCCCTTGGATCAACTCCATGAAGGCAGTACCATCCACATATCACCTCGGCATCAAATTTCCGACTCCCACCTGAACCGCAGTCATCTGGGGTAGTCAGAAATAATTGAGACTCTGTTACCTAGCCGAGTTCAAACTGCGAAAAGATCGGAACGCCCCAGCGGCCAACCCGAAACGAGCAAAGGAATCACACAACATTCCTGAGGACTCGAAGAAAGATGATCCAGAATCATCCGAACAGGCAACGATTCAAGACAGCAACAAAGCCTCTGAGTCCACCGCCGTAAAAGTAGACAGCTCGACCCCCGAACAAACCACCGATCCGACTAGCACGATCGGAACGGCGACACCCGGGGAGTAAAAACGTCTGCAGCAACTTTCAGAACTACGAGATGGCTTGATCCTCGAAACAGGTACGTAGGCAGCTCGTCGAAACCAGGCGAGTTCAGCTATCCTCCTCACCAAAAAGGGGGGGGGGGGTGGGTACGTATACTCCTATACTCCCACAAAAAACGCAAAATATCCGCACATGTACTCAAATTTTTTCGAAATTTTTCAAATAAAATTCTTTCTATCTATTTCTTACGCTCACTTGATTTAGAAAACGCGTAAACACTACGGAAAAACGAAAATCATATCTTCGAAAGAAACGCGAGACGTCGCAACTTCTGAAAAAGATAACAAAACTCGTATCATCCGCTAAAACAGTCCACCTGCGACTTAAAAAACAACTTATGCCCGTCGATTGGCCCCGACGGACGCACTCAGAAATGTTTCACTCAATACAAACTCGTAGTCAGACCTACAAGGTCCTCTTACATCCGGCAAGGATATCATAGCGCGCTATACAAGAAACCCAAAATTTTGGTTTAGCGTCTCGGATAAACTCCGAAGATAGCTTGATTCTTTTAACACAAGTCATATAAGCCGGCGACTAGTCGCGGACTTTAAACGAAAAGAATCAGGAAGATATCAGTAACAGGCAAAACGAAAGCCGATCAGTCATCGCACAGCCTTAAAGCTGAGAGTAAGCCTAGGTCTTGCCCTAAACCCAATCTTGCTGGATCTTGACATCTCACAGACATAGTATCGTATACGAGATCCCAAAACATGTCTCTTATCGCTTACACCTAAAATGCTCGCTAAAAAGTAGCATACGGACCAAGCGACAAAAAAGAGTTAGGATACGAAGTGACTACTCGCATTCTTTCCTCTACACTTGACGAAAGTATAAATCAAAACAAAAGACGAAATCTCGCAAATTTTTTTTATTCATAAAAGCCGCAAAAACAGCGGGATTCTAAGCCACCAACGGCCAGTCCCAAAACATAAGAATGCAACCTCCAACGGTCGCAGAATAAAACTCTTAAAAAACAGCTACACACGGCCAAAACATACGATTCACAGAAGGAAGTCAACATCGAGAAATCCAGATGCGGAAATCCCGAATGAACCTGCAGGCTGGTCCACTTCCTCGTTCACGCCTTGAGCGTTCCCACCACCCTCGGCGTTCTCATCGGCTCCGGCCTCCACCGTATCTTCGGAAACCTCGATAGGTTCCCGTAGTCTCCGGACTCTTTCTTCGACTGGAGGAACCAAGGACTCAGCATGAGGACACTCGGCCATGAAGTCCTTCATCTCAGCAATCTCGGAATCAAAGGAGAAATCCGGGTTCTGAGACTTGTAAAGGTTTACGACCGAGCCCCAGCACTCGCGGAAATCGCCAACAAACTCCTGAGCCTCTTTAAAACATTGAAACTCAGCAGCAAACGATTCCGCCCGTCACGCCACCTCGGCCGCGACCATCCTCCTTCCTCTCCTTTCCGCCCGAACAAGAGCTCGAGCATGAAGCTCAGCTTGCTTTGCGTTCTGCGCCTTAACCTCTTGTCGGAATCGGAAGAGCTCTCACTCAGCTTCTTTGGTCTTGAAGTTAGCAATCCTAGACTTGCGGAAACTTGAGTCAAACGCATTGCCAAACACTCTTAGTCCCTGCATAAATTCAAGATCAATAAATATACATATATGCGGATTCAAGAATACTGTTAAGAAGTTCAAAGGACAAAACCTCATTGATCCGCTGGGAACCCTCGGCAAAAACCCATTGCTTCTTCTCTTCCTCCAGCGACTCGTCAGTAACAAACTCCGGAGGAAGGCCGTCAAAGAAATTGTTGGGAAGTGGAAAATCGCTGGCTCCGCCTTTTTCCGTTGGAACAAAACTAGGGTTTTCCCCCACCGTCGATTTCTTTCCCTTTACGAGATCTCTGTTTACACCTCCGAGTCGGGGCTTCGATAACCGGTTTGGCATCACATGTCGGGACAGGGTCTCGGGACCGGTAAAGCCTTACTGCGTCTTGAATCCGTTCAAGAGTGAAGGACTTCCAGAAAAATGGCCTTTGACGAAGGAGATCCCTCTTGACGAAAAGATTGCCATGCAAATGCGCAACAGTCCCGTTCTCTACAAAGCAAAACTTTTTCACTAAAAACTCGCACTTCCGGAATAACAAAATAGACAACGAGTTTTCATCGTATTACCTCGGTTGAAGTTCCATGCATGCGGAAATAGATGGAAGCAGCTCTCCTCGACAGAATCACCATCTATTCGGACATAGAAGAAACGCTCTTGCCACGACTTAGGGTTCGAAGTAGTCCCCTGAATTATGGCCATATCCTTCTTTGCCACCATGGAGTAGTAGCCGTCGCTCCCCGTTGGCCGAGTGCTCCAAAGACCTTCGAAATCGCCGGGACAAAGATCGATCCCGAGCTCATAACTTGAGATCAGTACGCCAAGCCAAATCTCTAAGGCAGGAACGCTGAGCTGGCTGATCGAAAGTTCGAAGTGACGAAGCGCACGAACAATGGTACCGGGGATTAGGAACCACATGCGGCAATATGTAAGGAAAGCCTCGTAACTTGTAAAGAAACCTTCCGGAGGATTCCTCGCACTCTCGTTACCAACGGGGATCCGGAATTTGACTCCATCAGGAATCTGGTAAAAATCTCGAAGAATCCTGAGATATTTACGTGAAACCAAGCTCGGCGTAAAGGGAGCACCAGGCTGCCTCAAAGGTCTCTTCGGAACAGGGACATCTGGCAGAGGTCGAGCCGAGCCCACAAGGGCTCGGTAATACGCATTCTTCGCTTCCTCCTCGACTAACTCCTCTTGCTTAACCGTCACATGGGCAGGAGAGTCATCCGAGGATGAATGGGAAGAAGAATTTCTCTTGGAGGATCTTGAAGACATTATTCTTAAAGAGAGAGAAAGGATTCTTGAGAGAGATGAATTTTTTATGAAGAAGTAAGAATGAATGAGATTTCTTACTCCATCCTTATAAAGGAGGTCAAATCACTATTTACCCCGACTTTCGGCAAACGATTACGTCGCTAAACCTTCCCATACGGCTATACTGCAAGCCAGGACCCGAAAGGCACTACGGTTCCTAGCTAGCTGGGGGGCTAACTGTTGGGGTCAAAATCGGTCAACGAAGAATTCGTCACCCGAAAGTCCTCGAAAGAAAACTAAGTGACGATCGAAACCAAGAAACAGGTCGTCACTCAATGAACTCACGGGAAGGCATGAACGAACCGTGAGCCCCGGGGATCAACGAAGGCAAGCAACAGCAGGCACCGGCGGACACGGGACACGGCACGGACGGCAGGACGGCTGGCGCCGGCGGCAGGACGCCCGGCGCCGGCGGCAGGCCGCCCACGCCGCGCCTGGCGCCGGCGGCAGGCTCGTCCTCTCCCGTTTGGCGCCGGCGGCAGGCCTGTTGTCTCCTGTCTGGCGCCGGCGGCAAGGGTCCTGGCGCCTATCTGTGCAATCGTCTCGTGATCTCGGGCAACGGCAGCATCTTGGTCCCTTAAACCCATGTCCGGATTGTCCGAGAACTACAATGATTCCTCCGCAAAAGCCTTCTCGATCGTTTAAAAGTTCATATTTTAAATCTAAGTTCGAAGCCTCATCACTCAAACCCTCGAAGACGGAAAGTCTACTAATCCAAGTGCATCTCGATCCCGATACTCGAGGAATCTCGGAAGATCTTGTTGGAGTCAAAAACGGTTATCTCGAAACCTACGGCTAAAGATCCTTCCAAACTCAAAGATTTCCCGCACGAATGGCCAACGGGGGAAAGATCGGGTAACGGAAAAACCCACGGGCGGCAGACGTCCCGCAAGCCGGCCTGGCGCCGGCGGCATGCCTGCCTGGCACCGGCGGCAGACGTCCCGCAAGCCGGCCTGGCGCCGGAGGCAAGACAGCCTGGCGCCGGCGGTAGACGTCCCGCAAGCCGGCCTGGCGCCGGCGGTAAGCCAGCCTGGCGCCGGTGGCAGACGCCCCGTAAGCCGGCCTGGCGCCGGCGGCAAGCCAGCCTGGCGCCGGCGGCAGGCGTCCCGCAAGCCGGCCTGGCGCCGGCGGCAAGCCAGCCTGGCGCCGGCGGCAGGCGTCCCGCAAGCCGGCCTGGCGCCGGCGGCAAGTCCCCTGGCGCCGATCGACGGCCCTCGTCCTGGTCTCGGTCCCATCATGCTCGGTCTTATCCCATCTTGGCTAGTTTGGATCAATCCTCGTGAGGTTGGTACGATCACGGTTATTCTAAACACCAAACATCTCGACTATACGAGGAATTGGGGGGTTCCTTCGGAAATGCTGAAACCTTCAAA
The DNA here is from genome assembly GCA_018703725.1 of Brassica juncea. Taxonomy (NCBI): domain Eukaryota; kingdom Viridiplantae; phylum Streptophyta; class Magnoliopsida; order Brassicales; family Brassicaceae; genus Brassica; species Brassica juncea. The sequence continues at coordinate 24,639,770 of CM031938.1, forward strand.
GACTATTCTTTCGAAAAACCGTAAAAACGTCTAAGTGGCCCGACTTGGCCAAAACGGCCCACTTACGATTTTCTGAAAAGGAAGGATAACTATGACGGTTTATCCTTATCTTCACATAAGAGATAAATGTCAAGTTTGCAGAAGATAAATGTCAAGTTTTCCGAAGATAAATGTCAAGTTTCCCGATAAACACTAAGATGGACGAAAATGGAAAAAGCCCGATTCAACACGAAAGAAGATAGACCGTCTTAAGAGGAGTATATAAGGAGAGCTTTGGGCGAGGAGCAAATCATCACAAAACTTCCAGAGCACTTAGCACTTAGAGCAATTTAGCATTCTTTTTTCTGTTTTCACTAGCGAGCTGCGACTCAACTAGGTTAGATCTAGGCGGCCGGACTAGCGGACCTTTCGACAGCTCTTGTAGCTTATTTCTTTACCCGTTGTTCACGCTCAAACGCGAATTCAGGAATAAGATCTCTTTTCGCTCTATTTTTTACGAATTTTATTGTGCAACTTTAATCTCCATTGATTGTATCGTGTGCGGCCCAGCAGATATCCGGGACCTTCAAGGAAGATCGGGTTAACTCGGTTTTCCTCCACAAATCGTTTATCGGAAATTGACGGTGTGAATTTCGGTTCCCACATAATCAATGAAGATGCGTTGACAGCTGTGGAGAACGGTTGGGAGGAGCCTACCATAGTCAGAGCAGATGGGAAGAAGCCTAAGCCAAAAGAAGATTGGTCAGAGGCAGAACGCAATGCATCAAAATTTAATGCAAAGGTGTTGTCGGCGATTTTTGGGGCTGTTGAAGTAGAGCAGTTTCAGCTGATTCAGGGGAGTACTTCAGCTAAAGAGGCGTGGGAGATCCTGCTGAATTCGTTTGAAGGAGATCACAGCGTCAAGAGGACACGTCTGGATCATCTTGGGTCGCAGTTTAAGAATCTGAAGTGGTCAGATGTTGATACTGTGGCAAGCTTCAGTGCCAAACTCAGTGCTATGGCGCATGAAGCATGTGTACTTGGAAAGAAGTACAAGGAGAAGAAGCTGGTGAAGAAGTTACTACGCTGTCTTCCAGCGAAGTTTGGAGCTCAGAAGGCCGTCCTGAATATGACTGCAAACACGGATGAGCTCAAGTGACAAGGCAGTGGGCATGATGAAGGCGGAAGAGATGGAGACAGGAAGTAGCTCAGGAGGTACGCCAGGGAGTATAGCCCTTGTAGTTGAAAAAGAAGCAGATAGAATTCTTAAGCTTGAAGATGCCGTGGGCTTGTTGGCTAGGAATTTTGGCAAGGAGATGAATCACTCTGATGAGAGGAATCAAAATGGTCGCCAGGGAGGTGATAGTGGTAATGGCAGAAGGAGAGGAAGTCTCAGATGCTATGAGTGTGAAGGAGTTGGTCATATAAGGGTTGACTGTCCTGTTGCACAACGAAGGGAGCTCAAGTGCTCTGAGTGTAGAGGTGTTGGACACACACGACGTGAATGTCCAAACGCAAAGAAGGGTAAAGGTTTTCCATCGCAGTCATCTGATGATTCAGAGTCTGAAGATGATGGAAAGGTGGTGAAGAATATGGTTGCATTTGGTGCACGCAAGGAGGGATCTATTAAATCTTCTGATTCAGATCTCAGCACAGATGATGAGGAGTATCACGTGCTGCTTAACAAGTGGTTCAGGGTTAAAGTATCAGAATCTGAGACTGGAGGATGTGGTTCTGAAGCAAAACGAGCTGCTTGAAGAACTTCGTGAAGAACTTGCTGCTGTGGTTGAGAAGAATGAGTCTCTTGAGCAGGAAGTTGGCAGACTGAGGGAAGTTGCTACTGGTGAACAAGAGAGAGCAAGTATACTGGAACGTGATTTGGCTGACAATCGCAAACAGATCAGGATGCTCAACAGTGGATCCAAGGAGTTGGATAAGATACTCTCGATGGGACAACCAGCCAAGGTGAACTGGGGACTGGGATATCGAGGAGCTGAGGGTACTAAGGAAGTACAGAAGGGGCTGTCACACTTTGTGCGTGGAAGCACATCAAAAAGTGGAGCCAAAGAAGCTTGTCAAGAAGTACGTCGGGACGTGCGACAAGAAGTACGGCAGGAAGTTCTACAGCGTGTGGCTGTGAGTAACAAGCCAAAAGTGGTACATCAGTGAAGCAACATGAAGGTCAGACAGGAGGTTCTGAAGCATGGTTGTGCAGCTGGTACAAGGAAGGAGACTGATCGGTGCATCAGTAACTGGGTCAGGCCAAGCAAGAAGCAACATAGGATGTGCTGTTGGTTCTGTGGGAAGGTTGGACACAAGAAGGTGGAGTGTTTTGCTCGTGAGAAGAGCAGAAACATGGCCAAGAAGGTGAACAAGGCGTTCACTAAACCCAAAAGGGTTGAAGAGGTGTTTGTAGCCAAAAGTGGCTTACTTGATGAGATCAAGGAAGAGACATCAGAAGATGGATGCAGCTCTGGTAGGAGTAATCTTGAGGAAGATTAAGAAGCATCAAGTGTGGAGTCAGAACAAGGAGTTGTTCGTGACACAAAGCGGAAGGAGATCCAAGTGCGTCAGGAAGTGATGCGAGATGATCTTCAGGAGGGTGATAGTGAAATCACTCCAAGACAATAGCAACGAGTGCTGAGGGCACTCGGTGTGGATGAGGAGGGGCTCATGGTCAAGGAGACGACGCATGAAGAAAGCCAGGTCCTCATCAAAAGTGGGTCGGAAGGTAGTTCGACAGGTGCATCAGAGCCTGATGCAGTACTCATGAAGAAGCAGACGGTTGGATCTGTAAGGCTTGACATCTAAGCATCTTTGTTTTAGCTTATTATGCAATCAAGCAGGGGGAGAATGGTGAGGTTCTGGTCCAAGGAATGCATATCTCATGGGGGAGAAGAGCATGGTGATGGACGTCCTGAGGTAGATGGTGCTTATCTCATGGGGGAGAAAATCATGTTGTGGTGCACATCTCGTGGGGGAGAAAAGCACATTTAGCGTGGAAGTTTCCAGGTGGGGAACGTGGTTGTTGAACCAGAAGAAGGTTGTGCTTGATCGGCACACAAAGCTAAAAGGGGGAGATTGTTGATGTAAGATGTCCGCCCTGTAGTAGTCACTGACATAGTTGCTGTAGCAGACGTCGTGCTAAGTGGTGAAGAACATGTGGAGTCAAGATGCTGAGCTGGAGTCGGGTAGACTTGGAGAGCAAGGGAGTATCTTAGAAATATGGAAAGAGGAATAAATTTGAGGAGCAAGTTTATGACTTAAAGAAAGAGGAATAAGTGCATTCCAAGAAAAGGAAAGTTGCATTTATTGTTATGGAAGATGTCCATATTGTGGTTCGTTGGGGACTAGGGTTTCGGGAACGTGGAGACTAATATAAGATAGCTATGGGGTCGTCTGTATAGAGAAAGAGACACAGAGGCTGATCTTATAGAGAGAGAGAAGCTCTTGGAGGTGTTCTTGGGTCGTGCTGAAGCAGTGGCTGAAGTACTTGACGGTGGAGAGACATAAGCGGGTAACTTAGGAATCTTTCAGTAGCAGCTGTTAGGGTGTTAACAGGCTAGCGAGGCTGATTAAGCAAAACTTGTAATTGAGTGTACAAGGTGATTTTTAATAAAAGCTATTGGGTGTGCTTGTGTATTTTGTCTCTCTTGATTTATCTTCTGCAGTACTATTGTGGTGTCGTCTCTGCACTAACACCAATGGCTCTAGCTTGGCGCTGTGGCTGTTGTGGTTGGCGCTGTGGTCTTATGTTGTCAGCTCTTGGACCATTTCCCCCTAAGGCATCACCATCTTGAGGCTGATTCTCCATATCAAACCCCAATCTCTGCAAGTGAGCCTGTTGCTCTTCTTCTCTTCTCTTTCTTGCAATCTCCCTCGCAAGTGTAGCAATTTCTTCAACAGTGGGGATCAAGTTTGATGCACCTCTGCTTCTAGTTATCATACACCTGAAATGCAAAGGGAAAATAACAAGGAGAAGCAATAACACAATAAAAGAAAAATGACTTAGTCTCAAGCAATTGACTAAATCCCAATGTAAAAATCAACTCAGAACTTGGCAACGGCGCCAATTTGATGAAGGACTTTTCAAGGGTCCAATCAAATGATGTAGTATACAAGATGTCAATCCAATTCTAAGAGATCTCAATGCAAAGGGAATGCAAGTTCATGCTTAATCTAAGTGCAACCATTAAGAGAGATGAGATGATTATAAACTAAGGCAAGACTAGAAATGCAATAAAAGAGTGAACTTTCTTTTCAATATGAGGCAAGGGGATTCTTGGGACAAGGGAATTGACTTTGGGTGATCAAGCTTCAATCTAAGATGGCAAACTTTAAATCAATCTAACACCTTATGCCTAGACACAATCCTAAGCAAGCTCTATCTCTAGATGAATGCTCATTCACTAACATATCTCAAGCATATAATCTCTTTGCAATCATTAAGAACAAGTCCATTTGCTATCTTAACACCTTTAACAACAAATCTCTTTGGTAAAGAATGTTAAAAGCATTGGAGAGTTGGTTCAGGCATTTCATAGAACACTTTTCGGGCATGAAATGCCTATAGCTCTATTTTGAAGAGGCCAACTCCAAAATAGCAAGAAGAACACTCTACAAGCAAGGATCTACCCTAGAACATCTTAGATCTACACCTAATCACCCTTAGTCTCCCAAGCCCATGAACCCTAGATAGATCTACTCACTAATAGGCATGGAAAACCTTAAAACCATGGATGATTTAAGGCTAAACATGATTAGTGATAGAAATAATCCGGCAAACACATGAAATAAGATGAAAAAGGATTCGAGATCCAAACTTTCTTGAAGATCTAAATGTGTTTTTGAGAGAAAAGAAGTTAGATCTCACAAAGGAGATTACAAGAGTAGATATATGAGGCTTCAAAACCCTTAAAACATAAAGATAAAAGTCTAAAAAGCCATTGAAGTCATTAAGTCTTCAGCCAATAAGAATCAAGTCAAAAGGGAGAAACTTGGAAACACCCGGGTCAGCCTGTGCTGCTCCACGGCCGGGTATGGACAGCCGCGTGTTCTCCTTCGTCCAGGCCGTCCAGCCCGTGCGGGTAGGAGTGACCGAGTGCATCAGGCCGAGCATCTCCATCTTCTCTCCTTCGGCCATCAAGCCGTGCGGGTGCATCAGGCCGGGTGTCTCAACCTGCGTGCCAGCCCTGGCTTCCACATCCATCAGACCGTGCGGGTCTTTCTCCCCGGGTGTATCAGGTCGGGCGTGTGCAGCCTCATCCATTCCCGAGCGGGGTGCTCAACCCGGGTGCTTCACCCCGGGTATGTTGACATGCCTTCAGTGATTTGATCATAACTTCTCCAATATAGCTCCAAATGACTTGAAACCACTTCCATTGGAAATAACTCAATTTTCTGTATCTCCACAAAATCTTAGAAACAGAAGATTTCCTTAAGGCCTCCGTCCATGTCCATCTTTTACCCCCCCCCCCCCCCCCCTTAGGATCACAATGCTCCCAAACATCTTCATCACCACTCCATAGCACTCCCCAACACCTGATATAGACTTATGAATGAAAAAAGATCCTAAAGATGCCTAATTCCTAACCTATATGTTCAAAATGAACAAGATATGAATGCTAAAAACGTGTAAATATGCAAGATATCAACTCCCCCAACTAGCCCTTTACTTGTACTCAAGTAAAGTTTTCAAAACACAAGGAGGAGAGATATAAAGATGGGAGCAAGCCAAAAGAAATACTCATAGCACTCAACTTGACATCCTAAAGAAATATAGCAAATAGCATGAGCAAACTCTTTTATTATGCTCTAGCTTCTCAAGGCCTATCAATACTCTTATACCTCTACACAAGATGCAATGCCTATCAACCAACATGTTCTCTTAACCAACTCTCACATTGATTTACACACACACACTAAAGGTGAGTTCTCACAAATGGGCACATGATCTCAATCATTTGGCTAGGTGATCAAATGGTCTAATATGGATGAAAAGGAGGGTTTCAATGCATCATTTCAAGGTGGTAATCACTCAAAAATCAGGGAGCTTGATCATTATGAAAATTTATCTAAGACTAAGAGCAATTCATGCAAATCAAGGAGCTTGATCATTATGCAAATTTATCTACCTAGAACATGAACTAGGATTGCATTGATTCATTACATGCAATACCTGATAACATCCTAAACATGCTATGACCCTCTTGAGATATGCAAAAGCTGATCTAAGATCATGGTGAGCATTGTATCAACTCGCGCATAAAGCTTGCTTAGAGCTGTATCGATCGATACTCCTATGGAGTAATCAGTCGACGTAGCTAGAGGTGTATCGGTCGATATTCCTATCGAACTATCGAGCGATACCAGCGGCAGAAGTAGCCGACCGCAACACCATTTAGCATCTAAGTAATAGATGGTCTAAATAATGCGAGAGCTGATGGATTCATTTAAGAAGTGTTGAGCTCTGACATATCATGCAAGCAACTTGTTAGCCTTTATAGTATCTATAATCCTGAATTCCTGAATACTTACCCTGAATCTAACTACTTTTCTTTACTGTCTTCAAAACCAAATCTCTTCAACTGAGTAATATCATCCTTACTCAGCAAACCTGCACTTTACTTTAAACTATTTTCAACCTAGCATAGTCATTAAGATTGCATCTTATTTGTACACTAGCTCTCTGTGGATTCGATCCCTAAGTACTACAACTGAACCTCTTATTTGAGAGAGTAAAGTCACTCCTTAGGGTAATTTGAGTGATATTACTCTGCTTCTAGTTATCATACACCTGAAATGCAAAGGCAAAAGAACAAGGAGAAGCAACAACAAAATAAAAGAAAAATGACTTAGTCTCAAGCAATTGACTAAATCCCAATGTCAAAATCAACTTAGAAGTTGGTAACGGCGCCAATTTGATGAAGGAATTTTCAAGGGTCCAATAAAATGTTGTAATATACAAGATGTCAATCCAATTGTAAGAGATCTCAATGCAAAGGGAATGCAAGTTCATGCTTAATCTAAGTGCAACCATTAAGAGAGATGAGATGATTATGAACTAAGACAATACTAAAAATACAATAAAAGAGTGAACTTTCTTTTCAATATGACGCAAGGGGATTCTTGGGACAAGGGAATTGACTTTGGGTGATCAAGCTTCAATCTAAGATGGCAAACTTTCAATCAATCTAACACCTTAAGCCTAGACACAATCCTAAGGAAGCTCTATCTCTAGATGAATGCTCATTCACTAACATATCTCAAGCATCTAATCTCTTAGGTTGAATAATATGAAAACAATCATTAAGAACAAGTCCATTTGCTATCTTAACACCTTTAACAACAAATCTCTTAGGTAAAGAATGTTAAAAGCATTGGAGAGTTGGTTCAGGCATTTCATAGAACACCTTTCGGGTATGAAATGCCTATAGCTCTATTTTGAAGAGGCCAACTCCAAAATAGCAACAAGAACACTCTACAAGCAAGGATCTACCCTAGAACATCTTAGATCTACACCTAATCACCCTTAGTCTCCCAAGCCCATGAACCCTAGATAGATCTACTCACTAATAGGCATGGAAAACCTTAAAACCATGGATGAATCAAGGCTAAACATGATTAGTGATAGAAATAATCCAGAAAACACATGAAAATAAGATGAAAAAGGATTCAAGATCCAAACTTTCTTCAAGATCTAAATGTGTTTTTGAGAGAAAAGAAGTTAGATCTCACAAATGAGATTACAAGAGTAGATATATGAGGCTTGAAAACCCTTAAAACATAAAGATAAAAGTCCAAAAAGCCATTGAAGTCATTAAGTCTTCAGACAATCAGAATCAAGTCAAAAGGAAGAAACTTGGAAACACCCGGGTCAGCCTGTGCTGCTCCACGGCATGGTATGGCCAGCCGCGTGTTCTCCTTCGTCCAGGCCGTCCAGCCCGTGCGGGTAGGAGTGACCGAGTGCATCAGGCCGAGCATCTCCATCTTCTCTCCTTCGGCCATCAGGCCGTGCGGGTCTTTCTCCCCGGGTGTTTCAGGTCGGGTGTGTGCAGCCTCATCCATTCCCGAGCGGGGTGCTCAACCCGGGTGCTTCACCCCGGGTATGTTGACATGCCTTCAGTGATTTGATCATAACTTCTCCAATATAGCTCCAAATGACTTGAAACCACTTCCATTGGAAAGCTAACTCAATTTTAAGTATCTCCACAAAATCGTAGAAACAGAAGATTTCTTTAAGGCCTCCGTCCATGTCCATCTTTTACCCCTCCTTAGGATCACAATGCTCCCAAACATCTTCATCACCACTCCATAGCACTCCCCAACACCTGATATAGACTTATGAATTAAAAATGATCCTAAAGATGCCTAATGCCTAACCTATATGTTCAAAATGAACAAGATATGAATGTTAAAAACGTGTAAATATGCAAGATATCAACTCCCCACACTAGCCCTTTACTTGTACTCAAGTAAAGTTTTCAAAACACAAGGAGGAGAGATATGAAGATGGGAGCAAGCCAAAAGAAATACTCCTAGCACTCAACTTGACATCCTAAAGAAATATAGCAAATAGCATGAGCAAACTCTTTTATTATGCTCTAGCTTCTCAAGGCCTATCAATACTCTTATGCCTCTACACAAGATGCAATGCCTATCAACCAACATGTTCTCTTAACCAACTCTCACATTGATTCACACACACACACACTAAAGGTGAGTTCTCACAAATGGGCACATGATCTCAATCATTTGGCTAGGTGATCAAATGGTCTAATATGGATGAAAAGGAGGGTTTCAATGCATCATTTCAAGGTGGTAATCACTCAAAAATCAAGGAGCTTGATCATTATGCAAATTTATCTTAGACTAAGAGCAATTCATGCATACATGGATTCATCCTCATCATTCTACTCATTCCTAAGTGATTACAAGTTCTACATCCTTTTTATAAATCCCATAACCCAAAATGAAAGATACTCACATCACTCACCCAATGAACAAATTTCTTTCTTATGACTCAACCACTAAGGACCTCTTATTCACTTTTCTAAGCTCTATTCCTTTTTGTTTTCCCTTCCCCACTATCTTTTTAAATCTTTCTTTTTCTTCTTCTTTTTTTTTCTTTTCTTATTCTTTTCTTTTTTCTATATAGGGGGAAGGTCTCAAACATTACACAAGAGCTTTCTAATTTTTCTATTCTAGGTCCCTAGGGTTTTTCTTTCTCAATACACATTTTTTTTTGTTCATCAATCTCACCTTAATCACTTCCCAAACCCAAAATATAAACCTTTAAGAAACAAAGACCCCACTCACCATCCTAGAAGCTAGCTCAAATGAAGACCCTATGCTAGCAAGAGATGAGAACAAATCCATGTCGCTCCCAATACTCTCAAGATTTTGCACATGACAAGCTATCAGAAAAGGCCTCACTCATGCAAACCAATGTAGGCTTCAAAGAATGGCTAGGGTTCGAGGGTGTGGAAGTGCCATTTGGGTTAACAAAGAGTGGTATAGTGGGGAAAGATAACCCAAATGTGTATGAGATCCATGATCAAGTATGCAAATGCTCATATGCAAAAGAAATTAAGTTCATTCAAGTCTAAGTTCAGGTTGGAGCTGGTTTCAAGAACAATGCCAAAATCAAGCAAGCAAGCAAGTTTCAAGAAGAGTTTTCAAGGCTCAGAGCATGCAAACCTTTCAAAAGATGCTTAAGCTACTTGATATGTTTAACCAGGGTGTCAATTTCAGTGCAAACAAGTGTTCTTTACAGGGCAATGCTCCATGTCAAAGTGAATGCAACCTATATGCTCTAGACTCAATCTTAAACATGCAAGTGATGCAACTACATGATTCAAAAATGTTAAAAAAAAATTTTGGTTTTTATATGCATATATGAATGTACAATGCAATGCTTGAGACTCTCAATCGCAAGCAAATATGATCAAATACTTGGTACCTTCCCCACACTTAAATCACACAGTCTCTGTGTGAGTAAGAGAGAAGGAGATATCCCAACAAGACAAAAGCAAATGTATATACAAGAAGGGTTGGAGTGATACCACATAAGGAGTGTTGGGCGTGGTGCTTAGTGCCAGGACTAAGAGTTGGCTTGGTTCATAGCAACTAGAGGAGGCTGCTACATGGCAATCATAAGGCTCAGGTGCTTCACCACCTTTCTTCTCTCCTCTAGTGCGAGGCTCAACCTGAAAACCTCAACAACTTTTATTAGAAACTTAAAGGAAAATTGAAATTGCAAAGTTATGTACAAGGATAACCATGGGACTTCCTCCCAAGTGAGCTTGTTTTGAGTCACTAGCTTGACTACCTTGTTTCTTGAACTAGTGAGAAGGAGGATCCTTCCCACCTTCAAGTGTGGTGGTGAGGACCTGAGAAAGAAGCTCTTGAAGCTTGATTGGGTCATCTTGGAGCTCAGGAGTGATGATGGCTCTAGCACTCGAGAATGGTGTGGACTTGCCCTTATGCTTGATCTTGTACTCAATGACACCATCCTTGAGCTTCCTTGGTTGGAGAGTGAGAGTGTGTGGGATCAGATCAAGAGTTGTAGGATGAGGTTCTTTCACCATCTTCTTCTTGCCATGAGTGGCCTTTGAGGTTCCACTCATCCCCTCTCTTTTAGTACTTTCGAAGTGCTCACTACACAACTATTTAGAAGACTCTCCATCAAGACCTTCTCTCTTACAAACAACCACTTCAACTTGTGGCTTCTAAACAGCTTGATCTCCACAAGTGATTGTCCCACAATAGTCAATATCCAAGGGAGATTGGAGAGGATAGGAGACAGCTTTGTTCACATGCATGAGGGTGACCTTCTTGTTGGGAAAGTCAATGCAGGCTCCAACTGTTGTGAAGAAAGGAGTGCCAAGGATCAAAGCAACTCTCTGCTCAGTTTCCATCTTCAAAACAGTGAGATCAATAGGTATGGTGCATGATCCAATCTTCAAGGAGAAGTCCTTGATGATACCAATTGGGGTTGTAGAAGAAGAGTCCCCAAAGGTGAGAGAAGAAGTGTCTGGTTCCATGCTTTCAATACCAAGACTCTTCACCATATCCATGGAAATCACATTCACACTTGCACCACTATCAACAAGATCATCATCCATAGTTATCTTACCAAGTGAGCAAGACAATGTGAACTTCCCTTGAGACTCAAGCTTAGGGAGGGACTTTGGAGGGATTGGTGGATCAATCTTCAGAATGGAGATGTTTAAAAGCTCAGCCACTTCAGCTTGGTGGTCTAGAATGTCCATGATGAGCATCATCTGGACATGAGCTTCACGCATACCTTAGATCTCTGGAAGCTTGACTCCAACATCACTAAGATCTTTCCTGAACTTTGAGATCACCTTCTTCTGAGCTTTGGTGAGAACTATTTGGGGAAAAGGGAGCTTATCATAGGGTGATAGCTCAAACTCAGTGTCTACCTGCTTCACCTCTTTCAGCTTGTTGTCTGCTCTCTTCACCGCTGGTGTCTCAGCTCTAGGCTCAGATTTCTGCAGACTCTCTACTTCAGCCTTCTTGGCAGCATCCTTCAGAATATGTGCTTCATCTGTGGCCACAATAAATCTCTCAACTTCCCCAAACTCAGTTCCAAACATTTCAATCTCATCCTCCTCTTTCTCATGAGCACTCATCTCAATCTCTGAATAACTAGTAGAGAGGACAACATTGCAAGTCTCCTTGGGATTCTTCTCTGGTTTTCCTGGTAGAGATCCCATTAGGCTCTTGGAAGATGAAGACAGAGAGGCAACCTGGCTCTCCAAAGCTTTGAGATGAGAGGCAAGTTGCATGTACTTGTTGTTGAGGTCAGAATAGGTCCCATCAATCTTTGTGTGGATGTTCTTGAACTCCTCTCGAATGTTCTTAGCACTTCTCTCTTGAGCTTCTAAGATTTGCTTGAACATGGACTACATATTTGAACTTGGAGTTTGAGCTTGAGAAGAGCTTCCTTGAGGATGAGTAGACTGGTTGGCTTGAGGATAGTTTTTCTTGGCTTGGTAACCTCCTTGCTTATTGTTGTAGTAAGGCCTTTGCTGATAGTTGTTTTGGTACTGAAAATTGGGTTCTTTCCTGTACCATGTGCCATTGACATTGATGAAGTACAGCTCCTCTTGACCTTCTAAACCATCAACCTGATTAGTCCCAGCCGTCTGCTTTTGTTTCTGGTTCCCAATGGAGTTAATCTGCTCCTGCTTAGCCTTCTCTGCGAGAATCCTGTCCAACTTCTCTTGGAGAGATTTCAGCTCCTTCCTTGTGTGTTGATCATCTTCATCAGTGTCTCTGTTTGACCTATCATGCTCCTCATTGATCATAGGCTTCAATGGCTCTAGCTTGGCGCTGAGGCAGTTGTGGTTGGCGATGTGGTCTTATGTTGTCAGCTCTTGGACCATTGCCCCCTAGGGCATCACCATCTTGAGGCTGATTCTCCATATCAAACCCCAATATCTGCAAGTGAGCCTGTTGCTCTTCTTCTATTCTCTTTCTTGCAATCTCCCTCTCAAGTGTAGCAATTTCTTCAACAGTGGGAATCAAGTTTGATGCACCTCTGTGATATACCATGGATTTTACCCCTGGTATATGAGTGTTTTTACTACTATTATCTATCTTTTGGAGTCTATTAGGTATGTTTTCAGGTTCAGAAGCATTTTGAAGAAAAGTGATGTTTTAGGTGCCTTTTTGGAGCTTAAAGAAGAGTTCCCCCGAGATCAAGACCAGAGGTCGACGTCAGAGTTACACATCGATCGATGCACAATCTCTGCAATCGATCGACACACATTAGCCGAATGACGATACATCGAGACCATAATCGATCGATGTACACCTTGTATTATCGATCGATACTGAGGCGGCTGAAAGAGAAGTTGGACCTGGCCGAACTTGAAGCCCAAGATATCACATTTTACAAGAATGCCCCTGACGAGTTTTTTAACCTAATGAACTCATATATTTATAGGCCTAAGTCTTTTGGCATTATATACAAGTTATAGACAAGTCTTTTTTCATATACAAGCTTTTTACAGTAATACAAGTTTTCATAGTTTTAAGAGTTTCTTCTTCTTCTACTCATTTTCTTTCAGTTCTTTAATTGTTAACAAAGGTTATAGGATTCTAGACCTAGAGGAGAGATCCAAAGATATATGTGATTGGAACCTGAGTGTTCACCCTCTAATAGGTCTATGAACTTCTATTATTACCTTGTTGCTATGAACTACTTAGCCATGTCTGAGTAGATTCACTTGTTAGATTTAGGGTTTAAATAGGATATTAGGGATTAGCCCCAGCCTATAATTGCTATAGTTGTGATATTTATTGTTAGGATTATTCACTAATGCTTTTCTAGCTTAACTACCTAGAACATGAACTTGGATTGCATTGATTCATTACATGCAATACCTGATAACATCCTAAACATGCTATGACCCTCTTGAGATATGCGAAAGCTGATCTAAGATCATGGTGAGCATTGTATCAACTCGCGCATAAAGCTTGCCTAGAGCCGTATCGATCGATACTCCTATAGAGTAATCGATCGACGTAGCTAGAGGTGTATCGGTCGATATTCCTAACGAACTATCGAGCGATACCAGCGGCAGAAGTAGCCGACCGCAACACCATTTAGCATCTAAGTAATAGATGGTCTAAATAATGCGAGAGCTGATGGATTCATTTAATAAGTGTTGAGCTCTGACATATCATGCAAGTAACTTGTTAGCCTTTATAGTATCTATAATCCTGAATTCCTGAATACTTACCCTGAATCTAACTACTTTTCTTTACTGTCTTCAAAACCAAATCTTTTCAACTGAGTAATATCATCCTTACTCAGCAAACCTGCACTTTACTTTAAACTATTTTCAACCTAGCATAGTCATTAAGTTGCATCTTATTTGTACACTAGCTCTCTGTGGATTCGATCCCTAAGTATTACAACTGAACCTCTTATTTGAGAGAGTAAAGTCACTCCTTAGGGTAATTTGAGTGATATTACTCTGCTTCTAGTTATCATACACCTGAAATGCAAAGGCAAAAGAACAAGGAGAAGCAACAACAAAATAAAAGAAAAATGACTTAGTCTCAAGCAATTGACTAAATCCCAATGTCAAAATCAACTTAGAAGTTGGTAACGGCGCCAATTTGATGAAGGACTTTTCAAGGGTCCAATAAAATATTGTAATATACAAGATGTCAATCCAATTCTAAGAGATCTCAATGCAAAGGGAATGCAAGTTCATGCTTAATCTAAGTACAACCATTAAGAGAGATGAGATGATTATGAACTAAGACAATACAAAAATTGCAATAAAAGAGAGAACTTTCTTTTCAATATGAGGCAAGGGGATTCTTGAAACAAGGGAATTGACTTTGGGTGATCAAGCTTCAATCTAAGATGGCAAACTTTCAATCAATCTAACACCTTAAGCCTAGACACAATCCTAAGGAAGCTCTATATCTAGATGAATGCTCATTCACTAACATATCTCAAGCATCTAATCTCTTAGGTTGAATAATATGAAAACAATCATTAAGTACAAGTTTATTAGCTATCTTAACACCTTTAACAACAAATCTCTTTGGTAAAGAATGTTAAAAGCACTGGAGAGTTGGTTCAGGCATTTCATAGAACACCTTTCGGGCATGAAATGCCTATAGCTCTATTTTGGAAAGGCCAACTCCAAAATAGCAAGAAGAACACTCTACAAACAAGGATAAAGAAGAATCTACCCTAGAACATCTTAGATCTACACCTAATGACCCTTAGTCTCCCAAGCCCATGAACCCTAGATAGATCTACTCAGTAATAGGCATGGAAAACCTTAAAACCATGGATGATTCAAGGCTAAACATAATTAGTGATAGAAATAATCCAGCAAACACCAGAAAATAATATGAAAAAGGATTCAAGATCCAAACTTTCTTCAAGATCTAAATGTGTTTTTGAGAGAAAAGAAGTTAGTTATCACAAAGGAGATTACAAGAGTATATATAGGAGGCTTGAAAGCCCTTAAAAACATAAAGATAAAAGTCTAAAAAGCCCTTGAGGTCATTAAGTCTTCAGCCAATCATAATCAAGTCAAAACGAAGAAACTTGGAAACACCCGGGTCAGGCTGTGCTGCTCCACGGCCGGGTATGGGCAGCCGCGTGTTCTCCTTAGTCCAGGCCGTCCAGCCCGTGCGGGTAGGAGTGACCGAGTGCATCAGGCCGCGCATCTCCATCTTCTCTCCTTCGGCCATCAGGCCGTACGGGTGCATCAGGCCGGGTGTCTCAAGCCGCGTGCCGTCCCTGGCTTCCAGCATCCATCAGACCGTGCGGGTCTTTCTCCCCGGGTGTATCAGGTCTGGTGTGTGCAGCCTCATCCATTCCCGAGCGGGGTGCTCAACCCGGGTGCTTCACCCCGGGTATGTTGACATGCCTTCAGTGATTTGATCATAACTTCTCCAATATAGCTCCAAATGACTTGAAACCACTTCCATTGGAAATCTAACTCAATTTTCTGTTTCTCCCTAAAATCTTAGAAACAGAAGATTTCTGTAAGGCCTCCGTCCATGTCCATCTTTTACCCCCCCTTAGGATCACAATGCTCCCAAACATCTTCATCACCACTCCATAGCACTCCCCAACACCTGATATAGACTTATGAATGAAAAATGATTCTAAAGATGCCTAATGCCTAACTTATATGTTCAAAATAAACAAGATATGAATGCTAAAAACGTGTAAATATGCAAGATATCAACTCCCCCACACTAGCCCTTTACTTGTACTCAAGTAATGTTTTCAAAACACAAGGAGGAGAGATATAAAGATGGGAGCAAGCCAAAAGAAATACTCATAGCACTCAACTTGACATCCTAAAGAATTATAGCAAATAGCATGAGAAAACTCTTTTATTATGCTCTAGCTTCTCAAGGCCTATCAATACTCTTATGCCTCTACACAAGATGCAATGCCTATCAACCAACATGTTCTCTTAACCAACTCTCACATTGATTCACACACACACACACTAAAGGTGAGTTCTCACAAATGGGCACATGATCTCAATCATTTGGCTAGGTGATCAAATGGTCTAATATGGATGAAAAGGAGGGTTTCAATGCATCATTTCAAGGTGGTAATCACTCATTATGTTGACATGCCTTCAGTGATTCGAGCATAACTCCTCCAATATAGCTCCAAATGACTTGAAACCACTTCCATTGGAAAGCTAACTCAATTTTCTGTGTCTCCACAAAATATCAGAAACAGAAGATTTCTATAAGGCCTCCGTCCATGTCCATCTTTTATCTCCTTTTGGATCACAATGCTCCCAAACATCTTCATCATCACTCCATAGCACTCTCCAACACCTGATATAGACTTATGAATGCAAAATGAACCTAAAGATGCCTAATGCCTACTATATGATCAAAATATACGAGATATGATTGCTAAAAACATGTAAATATGCAAGATATCAGGGATGCACAGAAAACTTGGACTTATGAGACTGCCTCATAGTCTCTTCCTTCAGTTCCCTTTTATTATGAACACTGATCCTCCCATGGACCAAGATTGTACCATCTTGTGCAACCTGGTACTCCGTCTTTTCACTCAGAGTAACCTTTTGAAGGTTCTCGTCCAAGCCTTGTGCTTGTCTGATCCTGGAAAGGAGATCAGCCTGGTTTACTGCATCTAAACCCAAAGGCTCTTCCTCGCTGGTCAACATGTTCAAATGCAATGTCTGGACCATCCCTTCCAGCACATCTGCTTCCTTTTCAGCTGAAACCTCAGCTCTCCTTAGGCTCAAAGCATCTGCCACCAGGTTTGCTTTGCCTGGATGGTAAGCAATCTCTAGATTATTGTCAGCCACAAACTCCATACACCCTCTCTGTCTCAAATTCAACTCAGGTTGAGTGAATATGTACTTGAGACTCTTGTGGTCGGTGAGAATCTGAACCTTGGCACCATTCAAGTATGATCGCCTTATCTTGAGGGCAAACACCACTGCGGCCATCTCCAGGTCATGTGTTGGATAGTTCCCCTCATGCTTCCTCAGTTGCCTAGAGGCGTAGGCTATGACCTTACCGTGTTGGGTCAATACACATCCAAATCCAGTAATGGATGCATCAGTGTATACCACATATGGTTGGTCGGCCTCAGGCAGTACTATGATAGGTGCACTTGTCAGCATATCCTTCAAAGCAGTGAAACACTTCTCGCACTCCTCAGACCATACAAACTTCACATCTTTTCCAGTTTGTTGTGTCATTGGTTGAGCCTGGCCGGCGAACCCTTTGACAAACTTCCTGTAATAGCCGGCCAGACCTAAGAAGCTCCTGACCTCCGTTGCACTCTTAGGTCGCGGCCACTCCTGTATGGCCTTGATCTTCTCTGGACTAACTGAGACTCCCTGATCAGATAAAATGTGTCCAAGGAACCCCACACTCCTTTGCCAGAAACTACACTTGCTCAACTTTGCAAAGAGCTGCTGTTCTCTCAAACGTCCCAGCACAGTCCTAAGATGCCTCTCATGGTCTTCCTTGCTCTTGGAGTATACTAGTATGTCATCTTTAAAGATGATTACAAATTCATCCAAGAAATCTTGAAAGATACCATTCATCATCTTCATGAATGCTGCTGGAGCATTGGTCAATCCGAATGGCATGACTACAAACTCATAGTGGCCATTCCTGATTCGGAATGCCGTCTTCTTAACATCATTTGGTTCAATTGGGATCTGATGATACCCTGAAGCCAAATCAATCTTAGAAAACAACTTTGCACCCTTGAGCTGATCCAACAACTCATCTATCTGAGGCAATGGGTACTTGTTCTTCACAGTCACCCGGTTCAACCCTCGATAGTCAATGCATAACCTTAAGCTACCATCTTTCTTTTTCACAAAAAGATCTGGTGCTCCCCAAGGTGACACACTAGGTCTTATAAAACCCTTATCCAGCAACTCCTAAAGTTGCTTCTTAAGCTCGGCCATCTCAACAGGAGCCACTCTGTAGGGACTTTTGGATAATGGGGCCGTCCCTTGTTCCAGTTCTATTCTGAATGGGTCCAACCTATCAGGGGGAATGCCCTGTAGCGACCTAAACACATCATGGAACTCTCGGACCAGCAGTATTCCCTCCGGGTCACCACCCCCTACGACCTCCTTAGTGGCGATTGTGGCCAGATAAGCTTCACAACCCTTACTCAGCATCTTCTCAACATGGATTGCTGACACCACCAAGCATTCAGAGATCGGACGTATACCTTGAAACCTGATCGGAGATCCACACCCACTCTCAAACTGCATGCACTCCCGGTGACAGTCAAGAGTGTCCCGATTCTTTCCAAGCCAGTCCATACCTAATATCACCTCGTGATTCTTTAGGTGGACTACAAAAAGATCCACATGCATGACTCTGACTTGGATCATCACTGGGATATCCTGAATCACCCCTAATGAACTCATAACTTGCCCGCCGGCCGCGTTCACTGCCCCAGGACAATCCCCTGTTCCCAACTGGAACAACCTCTTTCCGAGCATCCCATAGCTAAGGTTCTGGTCCGACCTGCTTGCCTCTCCACGGCTCTTGTTCGACCCGGATGACAGTTTAGGACAATCCTTACGGAGATTTTCCTTCTTACCACAGAAGTGGCAAGTCCTCGTATCACCACTAGCCCCTTGCTTCTTTCTAGGACAGTCACGAGACGAGTGATCCATATTGCCACAACAGAGACAAGCTCCCATTGCTCTCCAGCATTCACCTTCATGGTGCCTACCACAATTAGGACACTCAGGCCTACCTCTTGAAGGTTTACCTTCCTCAGCCTGGTCCCTCTTTGTTGGTGTCAAAATCGGTCACGACGGAATCAATGACTGAAAGTCTCTGGAAAGTATTTCTCAAAACAAAAAGTCTCGGATAATTTGAAGAGAAGTTATACGAGATTTTCTCAAATTAAAATATCCACTCTCTGGTGGGGTCGAAAACCGTTATCTCGAAATCAACGGCTAGGATTATTTTTTACTTACGGGTTCTTCGTGAAACACTTCTTGAAAGTAAGATCGGAAGACTACGGGCGTGCGCGTACGATAGTCCCCGGAAAGATCGGTCCGCTCGCCCAAGGACATCAAGATTCGATCACCACAAAAACCCTAAACACAAAAGAATCTGCCTCGAAACTTCGAAGAGGTCGTTCTCTCAAACCGTGAGGAACCAGAAAACGATCAAGATATCAAATCGAAGCCCTCGCCGAGATCTTCAAAACACCCGTGCTGGCACCGGACGCCTGGCGCCGGCGGCACCGCGGCCTGGCGCCGGCGGCACCGCGGCCTGGCGCCGGCGGCACGCGTCACGCGAGCCGGCCTGGCGCCGGCGGCACACCCGGCCTGGCGCCGGCAGCACGCGTCACGCGGGCCGGCCTGGCGCCGGCGGCACACCCGGCCTGGCACCGGCGGCACGCATCACGTGGGCCGGCCTGGCGCCGGCAGCACGCTTCACGCGGGCCGGCCTGGCGCCGGCGGCACACTTCACGCGGGCCGGCCTGGCGCCGGCAGCATGCTTCACGCGGGCCGGCCTGGCGCCGGTGGCACGCTTCACGCGGGCCGGCCTGGCGCCGGCGGCACGCTTCACGCGGGCCGGCCTGGCGCCGGCGGCACACCCGGCCTGTCGCCGGCGGCACGCGTCACGCAGGCCGGCCTGGCGCCGGCGGCACCCCGGCCTGGCGCCGACGGCACGCGTTCCGCAAGCCGGCCTGGCACCGGCGGCACCCCTGCCTGGCACCGGTCGACGGCCCTCGTCCTGGTCTCGGTCCCATCATGCTCGGTTGATCCCATCTTGGCTTGTTTGATCGATCCTCGTGAGTTTGGTACGATCACGGCTATGGAATGAACATCTTTTGATTCGGTTGGAATCGTCCACGATGTTTTACAACAAAAACTAGAAGGATTGGATTTCTCGTAGAAGATATCGTATAAAACAAAGATCGATTAACTTGAACATCGATCCTTTAAGCTATACGGGTTATTTTTCGAGAAAGATAGTCTTTCCGAGAAATCGTATAAAACGTTTAACGACTTAAGACAAGTCCACGGACTTACTTACGATTTTAAGGATTCAGGCCCAATCAGGCTATGACGATTTATCCGATTTCCCGAACATCGGATAAACATCAAGTCACCGAAAAATAGCGGAAAACTCGAGGATAATTACGAAGACCGACGAAAATGGAATATTTCCTAAAGAGATAAGCTTGGGCCCAAAGGCGAGGTCCATCATCCTAAGGAAAACCGACCTTGGAGTGGGTATATAAGGAGAGCAAGAGCAGAGGAGAAGAGATCCAAAAAAATCCTAGAATCTAGACTTAGAGAACTCCTGCTAGCTTAGAGAACTTAGAACTTAGACGGTTAGGCAAGCGAGGCAGGACTTAGAACGTCTGGCCGCCTCTTGTTCTAGTTTTATCTTCTCCGCAGACCCTTGTTCCTCTCGGAAGGATCTAACAATTCTTTTACTCAGAGCTCCGCACATAGAAACCCTAGGCATTATCTTCGACATGCCCGTTTCTATGACCAACGCTCATACTACATGAACCAGGCCCCAGAACGTCTGGCCGCCTCCTGCTCGCAAATCTCCGCCCCTCTCGGAAGGATCGGACAATTCTTTTACTTCAGAGCTCCGCACATAGAAACCCTAGACGTTATCTTCGACATGCCTGTTTCTATGACAAACGCTCATACTAGATCGAACCCGCCCAGACGGTTCGATCTCTTGTTCAACTCTTTCTAAACTGAACTACGTCCGACTTGATCCTCGAAAGGGGTACGTAGGCAGTCTTTCTTAAGGTCCAGTCCCAAATCTTAACAAAACCTTTTCCGCATTTATTCGGTCACTTTCGTTGGCTGTCGCAGAGAATCCGGACCTTCAGGGAAAGTCGGGTTAACTTGGCTTTCCTCCGTTTTTATTCATTAAAATCGACGGTGTGAATTTCGGTTCCCACAGTTTGGCGCTAGAAGGAGGGGGGGACGGATTACTCTTACTCATACGGCCGCAAAGCGCTTGATCGAACCGGTGTCCGGAAATATGAAAGAAAAAGTTGCCGTTTGCGTCAACGATGGTAAAACAACTCCAGCAGCGACCGTTCCTACGGCCAACGCTTACGCAAACGCCACGGTGCTCGAGCAAATCAAAAACCTAGCCGCGGCTTTCCGCCACAGGAAGAGCACGAAAACGAGCTCGCAATTTCTCTATCTAAACAGAAAGGGCAACGATAAAATCTATCAAACCCCAAAAATTCGTCTTGTTACCAAGTTAGAGAAATCGCAACAAGCAAGGTTTCTACGAAAAACGTTTCTTTCGAGAACCTCTCGGAAAAATAAAACTTATTCTCCTCGAAACCTTGGGGAAACCCTATATTGCTCGCGGAACAGAAGCACGGCAAATCGGTTCACCGATTCCCACTGCCATACTTCTTACAAACAACTCTCGAGGAACAAACGGGAAAACGAAAGGTGGTCGGAGCTTGATCTTACTAGGACGACTTGCCATAGGGTAAGATCAGTCTTCCCAGTCCGCCTTAGTAAGAGCCCACTTTGTTCTCCTTTGTGTCTAGGTCAAAATGGCTTTTGTTTCATCTCAATCAGAGTTTCCGTTGAGATTTTCCGAAGAGAACAAAGTCACTGTCCCGGCCACCTCGCCGTAGGCAAAAACAAACATTACCAAGGTCACCTCACCCTCCGACATGGCTACCTCGCCACAGGGCGAACTCACCTTCGTTATCCTTTGAGTCTAGATCATAGTGGCTTTCGTTTCGTCTCAGTCGGAGTTTCCGTTGAGATTTTACGAAGGGAACAAAATCACTCTCCCAGCCACCTCGCCCGTGGACGAGAACAACCATCACCAATTGACTAAATCCCAATGTCAAAATCAACTTAGAAGTTTGTAACGGCGCCAATTTGATGAAGGACTTTTCAAGGGTCCAATAAAATGTTGTAATATAGAAGATGTCAATCCAATTCTAAGAGATCTCAATGCAAAGGGATTGCAAGTTCATGCTTAATCTAAGTACAACCATTAAGAGAGATGAGATGATTATGAACTAAGACAATACAAAAATTGCAATAAAAGAGAGAACTTTCTTTTCAATATGAGGCAAGGGGATTCTTGAGACAAGGGAATTGACTTTGGGTGATCAAGCTTCAATCTAAGATGGCAAACTTTCAATCAATCTAACACCTTAAGCCTAGACACAATCCTAAGGAAGCTCTATATCTAGATGAATGCTCATTCACTAACATATCTCAAGCATCTAATCTCTTAGGTTGAATAATATGAAAACAATCATTAAGTACAAGTTTATTAGTTATCTTAACACCTTTAACAACAAATCTCTTTGGTAAAGAATGTTAAAAGCACTGGAGAGTTGGTTCAGGCATTTCATAGAACACCTTTCGGGCATGAAATGCCTATAGCTCTATTTTGGAAAGGCCAACTCCAAAATAGCAAGAAGAACACTCTATAAACAAGGATAAAGAAGAATCTACCCTAGAACATCTTAGATCTACACCTAATGACCCTTAGTCTCCCAAGCCCATGAACCCTAGATAGATCTACTCAGTAATAGGCATGGAAAACCTTAAAACCATGGATGATTCAAGGCTAAACATAATTAGTGATAGAAATAATCCAGCAAACACAAGAAAATAATATGAAAAAGGATTCAAGATCCAAACTTTCTTCAAGATCTAAATGTGTTTTTGAGAGAAAAGAAGTTAGTTATCACAAAGGAGATTACAAGAGTATATATAGGAGGCTTGAAAGCCCTTAAAAAGATAAAGATAAAAGTCTAAAAAGCCCTTAAGGTCATTAAGTCTTCAGCCAATCATAATCAAGTCAAAACGAAGAAACTTGGAAACACCCGGGTCAGGCTGTGCTGCTCCACGGCCGGGTATGGGCAGCCGCGTGTTCTCCTTAGTCCAGGCCGTCCAGCCCGTGCGGGTAGGAGTGACCGAGTGCATCAGGCCGCGCATCTCCATCTTCTCTCCTTCGGCCATCAGGCCGTACGGGTGCATCAGGCCGGGTGTCTCAAGCCGCGTGCCGTCCCTGGCTTCCAGCATCCATCAGACCGTGCGGGTCTTTCTCCCCGGGTGTATCAGGTCTGGTGTGTGCAGCCTCATCCATTCCCGAGCGGGGTGCTCAACCCGGGTGCTTCACCCCGGGTATGTTGACATGCCTTCATTGATTTGATCATAACTTCTCCAATATAGCTCCAAATGACTTGAAACCACTTCCATTGGAAAGCTAACTCAATTTTCTGTTTCTCCCAAAAATCTTAGAAACAGAAGATTTCTTGAAGGCCTCCGTCCATGTCCATCTTTTACCCCCCCCCCCCCCCCCCCCTTAGGATCACAATGCTCCCAAACATCTTCATCACCACTCCATAGCACTCCCCAACACCTGATATAGACTTATGAATGAAAAATGATCCTAAAGATGCCTAAGGCCTAACTTATATGTTCAAAATAAACAAGATATGAATGCTAAAAACGTGTAAATATGCAAGATATCAACTCCCCCACACTAGCCCTTTACTTGTACTCAAGTAAAGTTTTCAAAACACAAGGAGGAGAGATATAAAGATGGGAGCAAGCCAAAAGAAATACTCATAGCACTAAACTTGACATCCTAAAGAATTATAGCAAATAGCATGAGAAAACTCTTTTATTATGCTCTAGCTTCTCAAGGCCTATCAATACTCTTATGCCTCTACACAAGATGCAATGCCTATCAACCAACATGTTCTCTTAACCAACTCTCACATTGATTCACACACACACACACTAAAGGTGAGTTCTCACAAATGGGCACATGATCTCAATCATTTGGCTAGGTGATCAAATGGTCTAATATGGATGAAAAGGAGGGTTTCAATGCATCATTTCAAGGTGGTAATCACTCATTATGTTGACATGCCTTCAGTGATTCGAGCATAACTCCTCCAATATAGCTCCAAATGACTTGAAACCACTTCCATTGGAAAGCTAACTCAATTTTCTGTGTCTCCCCAAAATATCAGAAACAGAAGATTTCTATAAGGCCTCCGTCCATGTCCATCTTTTATCTCCTTTTGGATCACAATGCTCCCAAACATCTTCATCATCACTCCATAGCACTCTCCAACACCTGATATAGACTTATGAATGCAAAATGAGCCTAAAGATGCCTAATGCCTCCTATATGATCAAAATATACGAGATATGATTGCTAAAAACATGTAAATATGCAAGATATCAGGGATGCACAGAAAACTTGGACTTATGAGACTGCCTCATAGTCTCTTCCTTCAGTTCCCTTACATTATGAACACTGATCCTCCCATGGACCAAGATTGTACCATCTTGTGCAACCTGGTACTCCGTCTTTTCACTCAGAGTAACCTTTTGAAGGTTCTCGTCCAAGCCTTGTGCTTGTCTGATCCTGGAAAGGAGATCAGCCTGGTTTACTGCATCTAAACCCAAAGGCTCTTCCTCGCTGGTCAACATGTTCAAATGCAATGTCTGGACCATCCCTTCCAGCACATCTGTTTCCTTTTCAGCTGAAACCTCAGCTCTCCTTAGGCTCAAAGCATCTGCCACAAGGTTTGCTTTGCCTGGATGGTAAGCAATCTCTAGATTATTGTCAGCCACAAACTCCATACACCCTCTCTGTCTCAAATTCAACTCAGGTTGAGTGAATATGTACTTGAGACTCTTGTGGTCGGTGAGAATCTGAACCTTGGCACCATTCAAGTATGATCGCCATATCTTGAGGGCAAACACCACTGCGGCCATCTCCAGGTCATGTGTTGGATAGTTCCCCTCATGCTTCCTCAGTTGCCTAGAGGCGTAGGCTATGACATTACCGTGTTGGGTCAATACACATCCAAATCCAGTAATGGATGCATCAGTGTATACCACATATGGTTGGTCGGCCTCAGGCAGTACTACGATAGGTGCACTTGTCAGCATATCCTTCAAAGCAGTGAAACACTTCTCGCACTCCTCAGACCATACAAACTTCACATCTTTTCCAGTTTGTGGTGTCATTGGTTGAGCCTGGCCGGCGAACCCTTTGACAAACTTCCTGTAATAGCCGGCCAGACCTAAGAAGCTCCTGACCTCCGTTGCACTCTTAGGTCGCGGCCACTCCTGTATGGCCTTGATCTTCTCTGGACTAACTGAGACTCCCTGATCAGATAAAATGTGTCAAAGGAACCCCACACTCCTTTGCCAGAAACTACACTTGCTCAACTTTGCAAAGAGCTGCTGTTCTCTCAAACGTCCCAGCACAGTCCTAAGATGCCTCTCATGGTCTTCCTTGCTCTTGGTGTATACTAGTATGTCATCTATAAAGATGATTACAAATTCATCCAAGAAATCTTGAAAGATACCATTCATCATCTTCATGAATGCTGCTGGAGCATTGGTCAATCCGAATGGCATGACTACAAACTCATAGTGGCCATTCCTGATTCGGAATGCCGTCTTCTTAACATCATTTGGTTCAATTGGGATCTGATGATACCCTGAAGCCAAATCAATCTTAGAAAACAACTTTGCACCCTTGAGCTGATCCAACAACTCATCTATCTGAGGCAATGGGTACTTGTTCTTCACAGTCACCCGGTTCAACCCTCGATAGTCAATGCATAACCTTAAGCTACCATCTTTCTTTTTCACAAAAAGATCTGGTGCTCCCCAAGGTGACACACTAGGTCTTATAAAACCCTTATCCAGCAACTCCTAAAGTTGCTTCTTAAGCTCGGCCATCTCAACAGGAGCCACTCTGTAGGGACTTTTGGATAATGGGGCCGTCCCTTGTTCCAGTTCTATTCTGAATGGGTCCAACCTATCAGGGGGAATGCCCTGTAGCGACCTAAACACATCATGGAACTCTCGGACCAGCAGTATTCCCTCCGGGTCACCACCCCCTACGACCTCCTTAGTGGCGATTGTGGCCAGATAAGCTTCACAACCCTTACTCAGCATCTTCTCAACATGGATTGCTGACACCACCAAGCATTCAGAGATCGGACGTATACCTTGAAACCTGATCGGAGATCCACACCCACTCTCAAACTGCATGCACTCCCGGTGACAGTCAAGAGTGTCCCGATTCTTTCCAAGCCAGTCCATACCTAATATCACCTCGTGATTCTTTAGGTGGACTACAAAAAGATCCACATGCATGACTCTGACTTGGATCATCACTGGGATATCCTGAATCACCCCTAATGAACTCATAACTTGCCCGCCGGCCGCGTTCACTGCCCCAGGACAATCCCCTGTTCCCAACTGGAACAACCTCTTTCCGAGCATCCCATAGCTAAGGTTCTGGTCCGACCTGCTTGCCTCTCCACGGCTCTTGTTCGACCCGGATGACAGTTTAGGACAATCCTTACGGAGATTTTCCTTCTTACCACAGAAGTGGCAAGTCCTCGTATCACCACTAGCCCCTTGCTTCTTTCTAGGACAGTCACGAGCCGAGTGATCCATATTGCCACAATAGAGACAAGCTCCCATTGCTCTCCAGCATTTACCTTCATGGTGCCTACCACAATTAGGACACTCAGGCCTACCTCTTGAAGGTTTACCTTCCTCAGCCTGGTCCCTCTTTGTTGGTGTCAAAATCGGTCACGACGGAATCAATGACTGAAAGTCTCTGGAAAGTATTTCTCAAATCAAAAAGTCTCGGATAATTTGAAGAGAAGTTATACGAGATTTTCTCAAATTAAAATATCCACTCTCTATTGGGTCAAAAACAGTTATCTCGAAATCAACGGCTAGGATTATTTTTTACTTACAGGTTCTTCGTGAAACACTTCTTGAAAGTAAGATCGGAAGACTACGGGCGTGCGCGTACGATAGTCCCCGGAAAGATCGGTCCGCTCGCCCAAGGACATCAAGATTCGATCACCACAAAAACCCTAAACACAAAAGAATCTGCCTCGAAACTTCGAAGAGGTCGTTCTCTCAAACCGTAAGGAACCAGAGAACGATCAAGATATCAAATCGAAGCCCTCGCCGAGATCTTCAAAACACCCGTGCTGGCACCGGACGCCTGGCGCCGGCGGCACCGCGGCCTGGCGCCGGCGGCACCGCGGCCTGGCGCCGGCGGCACGCGTCACGCGAGCCGGCCTGGCGCCGGCGGCACACCCGGCCTGGCGCCGGCAGCACGCGTCACGCGGGCCGGCCTGGCGCCGGCGGCACACCCGGCCTGGCACCGGCGGCACGCATCACGCGGGCCGGCCTGGCGCCGGCGGCACGCTTCACGCGGGCCGGTCTGGCGCCGGCGGCACGCTTCACGCGGGCCGGCCTGGCGCCGGCGGCACACCCGGCCTGGCGCCGGCGGCACGCGTCACGCAGGCCGGCCTGGCGCCGGCGGCACGCGTTCCGCAAGCCGGCCTGGCACCGGCGGCACCCCTGCCTGGCACCGGTCGACGGCCCTCGTCCTGGTCTCGGTCCCATCATGCTCGGTTGATCCCATCTTGGCTTGTTTGATCGATCCTCGTGAGTTTGGTACGATCACGGCTATGGAATGAACATCTTTTGATTCGGTTGGAATCATCCACGATGTTTTACAACAAAAACTAGAAGGATTGGATTTCTCGTAGAAGATATCGTATAAAACAAAGATTGATTAACTTGAACATCGATCCTTTAAGCTATACGGGTTATTTTTCGAGAAAGATAGTCTTTCCGAGAAATCGTATAAAACGTTTAACGACTTAAGACAAGTCCACGGACTTACTTACGATTTTAAGGATTCAGGCCCAATCAGGCTATGACGATTTAGCCGATTTCCCGAACATCGGATAAACATCAAGTCACCGAAAAATAGCGGAAAACTCGAGGATAATTACGAAGACCGACGAAAATGGAATATTTCCTAAAGAGATAAGCTTGGGCCCAAAGGCGAGGTCCATCATCCTAAGGCAAACCAACCTTGGAGTGGGTATATAAGGAGAGCAAGAGCAGAGGAGAAGAGATCCAAAAAAATCCTAGAATCTAGACTTAGAGAACTCCTGCTAGCTTAGAGAACTTAGAACTTAGGCGGTTAGGCCAGCGAGGCAGGACTTAGAACGTCTGGCCGCCTCTTGTTCTAGTTTTATCTTCTCCGCAGACCCTTGTTCTTCTCGGAAGGATCTAACAATTCTTTTACTCAGAGCTCCGCACATAGAAACCCTAGGCATTATCTTCGACATGCCCGTTTCTATGACCAACGCTCATACTACATGAACCAGGCCCCAGAACGTCTGGCCGCCTCCTGCTCGCAAATCTCCGCTCCTCTCGGAAGGATCGGACAATTCTTTTACTTCAGAGCTCCGCACATAGAAACCCTAGACGTTATCTTCGACATGCCTGTTTCTATGACAAACGCTCATACTAGATCGAACCCGCCCAGACGGTTCGATCTCTTGTTCAACTCTTTCTAAACTGAACTACGTCCGACTTGATCCTCGAAAGGGGTACGTAGGCAGCCTTTCTTAAGGTCCAGTCCCAAATCTTAACAAAACCTTTTCCGCATTTATTCGGTCACTTTCGTTGGCTGTCGCAGAGAATCCGGACCTTCAGGGAAAGTCGGGTTAACTTGGCTTTCCTCCGTTTTTATTCATTAAAATCGACGGTGTGAATTTCGGTTCCCACAGTTTGGCGCTAGAAGGAGGGGGGGACGGATTACTCTTACTCATACGGCCGCAAAGCGCTTGATCGAACCGGTGTCCGAAAATATGAAAGAAAAAGTTGCAGTTTGCGTCAACGATGGTAAAACAACTCCAGCAGCGACCGTTCCTACGGCCAACGCTTACGCAAACGCTACGGTGCTCGAGCAAATCAAAAACCTAGCCGCGGCTTTCCGCCACAGGAAGAGCACGAAAACGAGCTCGCAATTTCTCTATCTAAACAGAAAGGGCAACGATAAAATCTATCAAACCCCAAAAATTCGTCTTGTTACCAAGTCAGAGAAATCGCAACAAGTAAGGTTTCTACGAAAAACGTTTCTTTCGAGAACCTCTCGGAAAAATAAAACTTATTCTCCTCGAAACCTTGGGGAAACCCTATATTGCTCGCGGAACAGAAGCACGGCAAATCGGTTCACCGATTCCCACTGCCATACTTCTTACAAACAACTCTCGAGGAACAAACGGGAAAACGAAAGGAGGTCGGAGCTTGATCTTACTAGGACGACTTGCCATAGGGTAAGATCAGTCTTCCCAGTCCGCCTTAGTAAGAGCCCACTTTGTTCTCGTTTGTGTCTAGGTCAAAATGGCTTTTGTTTCATCTCAATCAGAGTTTCCGTTGAGATTTTCCGAAGAGAACAAAGTCACTGTCCCGGCCACCTCGCCGTAGGCAAAAACAAACATTACCAAGGTCACCTCACCCTCCGACATGGCTACCTCGCCACAGGGCAAACTCACCTTCGTTATCCTTTGAGTCTAGATCATAGTGGCTTTCGTTTCGTCTCAGTCGGAGTTTCCGTTGAGATTTTACGAAGGGAACAAAATCACTCTCCCAGCCACCTCGCCCGTGGACGAGAACAACCATCACCAAGGTCACCTCGCCCATGGCCACCTCGCCTGTGGAAACCTCACTTTGCTCTCCTTTGAGTCTAGGTCAAGATGGTTTTCGTTTCGTCTCAATCGGAGCTTCCGTTGAGATTTTACGAAGAAAACAATGTCGCTGTCTCGACCACCTCGCCCATGAGAAGGATCTCTCTGTCCCGTCATAGGACGAGACGGGTCCTGTCTCAGTACCATGCATCTTTGCCTGAGTTTTCGTAACTCGATCTTTGAGTCCGTCGAGCCCCGGGGATCGACGAAGGCGAGCAACAGCAGCATCGGCTCGCGTGACGCGTGCCGCCGGCGGCAATCTGTCCCGTCATAGGACGAGACCGGTCCTGTCTCAGTACCATGCATCTTTGCCTGAGTTTTTGTAACTCGATCTTTGAGTCCGTGAAGCCCCGGGGATCGACGAAGGCGAGCAACAGCAGCATCGGCGGATGCGGGACACGGCACGGGCGGCAAGCCGGCCTGGCGCCGGCGGCACGCGTCACGCGAGCCGGCCTGGCGCCGGCGGCACCCCGGCCTGGCGCCGGCGGCACTATACACGCGGGCCGGCTTGGCGCCGGCGGCATCCCGGCCTGGCGCCGGCGGCACGCGACACACGGGCCGGCCAGGCGCCGGCGGCACGCGGGCCGGCCTGGCGCCGGCGGCACCCCGGCCTGGCGCCGGCGGCACCCCGGCCTGGCGCTGGCGGCACGCGACACGCGGGCCGGCCTGGCGCCGGCGGCACCCTGGCCTGGCGCCGGCGGCACCCGACACGCGGGCCGGCCTGGCGCCGGCGGCAAGGGTCCTGGCGCCCATCCGTGCAGTCGTTTCGTGATCTCGGGCAACGGCAACATCTTGGTCCCTTAAACCCATGTTCGGATTGTTCGAGAAACACGACGATTCTTCCGCAAAGCCTTCTCGATTGTTTAACAAAGCTCATATTCTAGAATCTAAGTTCGAAGCCTCATTACTCAAACCCTCGAAGACGGGAAGTCTATGAATCCAAGTCCATCTCGATCCCGATACTCGAGAAATCTCGGAAGACCATATAAGGTTCGAATGATGAATGGATTTTGATTCATCGTATTAAACGATCACGGTTATTCTAAACACCAATCATCTCGACTATATGAGGAAATGGGATTCCTTCGGGAATGCCGAAACCTTCAAAAGACTATTTTCTCGAAAATTTTTGTAAAGGTTTTAATTCTTCGTAGGACAGGAACAAAAATGTCTTGAAAACTGCGGTAAAATTGAGGGAACTTAGGACCTAGGTGGATAGTCTAGCAAGCTAAGTCTTTGGAAATATTTCCAGTCTCGTTCCATCGTTCCTTGATTGTCCAGGCAGAACATGCAAACCAATCTAGTCTCTCGAAAAACCGAGAAACGATCGCCACGTGTTTTAAAGCATACTCATCCCGCTTCCTAAAAGAAAGAAAAAACGTACACAAGCCTTCGAAAGAACGGCTAACCCGTTTTCTTTCGTAAAAAGAAAAGGGAAGTAGGTACGCATACTATACCCGTATAATCCCATCTTCTAAAACTTTTTGCTTCAGCATCAAGACAACGCTTTTGACAAAGCAAACTCTCGCAGCAATAAGATTCGTCTTAAAAACCCTAGCGGCATAGCCCAACCGTTACAAACATAGTCCTGAAAACTCTATGTCGCCTCTCGTCGCAAACTCGCGACTAGAAACGCGTACCAACATCAGACTAATAGCACGACGGTGAACTACGAAAATAACGAAATAACCTTCGGTAAAACTCCATAAGTAGTTCGAAGCAGCTTTCGTCCAAAGGTCGAAATCATAGCGGAAACATCTCCCGTGTAATCCGCGGAAACATCGCTACTTTAATAATCTGCGATTTTCTATCTCCATGAAACCGGTCATCCATTACTTTCGTATAACAAGAACATTTTAAAACAAAACAGCCTATGGAAAAAAACATGATCGGTCTCATGCAAAACGATTTCGCAGTACGCAAAAGTGAATGAGGAAAACATAATCCGTGGTCGCGAATATCACAAGTAATTTGTGAGAAACGCTCTCCGGTTACCTTTGCGAAAACCCCCTCTTACATCACTTTTACGAAAAATCCTCTGTATGGTCGAGTCAATTCATACAAAGCAACTTTCGTAAAATAAACATAATGGGTCCAACGTGTAACTGTCATAGACAGTTTTTGCTCCACAAGGTTTCTGGCTCCTGCTTTCACTCCCCACAGTTACGTCCGAGCAGGAAATAATCACGCAGACGAACCCGCACGTGTCCTACGTCGATCCCTTAACCTTTGTCCCCCTCGGATAAAATGAAACGATTTTCATGCAACAAAAAATTTTTATACGAACCATTCATCGTATAGCTGAGACCTAAAGTGGAAGATCGTTTCTAAAAGCCATCAGCCATAATTCAGAAAACTCCGCTATGCTTGGCATGTCTATCTCGGCAAACGCTATTTGGCCCTCGGCCAACTACGCATTTCCGTAAAGCCCGGACCTGAATTCGGCATCCCCATTAAGGACAATCGTAAACTAACATGACCTTAATAAGGGTCATGGTCTGATTGTTTACCAACAACTTCATTGGCGATACGGCTGAATCTAGCCTCCAAGCCAATCCAAAGCTACTGAGCGACCACTGCTCAATCACTTAACGGCTAAAAAAAAAAAACAACAATCCACGATTTGTTCATAGAACGCCAAGTGACTATTATGCAAGCAATTTGTCGTATAACCCAGAATCGGAAATCATACGATAAACTCTTCATACCAAAACTCAGTCCTAACAACCATATGGTTAACGGAAGATTTAAAATTATCGTCAATCGATTAAAGTCTATACGCCCCGTAAACACGGCATGAAAAGAAACACTCGTGACAAGGCTCCAAGAGTTATATGAGTCATCCTTAATATATACAATCAAATCCCGGAAAGCCAACACTTCACGAAGCACTGTGAATGTAGACGCTTCTCCCTGGGTCAAACTTACGCGACCCCTTGGTCCTGCGTCCAAACCAAAACAGCAGTTTCTGGCTGCGAACATTCGCAAAAAATCTCCAAGCCCGCGTACATTTCAACCACGAAATGCGGCACAAGGAAAACTCGACCTTCAGCACTGCGAGACGTCGCTAACGCTCGAAGGACATTCTTTTCCTCAAAACGTTCCAGACGAAATCCTCGTCTCTAGAACTCAAAACATACAAACACACCTCTAAACAGTAACATGCCTCTAAACTGGCATCATTTCGTTGTTGCTGATCACAACAAACGAACTCTGACGTCCTAAACAGACAAATAGCCGCCCTTCAAGGAGTAGGCTCTCTTGCATCCGACAAGGATAAACATAGCGCGCTATACAAGAAATCCAAATTTTGGTTTAGCTCTTTGTAAAGGAAGTAGCTCGACTCACGCCCAGACAAATCATATAAGCCGACAACAATTCGCGGATTTTAAACGGTACGAGTCAGGTTAAAATCGCAAACAGACAAAACGAAAGCCGATTTGTCATCGCAAAGCCTCAGTCCGAGAGTAAACCAAGGTCTTGCCCTAAACCCAGCCACGCTGGATCGTGACCTCTCACAGACATAGTATGGTATACGAGATCCAAAAATTTGTCTCTTCACTTAAGCCTATTCGTTTCACGAACTTTTCGCGTAAATCGGTAAACCGCGGAAAATCTCGCTTTATGCAAACAATAGGCACGGTGATCATCAGGGAACTAGGAATGAGACGACAACTCACACCCTCTTTCTCATACTTCGAAAAAAAAAACTGAAGTTCATAAAAAATCGAAAAACGCATAATGGCCTCACAACGCCCAGACCAAAACAAATACATCAACAACATCATGCTCGAAAGTCTCTCATGACACATAACCAGACCATATAAGTCTCGCTGGAAAACAGATCACAAGGGTCTTAAACTCCAAAACGAACGGAAGGCTTGACCCCTACAACAAGGGTACGTAGGCAGCCTTCGAAAGGCGCAGCCCCAATCTTACCACTTTCAACGGAGCCTTTCAACCATCAATTCCGCCTATCTTACTTGACATGTCTTATCGCTCGCAAGAACATCACGAAGGTTCTAACGAGCTGGGGGGCTAACTGTTGGTGTCAAAATCGGTCACGACGGAATCAATGACTGAAAGTCTCTGGAAAGTATTTCTCAAAACAAAAAGTCTCAGATAATTTGAAGAGAAGTTATAAGAGATTTTCTCAAATTAAAATATCCACTGTCTGGTGGGATCAAAAACGGTTATCTCGAAATCAACGGCTAGGATTATTTTTTACTTATGGGTTCTTCGTGAAACACTTCTTGAAAGTAAGATCAGAAGACTACGGGCGTGCGCGTACAATAGTCCCCGGAAAGATCGGTCCGCTCGCCCAAGGACATCAAGATTCAATCACCACAAAAATCCTAAACACAAAAGAATCTGCCTCGAAACTTCGAAGAGGTCGTTCTCTCAAACCGTGAGGAACCAGAAAACGATCAAGATATCAAATCGAAGCCCTCGACGAGATCTTCAAAACACCAGTGCTGCCATCGGACGCCTGGCGCCGGCGGCACCCCGGCCTGGCGACGGCGTCACGCGAGCCGGCGGCACACCCGGCCTGGCGCCGGCAGCACGCGTCATGCGGGCCGGCCTGGCGCCGGTGGCACACTTGGCCTGGCGCCGGCGGCACGCGTCACGCGGGCCGGCCTGGAGCTTGCGGCACACCCGGCCTGGCGCCGGCGGCACGCGACACGCGGGCCGGCCTGGCGCCGGTGGCACACTTGGCCTGGCGCCGGCGGCACGCGTCACGCGGGCCGGCCTGGAGCTGGCGGCACACCCGGCCTGGCGCCGGCGGCACGCGACACGCGGGCCGGCCTGGCGCCGGCGGCACGCGTCACGCAGGCCGGCCTGGCGCCGGCGGCACCCCGGCCTGGCGCCAGTGGCACGCGTTCCGCAAGCCGGCCTGGCGCCGGCGGCACCCCGGCCTGGCACCGGTCGACGGCTCTCGTCCTGGTCTCGGTCCCATCATGCTCGGTTGATCCTATCTTGGCTTGTTTGATCGATCCTCGTGAGTTTGGTACGATCACGTATATGGAATGAACATCTTTCGATTCGGTTGGAATCGTCCTCGATGTTTTACGACAAAAACTAGAAGGATTGGATTTCTCGTAGAAGATATCGTATAAAACAAAGATCGATTAACTTGAACATCGATCCTTTAAGCTATACAGGTTATTTTACAAGAAAGATAGTCTTTCCGAGAAATCGTATAAAACGTTGAACGACTTAAGACAAGTCCACGGACTTACTTACGATTTTAAGGATTCAGGCCCAATCAGACTATGACGATTTATCCGATTTCCCAAACATCGGATAAACATCAAGTCACCAAAAAATAGCGGAAAACTCGAGGATAATTACGAAGACCGACTAAAATGGAATATTTCCGGAAGAGATAAGCTTGGGCCCAAAGGCGAGGTCCATCATCCTAAGGCAGACCGACCTTGGAGTGGGTATATAAGGAGAGCAAGAGCAGAGGAGAAGAGATCCAAAAAAATCCTAGAATCTAGACTTGGAGAACTCCTGCTAGCTTAGAGAACTTAGAACTTAGGCGGTTAGGCCAGTGAGGCAGGACTTAGAACGTCTGGCCGCCTCTTGTTCTAGTTTTATCTTCTCCGCAGACCCTTGTTCCTCTCGGAAGGATCTAACAATTCTTTTACTCAGAGCTCCGTACATAGAAACCCTAGGCATTATCTTCGACATGCCCGTTTCTATGACCAACGCTCATACTACACGAACCAGGCCCCAGAACGTCTGGCCGCCTCCTGCTCGCAAATCTCCGCTCCTCTCGGAAGGATCGGACAATTCTTTTACTTCAGAGCTCCGCACATAGAAACCCTAGGCGTTATCTTCGACATGCCTGTTTCTATGACAAACGCTCATACTAGATCGAACCCGCCCAGACGGTTCGATCTCTTGTTCAATTCTTTCTAAACTGAACTACGTCCGACTTGATCCTCGAAAGGGGTACGTAGGCAGCCTTTCTTAAGGTCCAGTCCCAAATCATAACAAAACCTTTTCCGCATTTATTCGGTCACTTTCGTTGGCTGTCGCAGAGAATCCGGACTTTCAGGGAAAGTCGGGTTAACTTGGCTTTCCTCCGTTTTTATTCATTAAAATCGACGGTGTGAATTTTGGTTCCCACACTCTTCCTCTTCTGGTCACTGCTGCCACCAATAGAAGCCGTGTGGCTCCTAGACCTCGACTTGACCTCCTCGGCACGATTGGTCTCCAACATGGCCATCCTCTCCACCAGCTGGGACACGGTGTGGAAGGTACGTACTGAGCAGTAGGTTCGGAGCTCAACCCTAAGGCCTCTTATGAACCGACAAACCTGAACTGACTCATCCTCTAACTCCTTACCCACATAGCGCATGAGTTGGTTGAACTCTTCCTCATACTCTCTAACCGTCCTGCGACCCTGGACCAGGTCCAAGAACTTAGCCTCCAAATGATCCCAAGCCTCTGCTGGAAAGTACTTGTGGTTGAACTCAACCTCGAAATCAGAGAAGCGTTCCAGGGTGCCATTTGTACGCTTGTCTAAAGCCAACCACCAGTTATGAGAAACACCTTCCAAGAAGTGAACTGCAATGTCCTTCTTGTAATCATCAGGGCAATGGGTCGATTTGAAGTTACGGACCAGCCTGCTACTCCATTCATCCGCCTCCAATGGATCAACACTTCCAGCAAAGTGCTTAGTGCCCAGCTTGGATATGTGTTCCAGCAGCTTCAAATAATCCATCCTCTTGGTTGCCCTAACTGGTGGATCAATCTCGACCACCTCGGCCAAATGATCCGCACGTCCACCAGCTAAAGGGACAGCTGTTTGAATGGTTCCAGCTTGACCCACGGTCGAGTTCACCAATGGTGTGAACACTTGGGTCAAAGCTATCATCTGATTGCCCATAGCCTTCGTAGCTTCCAGCACATCCTTCAAGGATGGCTCAGAAGCTGGAATACCTGACCCAGCTGCTTCATTGACAGCAGCTCCATCAAGCCCATCCTGGCGTCCAGCATGTGAGGACTCACCCTCATCGTCCTGCTCCCCTGGCTGCCGTCATCTAGCTCCATCAGCTGGTCCTAGCTCCTGTTCCAGATGGCGTCCAGCTCCTTCCACACGAACCTTATCAGGGACAAAGTGATCAGCTGGTAATCCGGTCTCAATGTTGGCATTAACCACTGTTGTTGGCAACAATGCGGTCGGATCCACTCCATCTGCACCCCCATGCGCGGATGCCCCAGCTGCCTCCTTCCTTTTCCGAGTTTAAGACTTCTTTGTACCCTTGGGATTCAAACCAAACAATCTCTTATTAGTTCCAACAACAATTTCACCAACCATGGGAACCGAAATTCTTACCGTCGATTTTAATGAATAATAATGGAGGAAAGCAACGAAAACCCTACTTTGCCTGAGGTCCGGATTCTCTGCGAGAGCCAACGACAAGTGACCAAATAAATGCGGAAAACGTTTTGTTAAGATTTGGGACTGGACCTTAAGAAAGGCTGCCTACGTACCTGATATACCATGGATTTTACCCGTTTTTACCCATGGTATATGAGTGTTTTTACTACTATTATCTATGTTTTGGAGTCTATTAGGTATGTTTTCAGGTTCAGAAGCATTTTGGAGAAAAATGATGTTTTAGGTGCCTTTTTGGAGCTTAAAGAAGAGTTCACCCGAGATCAAGACCAGAGGTCGACATCAGAGTTACACATCGATCGATGCACAATTTTTGAAATCGATCGACACACATTAGCCGAAGAACGATACATCGAGACCATAATCGATCGATGTACACCCTGTACTATCGATCGATATTGAGGCGGCAGAAAGACAAGTTGGACCTGGCCGAACTTGAAGCCCAAGATATCACATTTTACAAGAATGCCCCTGACGAGTTTTTTAACCTAATGAACTCTTATTTATATGTGCCTAAGTGTTTTGGCAAAGATATAGTTTTTTTTAAGAGTTGTTTAAGTTCTAAAAGAGTTTCTTCTTCTTCTACTCATTTTCTTTTACTGTTTTCATTACTTTGCAAGTTCTCAATAAAGTTCTATTCAGTTCTTTAATTGTTAACAAAGTTATAGAATTCTAGACCTAGAGGAGAGATCCAAAGATATCTGTGATTGGAACCTAAGTGTTCACCCTCTAAGAGGTCTATGAACTTCTATTATTACCTTGTTGCTATGAACTACTTAGCCATGTCTGAGTAGATTCATTTGTTAGATTTAGGGTTTAAATAGGATATAAGGGATTAGCCCCAGCCTATAATTGCTATAGTTGTGATATTTATTGTTAGGATTGTTCACTAATGCTTTTTCTAGCTTAGCTACCTAGAACATGAACTTGGATTGCATTGTTCATTACATGCAATACCTGACAACATCCTAAACATGCTATGACCCTCTTGAGATATGCGAAAGCTGATCTAAGATCATGGTGAGCATTGTATCAACTCGCGCATAAAGCTTGCTTAGAGCCGTATCGATCGATACTCCTATAGAGTAATCGATCGACGTAGCTAGAGTTATATCGGTCGATATTCCTATCGAACTATCGAGCGATACCATCGGCAGAGTAGCCGACTGCAACACCATTTAGCATCTAAGTAATAGATGGTCTAAATAATGCGAGAGCTGATGGATTCATTTAATAAGTGTTGAGCTCTGACATATCATGCAAGCAACTTGTTTGCCTTTATAGTATCTATAATCTTGAATTCCTGAATAGTCACCCTGAATCTAACTACTTTTCTTTATTGTTTTAAAAACCAAATCCTTTCAACTGAGTAATCTTATCCTTACTAAGCAAACCTGCACTTTACTTTCAACTATTTTCAACCTAGCATAGTCATTAAAGATTGCATCTTATTTGTACACTAGCTCTCTGTGGATTCGAGCCCTAAGTACTACAAGTGAACCTCTTATTTGAGAGAGTAAAGTCACTCCTTAGGGTAATTTGAGTGATATCAAATTTGGCGCCGTTGCCGTGGAGCTTTGATACAATAGGATCTAATCTGATTAGGTCTAGGTTATTTCTATTTTTTTTAATTTGTTTTCTGACACAATTTTTTTTTTCTTGTCTTTTCAGGTACATGCCCAGCAGCACCAGAAGCAACAAGGAATCCCAACTTTTGTTCTCAGAAGACCCTACTAGCTTGGAATGTTTAATCCGCAAGGAAATCCGTTCTGCATCGATCGACGCCATTAACTGCCTGTCGACCGATACCGACGCACCCCTGCCGACCGAGACGCCGTCTTCGTCGACCGACACTCGCACCTTCACGCCGACCGACACTACTTCACCGTCGACCGACACCTTTCATCCAACATCGATCGATACCCCTAACCGTATATTGATCGATACTACTCCGCGAGTCATGGTTGCGCCTATTATCCTCACACGAGATGAGAATGGAGACTTGTGTGACCAAGAAGGTCACCTTCGTAATGAAGCAGGTCAGAAACTCAACGCTCAGAATGAAGTAATCCCTGAGCCAAAAACTGCACCTACAGGGGCTGTTCAACCTGTAGAAGAGGCTGCTCGAACACTAGCTGACTACAACCGTCCAGATCAGTTCTACACCAACAGATCAGCCATTCGTCCCCCTGCTATTCAGAGAGGCGATTTCGAGCTCAAGCCGCAGTACTACACCCTTGTGGGACAGATACCTGACTATGGGCTGTCTAGTGAGCATCCCATGAACCATCTGGAGAGGTTCGAGGATCTCATATCTGCTATCAAAGCCAATGGAGTCCCTGTGGACTGCGTTCTCTGTAAGCTCTTCAAACACTCTTTATCTGGAGAAGCTTTACAGTGGCTTAAGCAGCTACCACCAGGATCTCTTACATCCTGGAGCGACATCAAAAACGCATTTTTGCGTAACTTCTTTGATGATGCTCGCGCTGAAGACTTAAGGAGGAAAATTGCCACATTCAATCAGGAGCCTGGAGAGTCATTCAAGGATACCTGGATCAGATTCAAGTCTTACCAGCGAGACTGCCCACACCATGGATTCAACCAAGTGCAGCTGCTCTGCACTTTTTTCAGAGGCATCGCACTGAAATATCAGATTGCTCTAGACACTGCGAGTGAAGGCAACTTCACCACAAGGAATCCTGAACATGCTGTGAAGCTAATAGACAACCTAGCATCCAGCAACAGCACAAAGAACATTGTAAGAGCAAGATCTGCAGCGTTCCTTGGAAAGGAACAGATAAATGAGGTACAAGCTACACTTGACAATGTTCAGAAACTGCTAAACAAGCAAATCTGCTCAGTAGAGGATGCAGAGCTGATGAAGAAGATGACTACACAGAAGCAGAAGTCAACTGGATCAGTGGAACCGGATTTCAGAGGTCTGGAAACCAAGGAAACATAAACTTCACAGGACCAAGAGGAAACTTCAACAGCAGCAACCCCAACAACAACAGGAGTTATGGAAACTCATCATACATGAAGCCACCCACACCAACCCCGGAAGGAAAGCTAGAAGACATGCTCAGCAAAGTTCTTGAGGAGTTCGCAGCAAAGCACCCACATCCGCCCAGCCCTTACCACATCGACCGACAGGACAGACGCCCCATCAATCGACCGAAGGATAAAGAAATCGATCGACACACTCCAGAAGCTGTCGATCGATATTCAGTTATCACACACCGAGTGCAACTTCCCAAGATAGATGTTGCACGACTTAATGCACTCCGGGAGCAATCTAAGCCTTCCAGAAACCCACCAACCGCCATAATGAAGAAACCCATGGATATTATTGATCCAATGGAGATAGAAAAAGAAAAAGATGGCAGAATTCTCAGGAAAAGGAAAGAGAAGGTTCCTAAACACCTTAAAAGAGGAGTTAATGAGAAAGAGTTGGCAAGTTTCAAAAAAAAAAAGAGTTCTAAGGATACCTACAGAGAAACCCTTTGAAGAAGCCTACTTTTCACACAGATTGTGGATGTTTTTCAGAGAAACTAAGGAGACAGAAGAAGACATCAAGAGGATGTTCAACCAAGTCAGAGAAAGTATGAAGAAGAGGAGCAAACTAGAGAAGAAGGGTGATCCAGGAAAGTTTGTTGTTCCTTGCTCAGTACATGGGATCAACTTCTCACGTGCCCTATGTGACACAGGATCTGGAGTTAGCATCTTACCCAAGGTGATAGCAGACCATCTAGGTCTGAAGATAGAGCCTACTGAAGAATTGTTCATCTTTGTGGATTGTTCTCAGCAGAACTCTGGAGGAATTGTGAAAACCTTGAGGTCACCATAGGAGAAGCCCTAATTCCAGTGGACTTCCATGTCTTGGACGTCAGGATAACCCGACCTACTTCTTTGCTACTTTGAAGAGCCTTCCTAGCCACAGTTGGAGCAGTCTGCAACCTTCAGACAAACACACTGTGCCTAACCCTGATCAACCCTACGGTCTACTATGATCCAGTACGAGTCATCAAGGTCCCTAAGAAGATCCAAGACGACTCAGACCTTGTAGCTGTTTGCTATTGTGGAGATGAATACGACTCACAAGGTGAATACGAGACAGAGACCGCAGAATCGATCGATAGTAGCACTGTCTCATCGATCATTTCTGGTGAACGGACATCGATCGACAGCTACACATGGTCATCGATCGATTCACTATTCAATCAGACCATATGCTGAAAATACTACTCACATTGAGGAGTATACTGATGATTACGAGGAGGAGAGAGCTATAGAATGTCACAACCATCCAGAAGATGAAGATCGACTTCTCCACCACAACCTCAGAATCACGAAATCGATCGACAGGACCACATCCCCATCGATCAATACTACTTGCCTCGCATCATTCGACAACACAATCAACAACACGGGAGAGGGAGACTACTCAATCGGGAGCTGGGCAAGCGACTACCAGTACAAGAGCTTCGCGGTCGAGACCGCCACACCAACATACATCACCCAACCCGAAGAAGTCTCATCGATCGACACGGCACCAGTACAATCGACCGATATGCCTGAACAACCATCGACCGATTCAGAACTTATGCCATCGACCGATACATACACCCAACAATCCCAGGTAAAAAATTCAAATGTACTTAATTTCGGTAATCTAATCCCGGATGAGTTTGGTATTTTCAGGGATTCACAAGGCTTTGCATGCTCAATGGATGGACGAACACTCCACATATCCAAAGAAGACATTGCAGACATCCTACAGTTAGCCAATGGATCCCACAACCTATTCCAGCAACAACGCTACGGATCAGACCACCATTATCAGCACCAGGAGGCAGACACAACTACCGAGCCAAAGGAAGCTGAGGACAACCATCTCAACAGAAAGGATCCATATTTTCAACGGAAATCGATCGATACAGAGTGTGTTGCATCGATCGATAAGTGTCCCGAATTCGGAAAGAGAGCCTTTCGATATGGAGTTCGAAAATTCTTTTGGGAGCAGACAGATGAGTATGGGGTCTACAGAGACGAGAATGGTTTTGCTAGAGGAATAGATGGTGACGTCATCAGAATTTCTAAAGACGACATCAAGAAACTGCTCCAAAGAACTTCAATAAACGAGCGCTCCTACATCTGTCTACCAGAGCACGCTAGTTCTTTTACAAGAAGAGAATTGGTGCAAGAAACCTACACCAAAGACGAGATCAACGAGATGTTCACCGGTTTACTTGGAGAACGCAAATGGGAAAAGCTCTCCATGGAAAAGAGTTTAGAAGAGGCCACAGACAAGCTTTGCAGTGAGATGAACTGGATGTTCAGTGCAGACCAAGGATTACTCAAGATGGTTCAACGTCTTGAGATGGAACTTGAAGATCTTCGCAACGCACAGAACCATAGCCAGAAAAGATCAATATCGATCGACGGAGTAACATCCACATCGATCGATACGGAGCCCAAACCATCGACCACTTATTCAAAACATGAGGTTGATGAGTCTCTTGGAGATATCTGGAAAGAATTGAAGAAAGCAGAAGCTTGTCTCAGCAGCAAACTCACCAAAACCTGTAAACCTATCTTCCACAACCTAGGGGATCTAAGCATCTGCACAGAAGAGATAAAGAGATCTATCCGCCTTAACAATGAAGCACATGCAGATATGAACCCCGCTGCACCTTTCAATCCTTTTGGAGGATTGACTCGTCTGAAAGCAGTTGAGAGGAAAATTGCTGATATACACTTCTTAGTAGACAAAGAAGTGGAGGAACTCGCACTACGAATAGATGCTATACAGCAGGAGGCTGAGAAGTTCCAATGTCAACTTGATTATCAGTCTGCATCGATTGCATCGATCGACGAGCTCAACATCACATCGATCGATAGGCGATTGACTGAAATCGACGGCCAGATGAAGCTCTTTGCAGAGAAGCTTCACGAGAATCTGCAGAAGCAAAAATCGACCGATAAGCAACCTATTGCATCGATCGATATACAGATTTCAGAGATCTGTACCAGAGCAGATTTGAATAAATTAGCTGATGAAGTCTACACAGCAATAACAAGCGTGGATGATTCACAAGATAGACATCTAGAACAAACATATTCCCCGCTTGTTAACGAGGTTGGAAGCATGGAATCTAGCATAGAAGGGATGCAGAAAGAAATTAAAGCTATTCAGAGACAGCTTGCGAGAAGACCTGCACCCTTAGAATCGATCAACCGAGCAACCAGCGCATCGATCGATGGACTTAAACAGCCATCGACCAATATTTCAACAAAGGAATCGATCGAATGATCCAACGCCTTGATTCAATGCAAGCGGAGCTCAGTGATTTTTCAGAACATGCCTACAGGAAGTTAGGATGGCACGAGTTCAGCATTGAAGGTCATGAAGAAAGGATTCAAAGGATCACTGATGAGTTGATTGAGTTAAAGAACAAACGAACCAGAGAATATGAAGCCACAAGAAGCCTATTTGGCGCATGGTTCGGTGAGAAGAAAGATACAGAGGATACTTGTTTCTCAACAAGTACCTGGACTTCATCTTAGTAGCTCATTCCATCCAAAGTCAAGCTAGATGACTATAATCAAAGCACTGAGTGGGAGGCAACCCACTGTTAGGTAGTTTTTCATTTTATTTTTATCTTTAAGATTTTATTTTTCGTATTTGTTTTTCTTTGCAGTTACAATTAGACGATTGCCACTGAAATCGACCGACATGACACTGTCTATATCGATCGACATGAACCACACAGAAGCGATTGACGAATGCGACTCAACATCGATTGATACGCATCGCGGTCAGGTATATCGTTCTAACCTTTTTGATATCAGTGTACTTTATTATTACCTATGCCTTCACTGGACTGGTTATACACTGGGGACAGTGTATGATTTAAGTCTGGGGGGATGTTACTGATGCTGTTTACCTTTTGATTTCATCCAAAAATGTTTTCAAAATGGTTTTTATTGAGTCAAGAAAGGGATAATGATAATTTAAATTTTCACTTTTTATCTAACCAATCTTTTAGGCACCATTCTTAGATTTGTTGATGCAGAATGTACTATAGATGCTAAAGTTGATCACCTATCAGCTATGACAACACTTTCATTGATTGTCTGGAGGAACCAAAGCTGATTTCCAACCTAACCTGACAATTCTTTGCTTGTCTGGGGGCTTGGTATACATGGGATCGGATGCTTCAAACAAGTCTGGAAGGTAAAAGCCTTGTGTAGATAATTTTATCACCCTCTCTCTCTGATTTTCGAAATTAGATTTAATTTTTATTCAGTTAAAAAAAATAATCGAAAATTATTTTAAATTTATGTTCTAGGATTAGTTAGTTATTAACTAGGAAGGAATTCGAACAGGGCTTGGCGGTTACCCCCCTCAAGACTTGATTCATAAGAATTCTATAGGTAAAGGGTTCGAACAGGGCTTGGTGGTTACCCCCTTCAAGACTTGCTTCGCAATGAATCCTAGGATATAGGTCAAAAAGAAGTGAACAGGACTTGGTGGCTGCAACCATTAAGGCTTGATTCATGGAAGCCTTTCCAATCTTGGTCAATGTCTTGCAAATGAAGCAGACTTGACTAGGAGAGAAAAAGTAGAGAGAGAGGATAAGAACTAATTTTTACCTGCAGGTCCAGATACTTGTTTGAGCAACCTTGCATCATGTGATCGATACTCCCAAGGTAAAGCCTGCACTTTTATTTTTATGTACAAAAATGAAATCAGTAGAGGGGTTAGTCAGACATGATTGCTAAGTTGTTGGCTAGATGATCAAGGTTGTTTAATTAGGATATTGCATAATGTGCTTCTGTGATTGACAGACTCTTAGATGTGGTTTGCAACAAAGTAGAGGTTA
The DNA here is from genome assembly GCA_018703725.1 of Brassica juncea. Taxonomy (NCBI): domain Eukaryota; kingdom Viridiplantae; phylum Streptophyta; class Magnoliopsida; order Brassicales; family Brassicaceae; genus Brassica; species Brassica juncea. The sequence goes on from CM031938.1 coordinate 24,684,687, forward strand.
TGATTCTAAGTTTGAAGTTGATATACCATGGATTTTACCCGTTTTTACCCATGGTATATGAGTGTTTTTACTACTATTATCTATGTTTTGGAGTCTATTAGGCATGTTTTCAGGTTCAGAAGCATTTTGGAGAAAAGTGATGTTTTAGGTGCCTTTTTGGAGCTTAAAGAAGAGTTCACCCGACATCAAGACCAGAGGTCGACATCAGAGTTACACATCGATCGATGCACACTCTGTGCAATCGATCGACACACATTAGCCGAAGAACGATACATCGAGACCATAATCGATCGATGTACACCCTGTACTATCGAACGATACTGAGGCGGTAGAAAGACAAGTTGGACCTGGCCGAACTTGAAGCCCAAGATATCATATTTTACAAGAATGCCCCTGACGAGTTTTTTAACCTAATGAACTCTTATTTATATGTGCCTAAGTGTTTTGGCGAAGATATAGTTTTTTTTAAGAGTTGTTTAAATTCTAAAAGAGTTTCTTCTTCTTCTACTCATTTTCTTTTACTGTTTTCATTACTTTGCAAGTTCTCAATAAAGTTCTATTCAGTTCTTTAATTGTTAACAAAGGTTATAGAATTCTAGACCTATAGAAGAGATCCAAAGATATTTGTGATTGGAACCTAAGTGTTCATCCTCTAATAGGTCTATGAACTTTTATTATTACCTTGTTGCTATGAACTACTTAGCCATGTCTGAGTAGATTCATTTATTAGATTTAGGGTTTAAATAGCAATGAGGGATTAGCCCCAGCCTATAATTGCTATAGTTGTGATATTTATTGTTAGGATTGTTCACTAATGCTTTTTCTAGCTTAGCTACCTAGAACATGAACTTTGATTGCATTGTTCATTACATGCAATACCTGACAACATCCTAAACATGCTATGACCCTCTTGAGATATGCGAAAGCTGATCTAAGATCATGGTGAGCATTGTATCAACTCGCGCATAAAGCTTGCTTAGAGCCGTATCGATCGATACTCCTATAGAGTAATCGATCGACGTAGCTAGAGGTGTATCGGTCGATATTCCTATCGAACTATCGAGCGATACCATCGGCAGAGTAGCCGACCGCAACACCATTTAGCATCTAAGTAATAGATGGTCTAAATAATGCGAGAGCTGATGGATTCATTTAATAAGTGTTGAGCTCTGACATATCATGCAAGCAACTTGTTAACCTTTATAGTATCTATAATCCTAAATTCCCGAATACTCACCCTGAATCTAACTACTTTTCTTTACTGTTTTAAAAACCAAATCCTTTCAACTGAGTAATATTATCCTTACTCAGCAAACCTGCACTTTACTTTAAACTATTTTCAACCTAGCATTGTCATTAAAGATTGCATCTTATTTGTACACTAGCTCTCTGTGGATTCGATCCCTAAGTACTACAACCGAAGCTCTTATTTGAGAGAGTAAAGTCACTCCTTAGCGTAATTTGAGTGATATCAGTACCCCTTTCGAGGATCAAGTCGGACGTAGTTCGGTTAGAAAGAATTGAATAAGAGATCGAACCGTCTGGGCGGGTTCGTCTAGTATGAGCGTGGGTTATAGAAACAGGCATGTCGAGAATGATGCCTAGGGTTTCTAAGTGTCGAGCTCTAGAATAAAAGAATTGTCCGATCCTTCCGAGAGGAGTGGAGATTTGCGAGCATGAGGCGGCCAGACGTTCTAGGGCCTGCCTTTCTAGTCTAACCGCCTAAATTCTAAGTTCTATCTGCTAGCCCGTGGACATGCTTCAAGCCCTCAAACGTTCGTACGATTTCTCGGAAAGATTATCTTTTCTGCAAAATAAATCGTATAGCCTAAAGAATCGATGTTTGAGTCGATCGTCCTTGTTTTACACGAAACAATTTGCGGAAGAACCAACCTTCCTAGCTCTAGTCGTAAGACTTCGAGTATAACTCCAATCGAGTTGAACTGAGGCATATTAGGTCCATAGCTAAGGTGCTACGACATCACGGAAGCCACGAGGTGCGATCTAAATCGGACGGGCTGGGAACAGGCTGGACGCGTCGGCACCCGGGGCCAGGACATGGATGCTTGCGCCGGCGCCCGGGACTTGGACATAAATGCTGGCGCCGGCGCCTAGGACGGGCACGGGCGAGTCTGCGCCCGGGACCAGCACGGGCGAGCCGGCGCCCGGGACCAGCATAGGCGAGCCGCTGCCGGCGCCCGTGACCAGCACAAGCTAGCCGGCGAGGGCGCACGGGACCAGCACGGGCGAGCCGGTGCCAGCGCCAGTGCCCGGGGCCAGCACGGGCGACCCGGCGCCGGCGCCCGGGACCAGCACAAGCGAGCCGGCGCCGGCGCCCGGGACCAGCACGGGCGAGCCGGCGCCGGGACCAGCACGGGCGAGCCGGCGCTGGGACCAGCACGGGCGAGCCGGTGCCGGGACCAGCACGGGCGAGCCGGCGTCGGTGCACGGGCCCTGCGCAGGGGAGCCGGCGCCGGCGCCCGGGGCCAGCGCGGGCGAGCCGGCGCCGGCACCTGGGACCAGGCCGGGCGTGCTTGCGCCGGCGCCCGGGGCAAGGCTGTGGCCGTTCTTTTCCGATCCAACCTTTGTCGATTGTTTTTTGAGGAAAGTCCGTAGACTGGAAATAATCTTAGCCGTTGATTTCGAGATAACCGTTTTTGACCCCAACAGAGAGTGGATATTCTAATTTGAGAAAATCTCGTATGACTTCTTTTCAAATCATACGAGACTTTTTGTTTCGAGAAATACTTTCCAGAGACTTTCAGTCATTAATTCCATCGTGACCGATTTTGACTCCAATAGTTAGCCCCCCAAGCTCGTTAGAACCTTCCAGATGTTCTTGCGAGCGGTAAGACATGTCAGGTATGATAGGCGGAATTAATGGTTGAAAGGCTCCATTGAAAGTGGTAAGATTGGGGCTGCGCCTTTGGAAGGTTGCCTACGTACCCTTGTCGAAGGGATCAAGCCTTCCGTAGTTCGTTTTGGAGTTTAAGACCCTTATGACCTGTTTTCCATCGAGACTTTATCGTCTAGTTATGTGTAGTGTAGAGAATTTCGAGCATGTTGCTGTTGATAGTATTTCTTATTGGACCTTTGTCGGCCGCAAGAGTAGCCTCGGAGGATGTTTATTTTGGCCAAGTTCGGCCTGTTAAAAATAGTTTGCTCAAATCTATAAAATCGTGGTTTTTATAAAGTTGAAAGAACTTCTGTTTATCGAAGTTAGAGGGACAGGGTGTGAGTTGTCGTCTCATTCCTGTCTCTCAGATGGTCACCGTATCCATCGATTGTACAAAGCGAGATTTTTCGTGGTTTACTGATTTACGCGAAGGTTCATGAAGCGGATAGACTTAAGCGAAGAGACAAGTTTTGGGATCTCGTATCGGGTGTTGATACTATGTCTGTGAGATGTTAAGTACCAGTAAGGCTGGGGTTAGGGCAAGACCTAGGTTTACTCTCGGACTGAGGCAATGCGATGACAAATTGGCTTTCGTTTTACCTGTTTGCGATTTTAACCTGACTCGTACCGTTTTAAAATCCGCGAAGTGTTATCGGCTTATATGATTTGTCTGGGTACGAATCGAGCTACTTCCGTTAGGAAGTGCTAAACGAAATTTCGGTTTTCTTGTATAGCGCGCTATGTTATCCTTGTCGGATGTAAGAGAGCCTACCCTTTTAAAGGCGGCTATTGTCTATTTAGGACGTTAGAGTTCGTTTGTTGTGATCAGCAACAACGATATGATACCGTTTTGAAGGTGTGTTACAGTTTAGAGTTCCTGAGACTAGAATTTCGTCTGGAACGTTTTGAGGAAAAAATGTCCTTCAAGCGTTAGCGACGTCTCGCAGTGCCGAAGGTTGAGTTTTCCTTGTGCCGCACTTCGTGTTTGATATGTTCGCGGGCTTGGAGATGTTTTGCAAATTTTCGCAGCCAAAAAACTGTTGTCTCAGTTTTGGCGCTGAATTGTTCGATTTTTTATCGAGGAATTAGGAGCAAAGGGTCGCGTAAATTTGTTCCAGGGAAGGAGCGTCTTCCTCCACTGTGCTTCGTGAAGTGTTGGCCTCCCCAGGGATTTATTTTGTGTATTTTTAAGAATGACTCGTATAGCTCTAGGAGCTTTGTTACAAATGTTTCTTTTCATGCCGTGTTTTACGGGGCATATAGAACTTAATCGATTGACGATAAGTTTAAATCTTCCGTTAAATATATGCTTGTTAGGACTGAGTTTTGTTAAGAAGAATTCATCGTATGATTTCCGATTCTGGTTTATACGACAAACTGCTTGCATAATAGTCACTTGGCGTTTTACGACAAATCATGGATGTCGTTTAGCCGTTAAGCGATTGGAGCGGTGGTCGCTCAGTAGTTTTGGATTGGCATGGAGGCTAGGTTCAGCCGTATAGCCAAGGAAGTTGTTGGTAGAGAATCAAACCATGACCCTTATTAAGGTCATGTTGGTTTACGATTGTCCTTAATGGGGATGCCGAATTCAGGTCCGGGCTTTACGGAAAGGCGTAGTTGGGCCAAATAGTGTTTGCCGAGATAGACATGCCAAGCATAACGGAGTTTTCTGAGTTATGGCTGATGGCTTTTAGGAACGATCTTCCACTTTAGGTCTCAGTTATACGATGAATGGTTCGTTAAATTATTTTTTATTTTTTTGGTTGCATGAGAATCGTTTCACTTTATCCGGGGGGGGACAAAGTTTAAGGGATCGACGCAGGAAACGTGCGGGTTCGCCTGCGTGATTATTTCCTGCTCGGACGTAACCGCGGGGAGTGAAAGCAGGAGTCAGGAACCTTGTGGAGCAAAAAGTGTCTATGACAGTTACCCGTTGGACCTATTATGTTTATTTTACGAAAGTTGCTTTGTATGAATTGACTCGACCATACAGAGGATTTTTCGTAAAAGTGATGTAAGAGGGGGTTTTCGTAAAGGTAACTGGAGAGTGTTTCTCACAAATTACTTGCGATATTTCCGACCACGGATTATGTTTTCCTCATTCACTTTTGCGTACTGCGAAGTCGTTTTGCATGAGATCGATCATGTTTTTTCCATAGGCTGTTTTGTTTAAAATGTTCTTGTTATACGAAAGTAATGGATGACCGGTTTCTTAGAAAATTGCAGATTGTCAAAATAGCGATGTTTCCGCGGATTACACGGGAGATGTTTCCGTTATGATTTCGACCTTTGGACGAAAGTTGCTTCAAATTACGCATGGAGTTTTACCGAAGGTTATTTCGTTATTTTCGTAGTTCACCGTCGTGCTATTACTCTGACGTTGGTACACGTTTTTAGTCGCGAGTTTGCGACGAGAGACGACGTAGAGTTTTCAAGACTATGTTTGTAACGGTTGGGCTATGCCGCTAGCGTTTTTTAGACGAATCTTATTGCTGCGAGAGTTTGCTTTGTCAAAAGCGTTGTCTTGATGCTGAAGCAAAAAGTTTTCAAGGATGGAAATATACGAGTATAGTATACTTACCTACTCCTTCTTTTATTTACGAAAGAAAACGGGTTAACCGTTCTTTCGAAGTCTTGTATACGTTTTTTCTTTTTTTTTTTAGGAAGCGGGATGAGTATGCTTTAGAATGCGTGGCGATCGTTTATCGGTTTTTCGAGAGACTAGATTGGTTTGCATGTTCTGCATGGACAATCAAGGAACAATGGAACAAGACTGGAAAATTTTCCTAAGACTTAGCTTGCTAGACTATCCACCTAGGTTCTAAGTTCCCTAAATTCTACGGCAGTGTTCAAGACGTTTTCGTTCCTGTCCTACGAAAAATTAAAACCTTGAAAAAATTTTATAAGTCGGACGTACCTTACTCTCATCGATTATTCGAGATCGTCTCTTGTCCGTTCCTCTTTGTTTCATGTCTTCTAATCCGAGTTTCAATTTTCGTAGCATTAGTTTTTACAAGACCGGGCGTGTATTTCGTCGAAGGATTCTTGCGAGTATGAGTTAGTAATTTATCGAAAGTTTATTAGGCATTTAGGAATGGCCACTTTCGATTCATTGTCAAAGGATTTCGAAAAGTCTGATACTGAACGAGAATTGATTTTCGACGAAATTCTGACGAGAATATCGGAGCGAGAGAGAGATATCAACGCCCAAGTTCCTGTTCTTGTTTTTTCGTTCTGCTGGTTAAATTGACCATGTGCTCGATGGAACATTACAGAATCATTGAAACAAAGACAGGGGGAGTAGGAGATAACTCGAAGAGGGATAAGGTGGGCGTTTTTAGACACTATGAGCAGGACGTCACTCGAGTGAGGTTGAATTGCAATCCATTTGTTATGGTATTGGTCTTCCGAATGAATCCCAATTCCTCTAATAGTTGAGATGATTGGTGTTTCAGAATAACCGTGATCGTTTTATACGATGAATTGCAATCCATTCGTTAACCGAACCTTCCGAGTTTTTTCGTAACTTTCCTAATTGTTCCGATCGAAACGAAACGGGGGTTTTAGTTTCACGGTTTTAAGGATTTGTACTACGTGCCTTCGAGCGAGGATGCAAAGTACGTGATTGGACTAGTGTTGGGATGGTTTCACGAGGAATTAGCCGCACTAGCCGAACGACCCGCAGCCCGGCGCACAAGACCGCGGAATGGCCGCAACCGCCGGCGCCTGGAGCCGTGGCGCGGGTCCAGCCGCCGGCGACCGGGGCCGCGATGTGGGCACAGCCGCCAGCGGCCGGGGCCGTGGCGCGGGTCCAGCCGCTGGCGCCCGGGGCCGCGATGTGGGCGCAGCCGCCGGCGCCCGGGGCCGTGTCCATCGGGTAACCCGTTTTGCTTATTCGTTTTCTCGTCTGCGAGTAATTTAGGGTTTCTCCATGGTTTCGGAGAGAACGAGAAATTCTCAAAAAACATTTTCGGTCGAACCCCTACTCGTCGAGATTTCTAAAACTCGGTATTTAGACGAATTTCTTGGGGTTTGATAGATTTTATCGTGCTCTTCCTTTGGCGAAAAGCCGCGACTAGGATTTTCTATTTTCTTGAGCGCTACGGCGTTGGCATAAGCGTTGGTCGTAGGAGCATTTACGCTAAAGTTGTTTACCAACGTTGATGTGAGCTGCGAGTTTTGTCTTTCATATTTCCAGACATCGCTTCGGTCAAGCGTTTTGTAGCCTTGAGAGTAAGAGTAATCCGTCCCCCCCTCCTTCTAGCGCCAAACTGTGGGAACCGAAATTCACACCGTCGATTTTAATGAATAATAATGGAGGAAAGCAACGAAAACCCTACTTTCCTTGAGGTCCGGATTCTCTGCGAGAGCCAGCGACAACTGACCAAATAAATGCGGAAAAGGTTTTGTTAGGATTTGGGACTGGACTTTAAGAAAGGCTGCCTACGTACCCCTTTCGAGGATCAAGTCGGACGTAGTTCGGTTAGAAAGAATTGAACAAAAGATCGAACCGTCTGGGTGGGTTCGTCTAGTATGAGTGTGGGTTATAGAAAAAGGCATGTCGAGAATGATGCCTAGGGTTTCTAAGTGTCGAGCTCTAGAATAAAAGAATTGTCCGATCCTTCCGAGAGGAGCGGAGATTTGCGAGCAGGAGGCGGCCAGACGTTCTAGGGCCTGCCTTGCTAGTCTAACCGCCTAAATTCTAAGTTTTATCAGCTAACATGAGCTCTCTAGGTCTCCAATCTCGGATCCTCTTCTCTTCTGCTCCAGCCTTCCTTATATAGTCGCTTTAGGTCGGTGGCCCGTTAAACCTTTCGACTTTGGGCCCAAGTTTATCTCTTTTGGAAATATTCCATTTTCCGTCGATCTTCGTAGTTATCCTCGAGTATTGACATTTATCTGCGGAAACTTAGCATTTATCCTACTTCAATAAGTTAGGATAAACCGTCATAGCTCCTATTGGGCTTGGATCTCCAAAATCGTAAGTGAGCCCGTGGACATGCTTCAAGCCCTCGAACATTCGTACGATTTCTCGGAAAGATTATCTTTTCCGCAAAATAAATCGTATAGCCTAAAGAATCGGTGTTCGAGTTGATCGTCCTTGTTTTACACGATACACTTTGCGGAAGAACCAACCTTCCTAGCTCTAGTTGTAAGACTTCGAGGATAACTCCAATCGAGTTGAACCGAGGCATATTAGATCCATAGCTAAGATGCTACGACTTCACGGAAGCCACGAGGTGCGATCTAAATCGGACGGGCTGGGAATAGGCTGGACGCGTCGGCGCCCGGGTCCAGGACATGGATGCTGGAGCCGGCACCCGAGACTTGGACATGGATGCTGGCGCCGGCGCTGGCGCCCGGGACTTGGACATAGATGCTGAAGCCGGCGCCCGGGACCAGCACGGGCGAGCCGGCGCCGGCGCCCGTGACCAGCGTGGGCGAGCCGGCGCCGGCGCCGGCGCCCGGGACCAGCACGGGCGAGCCAGCGCCGGCCCAGGGGCCAGCACGTGCGAACCGGCGCCGGCGCCTGGGATCAGCACGGGCGAGCCGGCGCCGGCGCCCGGGATCAGCACGGGCGACCCGGCGCCGGCGCCCGGGGCCAGCTCGGGCGAGCCGGCGCCGGCGCCCGGAGCCAGCTCGGGCGAGCCGGCGCCCGGGACCAGCTCGGGCGAGCCGGCGCCGGCGCCCGGAGCCAGCACGGGCGAGCCGGCGCCCGGGACCATCATGGGCGAGCTGGCACCGGCACCCGGGACCGGCACGGGCGAGCCGGCGCCGGCGCCCGGGACCAGGCCGGGCGTGCTTGCGCCGGCGGCCGGGGCTAGGGCGTGGCCGTTCTTTTCCGATCCAACCTTTGTCGATTGTTTTTTGCTGAAAATCCGTAGACAGGAAATGATCTTAGCCGTTGATTTCAAGATAACCGTTTTTGACCCCAACAGAGAGTGGATATTCCAATTTGAGAAAATTTCGTATGACTTCTTTTCAAATCATACGAGACTTTTTGTTTCGAGAAATACTTTCCAGAGACTTTCAGTCATTGATTCCGTCGTGACCGATTTTGACTCCAACACCAACCGCACACAATCCCTAAGGATAACAATATGTTTCTAAGTCATTTTCGATCAGATGAGGTTCAGCCTTTTTAATTTTTAAGTCTAAACAGATAAGAGAAATCTTATCTTTATTAATATAAAACATGTGATCCAATACATAGATTCAGTTGCACAATAGGCTTTCATAAGTTCATGTGTTCATAACAACATACTACCCTGTAACCCACACATCCATCTATGGCTCAGGTATTCATGGTTCCTTGGCCTTGCCACGATCCTGGTCTGATCCTGAAACCAACACATACCACGACACATATGTATAAGTACAATCCGATACCCTAACAAGCACATCTAACATTGCATGGTTTGTTTCCTTCAATCTAAGTTCTCTAAGTATCCAATCAGTCAACAAGGCACACGGCCACACCCTAAACATCAACTAAGACAATACTAACACATAATCAACACATGGCCAGTCTGATCTAATGTGATCTAACCCATCGCCCAGGCCACACCAGATCCGCCCATGGTTAACCACCAAATCTGACCTATTCAAATAAATTCATAAAAACTAATTAAAATTCATGTTAATTCATGATAAATCCCCATTAAGAGGAATCCATGTTCGGAATCCAATGGATCGACCCGGACCATACAGAATCCGACCAAGATCAGCCCGGCCAAGAGCCAAGGACTATTACATGGACCGGCCAAGGACTATTACCTGTACCGGCCAAAGCCTTGGTCCAGTCCCACTGAGTCTGAATCATCAAACTCATCCAGAATATAGAAGAATAGAAATTGATTAATAAGGAAATGGTAAGAGATGGGTCCGGCCTCACCAATCCAACCACACCCTACACGGAATTCCACCGCGGCTATGGCAGGATGGTTCGGTCCATCACCTTGGGCGTGTTCTCAGGAGTGCTCAAGCCCTTCTCCAAGTCCTTCTCCTTGCTTCTGGTACCCATCATCAATTGATCTTCACTTCACACTGACCAACTCCTAGTCGGAATCAATCTCCAGCACACACGGCCAAGGCTTTGGCCGATCTTTCTCTCTTTGTTTCTTTTTCTCTCTCACGATTTGGGCAGAGATTTCCCTTAAGGAAATTGTGGAAAATCCCAACCCCAAGGGTCTATATTTATAGAGAAAGGTCGGCCGGTAACCGCCTGGGCGAACTGGCATGACTTGGTGGCCGAATGGGTACAACTTGTACCATTCCCACCCTTTCGCCATAACTGCCTCCAACAGCCCCTTTCTTCTGGGCTGATCGATCACAAGCCCAATATACATGCCCATATGTTGTCGTCAAAATCGGTCACGATGGAATCGATGCCTAAAAATCCCCGCAGAAACCAAATCTCGCTCAACCTTCGAAAACCGAGAAAACGGATAGCCGGAACGGGTCGGACGAACACCGCAATCCGCTCCCCCATGGGCGAGCGCGACCACGACAATGGTCCGCTCGCCAATGGGCGAGCGCGGCCACGACAATGGTCTGCTCGCTCATGGGCGAGCGTGACCAAGACATGGGTCCGCTCGCCCATGGGCGAGCGTGACCGTGACACGGGGCCGCTCGCCCACAGGCGAGCGCGACCATGACGGTGGTCTGCTTGCCCGTGGGTTAGCGCGACCGTGACAAGGGTCTGCTCGCCCCTGGGCGAGCGCGACCATGACGATGGTCCGCTCGCCCACGGGCGAGCGCGACCTTGACAATGGTCCGCTCCCCCACGGGCTAGCGCGACCGCAACACGGGTCCCCTCGCCCACGGGCGAGCGCGACCGCAACACGGTTCCGCTCGCCCACGGGCGAGAACCGACCCTTCACGGACCATTCCGAACCTGGTCCTATCCTGCAACCATGCATTTTTCAGTTTTTACTATTGAGCTGCGACTCAACTAGGTTACAACTTAGGTGGCTAAACTAGCGAACATACCGACAGCTCTTGATATACCATGGATTTTACCCGTTTTTACCCATGGTACATGAGTGTTTTTACTACTATTATCTTTGTTTTGAAGTCTATTAGGTATGTTTTCAGGTTCAGAAGCATTTTGGAGAAAAGTGATGTTTTAGGTGCCTTTTTGGAGCTTAAAGAAGAGTTCACCCGAGATCAAGACCAGAGGTCGACGTCAGAGTAATACATCGATCGATGCACGCTCTGTGCAATCGATCGACACTCATTAGCCGAAGAACGATACATCGAGACCATAATCGATCGATGTACACCTTGTACTATCGATCGATACTGAGGCGGCAGAAAGACAAGTTGGACCTGGCCGAACTTGAAGCCCAAGACATCACATTTTACAAGAATGCCCCTGACGAGTTTTTTAACCTAATGAACTCATATATTTATATGCCTAAGTGTTTTGGCATTAACAACAAGTTATACAAGCTCTTACAATTCAGTTTTACAAGTCTTTTCTACAATACAAGTTTTATTCAAGTTTCTTCTACTTCTACTATTTCTTTCAGTTCTTTATTTGTTAACCAAGGTTATAGAATTCTATACCTAGAGGAGAGATCCAAAGATATTTGTGATTGGAACCTAAGTGTTCACCCTCTAATAGGTCTATGAACTTCTATTATTGCCTTGTTGCTATGAACTACTTAGCCATGTCTGAGTAGATTCACTTGTTAGATTTAGGGTTTAAATAGGATATGAGGGATTAGCCCCAGCCTATAATTGCTATAGTTGTGATATTTATTGTTAGGATTGTTCACTAATGCTTTTTCTAGCTTAGCTACCTAGAACACGAACTTGGATTGCATTGTTCATTACATGCAATACCTGATAACATCCTAAACATGCTATGACCCTCTTGAGATATGCAAAAGCTGATCTATGATCATGGTGAGAATTGTATCAACTCGCGCATAAAGCTTGCTTAGAGCCATATCGATCTATACTCCTATAGAGTAATCGATCGACGTAGCTAGAGGTGTATCGGTCGATATTCCTATCGAACTATCGAGCGATACCGTCGGCAGAGTAGCCGACCGCAACACCATTTAGCTTTTAAGTAATAGATGGTCTAAATAATGCGAGAGCCGATGGATTCATTTAATAAGTGTTGAGCTCTGACATATCATGCAAGCAACTTGTTAGCCTTTATGGTATCTATAATCCTGAATTCCTGAATACTTACCCTGAATCTAACTACTTTTCTTTACTGTTTTCAAAACCAAATCCTTTCAACTGAGTAATCTCATCCTTACTCAGCAAACCTGCATTTTACTTTAAACTATTTTCAACCTAGCATAGTCATTAAGATTGCATCTTATTTATACACTAGCTCTCTGTGGATTCGATCCCTAAGTACTACAACTGAACCTCTTATTTGAGAGAGTAAAGTCACTCCTTAGGGTAATTTGAGTGATATCAAATTTGGCGCCGTTGCCGGGGAGCTTTGATACAATAGGATCAAATCTGATTAGGTTTAGGTTATTTCTATTTTTGTTTTAATTTGTTTTCTGACGCAAAAATGTTTTTCTTGTCTTTTCAGGTACATGCCCAGCAATACCAGAAGCAACAAGGAATCCCAACTTTTGCTCTCAGAAGATCCTGCTAGCTTGGAACGTTCATCCGCAAGGAAATCCGTTCCGCATCGATCGACGCCATCAACTGCCTGTCGACCAATACCGATGCACCCCTGCCGACCAAGACACCGTCTTCGTCGACCGACACTCGCACCTTCACGTCGACCGACACTACTTCACCGTCGACCGACATCTTTCATACGATATCGATCGATACCCCTAACCGTATATCGATCGATACTACTCCGCGAGTCATGGTTGCACCTAATATTTTCACACGAGATGAGAATGGAGACTTGCGTGACCAAGAAGGTCACCTATGTAATGAAGCAGGTCAGAAACTCAACGCTCAGAATGAAGTAATCCCTGAGCCAGACTGCACCTACAGGAGCTGTTCAACCTGTAGAAGAGGCTGCTCGAACACTAGCTGACTACAACCGTCCAGATCAGTTCTACACCAACAGATCAGCCATTCGTCCCCCTGCTATTCAGAGAGGCGATTTTGAGCTCAAGCCGCAGTACTACACCTTTGTGGGACAGATACCTTACTATGGGCTGTCCAGTGAGCATCCCGTGGACCATCTAGAGAGGTTCGAGGATCTCATATCTGCTATCAAAGCCAATGGAGTCCCTGTGGACTGCCTTCTCTGTAAGCTCTTCAAACACTCTTTATCTGGAGAAGCTTTGCAGTGGCTTAAGCAGCTACCACCAGGATCTCTTACATCCTGGAGCGACATCAAAAACACATTTTTGCGTAACTTCTTTGATGATGCTCGCGCTGAAGACTTAAGGAGGAAAATTGCCACATTCAATCAGGAGCCTGGAGAGTCATTCAAGGATACCTGGATCAGATTCAAGTCTTACCAGCGAGGTTGCCCACACCATGGATTCAACAAAGTGCAGCTGCTCTGCACTTTCTTCAGAGGCATCGCACTGAAATATCAGATTGCTCTAGACACTGCGAGTGAAGGCAAATTCACCACAAGGAATCCTGAAGATGCTGTGAAGCTAATAGACAACCTATCATCCAGAAACAGCATAAAGAACATTGTAAGAGCAAGATCTGCAGCGTTCCTTGGAAAGTAACATATAAATGAGGTACAAGCTACACTTGACAATGTTCAGAAACTGCTAAAAAGCAAATCTGCTCAGTGGAGGATGCAGAAGCTGATGAAGAAGATGACTACACAGAAGCAGAAGTCAACTGGATCAGTGGAACCGGATTTCAGAGGTCTGGAAACCAAGGAAACAGAAACTTCGCAGGACAGAGAGGAAACTTCAACAGCAGCAACCCCAACAACAACAGGAGTTATGGAAACTCATCTTACATGAAGCCACCCACACCAACCCCAGAAGGAAAGCTAGAAGACATGCTCAGCAAAGTTCTTGAAAGCCAGCAGCAGTTAGAGGTGAACTTCAATGGAAAGATCGACGCTGTCTACACCACTTTGAACACAAAGCTTGATGCTTTGAGTACCCATGTGAAGAAACTAGAGACTCAAGTGATTCAGACAGGAGAAGCTGTTAAGAAGCAGGAAGCTTTAGGAAAAGGGACTGGAGAAGAAACAACAGGCCACAACATCAGTGCTATCATAGAGGATGATTTTTGGAGAGTGGTAAAGCAAGAGAAGCTGCAAGAGGAAGACTTTCAGATCGAAAGAAACCACGGGAATCGATCGATGTCAGGATCACCACATCGATCGACGTACGCCAATACCAATCGATCGATGCAACAAAACGAGCATCGACTGATGGATCTTGAAGGATCCACCAACGAATGCAATACCGTGAAGATACTTACTCACGAGGAGTTCGCAACAAAGCACCCACATCCGCCCAGCCCTTATCACATCGACCGACAAGAGAGACGCCCCATCGATCGACCGATTGATAAAGAAATCGATCGACACACTCAAGAAGCTGTCGATCGATATTCAGTTATCACAGGCCGAGTGCAACTTCCCAAGATAGATGTTGCACGACTTAATGCACTCAGGGAGCAATCAAAGCCTTCCAGAAACCCACAAATCGCCACACTGAAGAAACCCACGGATATTATTGATCCCATGGAGATAGAAAAGGAAAAAGATGGCAGAGTTCTCAGAAAAAGAAAAGAGAAGGTTCCTAAACACCTTAAAAGAGGAGCTATGAGAAAGAGTTGGCAAATTTCAGAAAGAAAGTTCTAAGGATACCTAAAGAGAAACTCTTTGAAGAAGCCTACTTTTCACACAGATTGTGGATGGTTTTCAGAGAAACCAAGGAGACAGAAGAAGACATCAAGAGGATGTTCAACCAAGTCAGAGAAAGTATGAAGAAGAGGATCAAACTAGAAAAGAAGGGTGATCCAGGAAAGTTTGTTGTTCCTTGCTCAGTACAGGGGATCAACTTCCCACGTGCCCTATGTGACACAGGATCTGGAGTTAGCATCTTACCCAAGGTGATAGCAGACCATCTAGGTCTGAAGATAGAGCCTACTGAAGAATCGTTCATCTTTGTGGATTGTTCTCAGCAGAACTCTGGAGGAATCGTGAGAAACCTTGAGGTCACCATAGGAGAAGCCCTAATTTCAGTAGACTTCCATGTCTTGGACGTCACGATAACCCTACCTACTTCTTTGCTACTTGGAAGAGCCTTCCTAGCCACAGTTGGAGCAGTCTGCAACCTTCAGACAAACAAACTGTGCCTAACCCTGATCAACCCTACGGTCTACTATGATCCAGTACGAGTCATCAAGGTCCTTAAGAAGATCCAAGACGACTCAGACCTTGTAGCTGTTTGCTATTGTGGAGATGAATAAGACTCACAAGGCGAATACGAGACAGAGACCGCAGAATCGATCGATAGAAGAACTGTCTCATCGATCATCTCTGGTGAACCGACATCGATCGACAGCCACACATGGTCATCGATCGATTAACTATTCAATCAGATCGAGGAGGAGTTTCCAGAAGGTGATTTCGAAGTAAACACGTGAGAGAATGACTACTACATCCCACCAGATGCTGCAAATACTACTCATATTGATGAGTATACTGATGATTACGAGGAGGAGAGAGCTATAGAATGTCAAAACCTTCGAGAAGATGAAGATCGACTTCTCCACCACAACCTCAGAATCGCGACATCGATCGACAGGGCCTTCTCCCCATCGATCGATACTACTTGCCTCGCATCATTTGACAACACAGTCAACAACAAGCGAGACGGAGACTACTCAATCGGGAGCTGGGCAAGCGACTACCAGTACGAAAGCTTCGCGGTCGAGACTGCCACACCAACACACATCACCCAACCCAAAGAATTCTCATCGATCGACACGGCACGAGTACAATCGACCGATAGGCCTGAACAACCATCGACCGATTGAGAACCAGTGCCATCGACCGATACATACACCCAACCATCCCAGGTAACAAATTCAAATGTACTTAATTTCGGTAATCTAATCCCGGATGAGTTTGGTATTTTCAGGGATTCACAAGGCTTTGCACGCTCAATGGATGGACGAACACTCCACATATCCAAAGAAGACATTGCAGACGTCCTACAGTTAGCCAATGGATCCCACAACCTATTCCAGCAACAACGCTATGGACCAGACCACCATTATCAGCACCAGGAGGCAGACACAACAACCGAGCCAAAGGAAGCTGAGGATAATCATCTCAACAAGAAGGATCCATATCTTCAACAGAAATCGATCGATACAGAGTGTGTTGCATCGATCGACAAGTGTCCCGAATTCGGAAAGAGAGCCTTTCGATATGGAGTTCGAAAATTCTTTTGGGAGCAGAAAGATGAGTATGGGGTCTACAGAGACGAGAATGGTTTTGCTAGAGGAATAGATGGTGACGTCATCAGAATTTCTAAAGACGACATCAAGAAACTGCTCCAAAGAACTTCAAAGGACGAGCGCTCCTACATCTGTCTACCAGAGCACGCTAGTTCATTAACAAGAAGGGAATTGGTGCAAGAAACCTACACCAAGGACGGGATCAACGAGATGTTCACCGGTTTACTTGGAGAACGCAAATGGGAAAAGCTCTCCATGGAAAAGAGTTTGGAAGAGGCCACAGACAAGCTTCGCAGTGAGATGAACAAGATGTTCAGTACAGACCAAGGATTACTCAAGAAGGTTCAACGTCTTGAGATGGAACTTGAAGACCTTCGCAACGCACACGACCATAGCCAAAAAAGATCAATATCGATCGACGGAGTAACATCCACATCGATCGATACGGAGCCCACACCATCGACCACTTACTCAAAACATGAGGTTGATGAGTCTCTTGGAGATATTTGGAAAGAATTGAAGAAAGCAGAAGCTCGTCTCAGCATCAAACAAACAACAACCTGTGAGGGTATCTTTCACAACCTAGCAGATCTAAGCATCTGCACAGAAGAGATGAAGAGCTCTATCCGCCTTATCAAAGAAGCACATGCAGATATGAACCCCACTGCACCTTGCAATCCTTTTGGAGGATTGACTCGTCTGAAAGCAGTTGAGAGGAAAATTGCTGATATACACTTCTTAGTAGACAAAGAAGTTGAGGAACTCGCACTACGCATAGATACTACGCAGCAGGAGGCTGAGAAGTTCCAACGTCAACTTGATTATCAGGCCGCATCGATTGCATCGATCGACGAGCTCAACCTCACATAGATCGATAGGCGATTGACTGAAATCGACGGCCAGATGAAGCTCTTTGCAGAGAAGCTTCACGAGAATCTGCAGAAGCAAAAATCGACCGATAAGCAACCTATTGCATCGATCGATAAGCAACTTATTGCATCGATCGATATACAGACTTCAGAGATCTGTACCAGAGCCGATTTGGATAAATTAGCTGATGATGTCTACACAGCAATAACAAGCGTGGATGATTCACAAGATAGACGTCTAGACCAAACGTATTTCCCGCTTGTTAACGAGGTTGGAATCATGGAATCTAGCATAGAAGGGATGCAGAAAGAAATTAAAGCCATTCAGAGACAGCTTGCGAGCAGACCTCCACCCTTAGAATCGATCGACCGAGCAACCAGCACATCGATTGGTGGACTTCAACAGCCATCGACCAATATTTCAACCAAGGAATCGATCGATACCAGCTCCATCCACGACAAAATGATCCAACACCTTGATTCAATGCAAGCAGAGCTTAGTGATCTTTCAGAACATACCTACCGGAAGTTAGGATGGCACGCGGTCAGCATTGAAAGTCATGAAGAAAGAATTCAAAGGATCACCGATGACTTGATTGAGTTAAAGAAGAAACGAACCAGAGAATATGAAGCCACAAGAAGCCTATTTGACGCATGGTTCGGTTAGAAGAAAGATACAGAGGATACTTGTTCCTCAACAAGTACCTGGACTTCATCTCAGTAGCTCATTCCATCCAAAGTCAAGCTAGATGACTATAATCAAAGCTCTGAGTGGGAGGCAACCCACTGTTCGGTGGTTTTTCATTTTATTTTTATCTTTAGGGTTTTATTTTTCGTATTTGTTTTTCTTTGCAGTTACAATTAGACGATTGCCACTGAAATCGACCAACATGACACTGTCGATATCGATCAACATGAACCACAGAGAAGCGATCGACGAATGTGACTCAACATCGATCGATACGCATCGCGGTCAGGTATATCGTTCTAAACTTTTTGATATCAGTGTACTTTATTATTACTTATGCCTTCACTGGACTGGTTATACACTGGGGACAGTGTATGATTTAAGTCTGGGGGGATGTTACTGATGCTGTTTACCTTTTGATTTCATCCAAAAATGTTTTCAAAATGGTTTTTATTGAGTCAAGAAAGGGATAATGATAAATTAAATTTTCACTTTTTATCTAACCAATATTTTAGGCACCATTCTTAGATTTGTTGATGCAGAATGTACTATAGATGCTAAAGTTGATCACCTATCAGCTATGACAACACTTTCATTGATTGTCTGGAGGAACCAAAACTTATTTCCAACCTAACCTGACAATTCTTTGCTTGTCTTGGGGCTTGGTATACATGGGATCGGATGCTTCAAACAAGTCTGGAAGGTAAAATCCTTGTGTAGATAATTTTATCACCTTCTCTCTCTCATTTTCGAAATTAGATTTAAATTAGATTTAATTTTTTTTTAAAAAAAAAAATTCGAAAAATTATCTTAAATTCATGTTCTAGGATTAATTAGTTATTAACTAGGAAGGAATTCGAACAGGGCTTGGCGGTTACCCCCCTCAAGACTTGATTCATAATAATTCTATATGTAAAGGGTTCGAACAAGGCTTGGTGGTTACCCCCTTCAAGACTTGCTTCGCAATGAATCCTAGGATATAGGTCAAAAAGAAGTGAACAGGACTTGGTGGCTGCAACCATTAAGGCTTGATTCATGGAAGCCTGTCCAATCTTGGTCAATGTCTTGCAAATGAAAGCAGACTTGACTAGGAGAGAAATAGTAGAGAGAGAGGATAGGAACTAATTTTTACCTGCAAGATCCAGATACTTGTTTGAGCGACCTTGCATCCTGTGATCGATACTCCCAAGGTAAAGCCTGCACTTTTATTTTTATGTACAGAAATGAAATCAGTAGAGGGGTTAGTCAGACATGATTGCTAAGTTGTTGGATAGATGATCAAGGTTGTTCAATTAAGATATTGCATAATGTGCTTCTGTAATTGACAGACTCTTAGATGTGGTTTGCAACAAAGTAGAGGTTATGATTCTAAATTTGAATTTGATTTAGTCCCTGCTTTTCAAAACCTCTTTCATAAAGACTGCCTGTGTGTTTGCTTGAGGACAAGCAAAAGGTTAAGTCTGGGGGAGTTGATATACCATGGATTTTACCAGTTTTTACCTATGGTATATGAGTGTTTTTACTACTATTATCTATGTTTTGGAGTCTATTAGGTATGTTTTCAGGTTCAGAAGTATTTTGGAAAAAAGTGATGTTTTAGGTGCCTTTTTGGAGCTTAAAGAAGAGTTCACCCGAGATCAAGACCAGAGGTCGACGTCAGAGTTATACATCGATCGATGCACACTCTATACAATCGATCGACACTCATTAGCCGAAGAACGATACATCGAGACCATAATCGATCGATGTACACCTTGTACTATCGGTCGATACTAAGGCGGCAGAAAGACAAGTTGAACCTGGCCGAACTTGAAGCCCAAGATATCACATTTTACAACAATGCCCCTGACGAGTTTTTTAACCTAATGAACTAATATATTTATATGCCTAAGTGTTTTGGCATTAACAACAAGTTATACAAGCTCTTACAATTCAATTTTACAAGTCTTTTCTACAATACATGTTTTATTCAAGTTTCTTATACTTCTACTATTTCTTTCAGTTCTTTATTTGTTAACAAAGGTTATAGAATTCTAGACCTAGAGGAGAGATCCAAAGATATTTGTGATTGGAACCTAAGTGTTCACCCTCTAATAGGTCTATGAACTTCTATTATTACCTTGTTGCTATGAACTACTTAGCCATGTCTGAGTAGATTCACTTGTTAGATTTAGGGTTTAAATAGGATATGAGGGATTAGCCCCAGCCTATAATTGCTATAGTTGTGATATTTATTGTTAGGATTGTTCACTAATGCTTTTTCTAGCTTTGCTACCTAGAACATGAACTTGGATTGCATTGTTCATTACATGCATTACCTGATAACATCCTAAACATGCTATGATCCTCTTGAGATATGCGAAAGCTGATCTAAGATCATGGTGACCATTGTATCAACTCGCGCATAAAGCTTGCTTAGAGCCGTATCGATCGATACTCCTATAGAGTAATCGATCGACGTAGCTAGAGGTGTATCGGTCGATATTCCTATCGAACTATCGAGCGATACCGTCGGCAGAGTAGCCGACCGCAACACCATTTAGCATTTAAGTAATAGATGGTCTAAATAATGCGAGAGCTGATGGATTCATTTAATAAGTGTTGAGCTCTAACATATCATGCAAGCAACTTATTAGCCTTTATAGTATCTATAATCCTGAATTCCTGAATACTTACCCTGAATCTAACTACTTTTGTTTTGCTGTTTTCAAAACCAAATCCTTTCAACTGAGTAATCTCATCCTTACTCAGCCAACCTGCACTTTACTTTAAACTATTTTCAGCCTAGCATAGTCATTAAGATTGCATCTTATTTGTACACTAGCTCTCTGGGGATTCGATCCCTAAGTACTACAACTGAACCTCTTATTTGAGAGAGTAAAGTCACTCCTTAGGGTAATTTGAGTGATATCAGCTCTCGTGGCCTAGGATCCTACCTGTTGTTCACGCTCAAACGCGAATTCGGAAATAATATATTTTTGTTCTCCTTTTGCTCATTTGAGATTTATTATCCTTTATTCTTTTATATTGACTGTGTTGTGCGTGGCCCAGCAGATAACCGGGACCTTCAGGAAAAGCTAGGCTAGCTTGGCTTTCCTCCGATTAACAAAACTCGACGGTGTAAATTTCAGTTCCCACAGTTTGGCGCTAGAAGGAGGGCGGGGGGTACGGATGTATCTCTCTCGCAACCATACACGCTCAGTCCGATATGACAATCGTCGCTGACAAAGACCCGCAAACGCACGATGGGACTCCCGTCGATGCCAACGCCTCCTTCTACTAGACCAGATGAAGGAATTGTTTGCCTCCGCTCAGAAAAAGTCGGATGGACAAGGAAAACTCGTGGCCTCTCTCGCAAAACAGGTGGAAACCTTAACGGCAAAGGCCAAGAGCAAAGCCCCGCGCGGGACCACAAGAGCCCGCAGCGGTAGAAAACTCGATTTCAAGACTCCGGCCGATCGAGCTGCATGTGCGGACAAAACTTCTTCAGGCGAAAACCCTGACGAAACGCTCCCGCCATGTGCACAGACGACTACGGAGAACCTTCCACCTCCCGCCGGGAGCAACGAAGAGGACGATATCGAGCGGATCGATCTAGACATAAGCGACCAGTCTGACCGCTCGGACGAGGGCGTTGATGTCCACCCAAGAAGCACGCGAATCCAGTCCGCTCGGCGTGTCGCGTCATTGGAAAAACCCATGACAGAGGAAGAAGAAAACCTCTATTGGGTAGAACAGGAGGAGCTGGCTGAAAAATAAACCAGGATCTATCGTGGCCAACGCCGACAAGCGCGGAAAGCTGCCAAAAACCCTGATGAAATCCACAATCTCCGTGAGTTCATCGCAAAAACCGTGGCGGAAGTCAAAGCGGTAAAGTCGCAGATCCACCACGCGACAAGCGCTGCACCCGAGATCGACAGACTTCTCGAGGAAGCACGCAAAACTCCGTTCACCGCCCGGATTACGGAAACCAACATCTCAGATCCAGAGAAGATCAAGATTTCCGTCTACGATGGCACCACCGACCCAAATGTGCATCTGCAGGCTTTCCAGATCGCGATGGGAAGGTGCAAACTTAAAGAACGCGAAAGAGACGGTGGCTACTGCCTCCTCTTCGTTGAAAACCCCAAAGGAGCCGCGCTCGAATGGTTTTCTCGCCTAAAGCAAAACTCTATAGGAAGTTTCCGCCAACTCACCTCAGAGTTTCTCAAGCAGTATTCCATGTTCATGGACAGAGAAACCTCGGATGTCGATCTCTGGAGCATATCTCAAAGAGAGGACGAACCACTTCGCGAGTTCATGAACAAATTCAAGCTAGTAATGGCGAGAGTCACTGGAATCAGCGATAAAGTAGTGATCGATGCTATGCAGAAAACTCTCTAGTACAGATCGAAACTCCGGCAATGGATATCCCTTGAAAAACCGAGAACGATCCAGGATGCTCTTCACGAGGCAACTGACTTCATCATAATGGAAGAGGAGATGAAAGTCCTCTCCCAGAAGTACAACCCACAGAAGACGTCCGCAAAAAGGAAAGACTCTCGTAACGACAAGTATGTCCACCACGAGGGAGAAGATCTCCAGGGTGAGCATAATTACACCATCAATTACGAACAAGGGAAGACCTCCGGGAACACTTGAACCAGGAACCAGTTCAAGGATAACTCCTACTGCGAGTTCCACCAGACCCGAGGACATTCTACTACGAACTGCAAAGTTCTCGGCGCGAGGCTCGCCGCAAAACTCCTCGCCGGTGAACTCTCGAAGGTCACGGGCATACAAGATCTTATCTTAGATTCCGATCGACCTCCCAAAATTGATAAAGATTCTCCCGAAAGGGACGCACGCGAGAATCAGTCGGGCGAGAAACGCGGAAGAAGACAAAACGACCAAGGAAACAACAGCAACCGTCGAAGAGTCAACATGATCATCGGAGGATCGCAATTCTATCACGATTCAGTCTCTTAGATCAAGGCTTACGGACAGAAGGCTGAGACAAGCTCTAACTGGAAAACTCGATCCCCGACCGACGACGTACCTAACGATACGATCACCTTCGAAGAACACGAATCCATCGGCATCGAGAAACCGCACTGCGATACGCTGGTCATCGATTTGGTAATCCGAGACCTTGAAGTCGGAAGAATCCTTGTCTCTACAGGAAGCACAGTTAACGTCATCTACCGCGACATGCTTCGAAGGATGAGCATCGAACTCGGATAAGTCGACCCAGAGCCAAAACCCCTTACAGGCTTTTCGGGCGCAATGTCAATGACCCTCGGATCCATCAAACTTCCTGTGATGGCTAAGGATGTAACAAAAGTCGTCGACTTCATGGTAGTCGAAAATCCGGCCATCTATAACGTCATCATGGGGACTCCCTGGATCAATGCCATGAAAGCAGTACCATTGACTTACCATCTTGCCATCAAGTTCCCAACTCCGAACGGAACGGCAGTAATCTGGGGATGTCAGAAACAGTCAAGTCTCTGCTACTTGGCCGAACATAAACTTTGACAAGTTCGCCACACCCCAGAGGTCAATCCAAAACGAGTCAACAAAACTCAGGACACTCTTGAGAGCTCCACAAAAGCTGACCCAGAATCATCGGATCAGGCAACGATTCCGAGCGACAGCATAGTCCCCGAGTCCATCGCCCTACCAGCGGACACCCCGTCTCCTGAAACGGTCGTTGATCCAGCTGAAGCCCCAGTGGCGGAAGCAACCGGAACGACCCCATGGCAACCTGCAGAACTACGAGGTGGCTTGATCCTCGAAAGAGGTACGTAGGCAGCTTGTCACATTGACAAGTTCAGCTATCCCCCTCACCAAAAAAGTGGGGGAGTGGGTACGTATACTCTTATACTCCCACAAAAATTCGAAATATTCGCACATGTACTCGACATTTTCAAACTTTTTTCAATAAAATTTATTTTCTTTCAGTCTCTCGATTCACTTGCAACAATCCGAGATCGGCCTAAGAAACGCCCAAAATAAGGGCCTCAAAAAAACGCGTACCCTCCAAGCAGTACCCCTGGCCAAACGAATACATCTATTTTAACAATAGTTCATGCATACCCCTGGCCAAACTAATACATCTTCTAATAAAAATGAAGATCGTAGCCATCTCACAACAAAAGATATATCTCTCGGGAAAAGCGAGACGTCGCAAATATTTCTCGAAGAACATTATCCAAACCCGCAGTCTGCCCGCGACTCTAAAAATACAAAGTGCTTGTCGATTGGCCCCAACGGAGAAACCCAAAATGTTCTTTTAAAAAAAGAACTCGTAGTCAAACCTTTCGAAAAAGTGAAAGGTTCTCTTACATCCATCAAGGATATCATAGCACGCTATACAAGAAATCCGAAACTTTTGTCAGCACTCCAGACGGTCTCTGGAGAGTGCTCGGTTCTTTCAACACAAGTCATTTAAGCCTGCGCCAGTCGCGGACTTTAAATCGGAAAGAACCAGGTAGAAATCGCCAACAGGCAAAACGAAAGCCGATTAGTCGTCGCATAGCCTTAGAGCCGAAAGTAAACCTAGGTCTTGCCCTAAACCCAGTCCTACTTGTCCGTTAACATCTCAAGACATGATTCGAGATCTTAAAACATGTGCAATCGTCCATATCTAATACGCTCGTGAAACTTCACAAAACTCCTAAAATGTTTTCGAATACCCTCGTCCTAAAAAGAGGAGACGAACGTGACGACAAATTTAGAGATAAGATATGAAGTGACTACTCGTACCTTATCCTCGGCACTTGACGAAAGTATAAACTAAAAATTCGTAGAATGATAAAAGTCATTCATTATATAAAAAAGACCGCAAAAAAAAAAAAAAAAAAAAAAAACGGCTGGGATTCGAAGCCACCAACGGCCAGTCCTGAAATACATAAGTCATATGACCTTACAAGGTCATAGCATACACAGATAGAAACGGCCACACTCGGCCTAGTACACAACATAAAATCTTAGGATAAAAAAACCAAGGGAAAGAATTCCGACAATCTCAAACCTCGAAGTCGAAGAACCCGGACATGGAGACTCCGAACGAGCTCGCGGGCTGGTCCACTTCTCCTTCCACGGCTCCGGCTCCCTCGTCATCTGCTCCCACTTCCGCCGTATTATCTGAGACCTCGACGGGATCCCAAAGCTGTCGGACCCTTCCTTCGATCGGAGGAATCAGCGATTCGGCATGAGCACACCCGTCCATAAGACCCCACATCTTGGCGACCTCGGCGGGAAAGGAAAAGTCCTCATCCTGCGACTTGTAGAGGGTAGCAACCGAACCACGGCACTCACGGAAATCACCCACAAACTCCTGAGCATCTTTAAAGCTCTGGAACACAGTGGTAAAAAGAGTGGCCCTCCTCTCCAATTGAGCGATAATCGTTCTTCTCCCTCTCCTCTACGCACGGATGAGGGCTCGAGAATGAAGTTCGGCCAGCCTCCGGTTTTGTTCCTCAACTTCTTTCCGAAAGCAAAAAATTTCTCTCTCGGCCTCTTCAGCTTTAAAGTGAGAAATATGCGACTCCCTGAAGCTTCCGTCGAGCGCCGCATTAAACACTCGCATCCCCTACATAAGCCAAGGATCAAATAAAGAAACCAAGATTTGAGATTAGACCAAAGAATCGGAGATCGAACCTCGTTGATCAACCGGGAACCTTCTGCGACTACTCCTCTCCTCGATTCCTCGTCCAATGACGTTTGAGTAGTGAAACCGGGAGGGAGGATGGCAAAAAAGTCGCTAGGAAGAGGAACTTCGCTGGTTCCACTCCCATCTCCCAGAGTGAAACCCGGGTTCCACCCTGGCAGCGGAGAATCTCCTGAAGCATTCTCGAAGGCAATCCCTTTATCTTCCCGAGGCCTAACCCTCTCCATTCGAGCAGGAATGGCATCGGGGCTCGGCTCCTCGGCATACGGGACGTCCAGAGGTTTAGAGACATCTCGCGACCGTTGGAGCTCTACCACATCCCGAATCCTTTCGAAGGTGAAGAATATCTCGCTTGGCATACAGGTCTAGGGGAGTTGGCGGAAGAATCATGTTCACTGCAATAAAAAAAAATCAGGTACCTCCGAAGTGTCAAAGCAAAACAGACAACCGATCATATTACCGTGGTTAAGGTTCCAATCTCGACGGAATAGGTGGAGACAATTCTCCTCAACGGATTCGCCGTCTATCCGGATGAAGAAAAAGCGCTCGAACCATCCCTTGGGGTGAGAAGTATGCCCCCGAATTATGGTCATATCCTTTTTGGGCTCCATGCTGTATGAATAAGCGATCCGCGTCCTCCTCGTCACCCACAACCCTTCGAAATTGCCAGGACTAAGATCCATCTCCAGCTCATAACTAAGGATCAGCACACTGAGCCAGTGCTGCAAAGCCGGGACGCTTAGTTGGCTAATCGAAAGCCCAAAGCGATGGAGCGCGCGGACGATAGCGCCGGGAATTGAAAACCACATGCGACAATATGTCAGAAAAGCCTCGTAGCAGGTGAAGATACCTTCTGAAAGGATTCTCTGCGCTCTCGTTATCCCTCGGGATTCGGAACACGACCCCACTCGGAATCTTACAGAAATTCCGAAGAATCGTAAGGAATTCGGGAGAGACCTTGCTCGGGACAGTAAGGTCAATCGTCGAATTCACAGGCCTCTTAGGGATGGGGATGACAGGTAGAGGAGTGACCGAACCATAAAGAGCTTTGTAGTACGCATCTTTCGCGTCTTCCTTCACCTCAATTCTTCTTTCGGAACAATCCCCTCATGGGCGGAAGAATCATCCGAGGATGAGTGTGAGGAAGTATGTTTCTTTGAAGATATTTTTCTTGAAGACATTTTTTAAGTAGAGAAAGAGAGGAAGAAAGAAATTTCTATCTTGTAGAGAATTTCTAATGAGAGGTAGGTGAAGAATTTGAAAAACCTACTCCACCTATGTAGGCAAAAAGGGAGTTACTATTCACTCTGGACCTTCGGCAAACGATTACGTCTAAACACCTCCCGAACAAACCATACCGCAAGCTAGGATCTCGCACTCAAAGTCCACGGATCCTAGCTAGCTGGGGGGCTAACTGTTGGGGTCAAAATCGGTCACGACGGAATCGATGCCTAAAAATCCCCGGAAAATCCAAATCTCGGTCAACCTTCAAAAACCGAGAAAACGTATAGCCGGAACGAGTCGGACGAACACTGCGGTCCGCTCGCCCATGGGCGAG
Organism: Brassica juncea; assembly: GCA_018703725.1. NCBI lineage: Eukaryota > Viridiplantae > Streptophyta > Magnoliopsida > Brassicales > Brassicaceae > Brassica > Brassica juncea. Next base: position 24,711,744 of record CM031938.1, read on the forward strand.
CGTGAGCACGACAATGGTCCGCTCGCCCATGGGTGAACGCGGCCACGACAATGGTCCGCTAGCCCATGGGGAGTGTGAACACGACACGGGTCCGCTCGCCCATGGGCGAGCGTGACCGTGACACTGGTCCGCTCGTCCATGGGCAAGTGCGACCGCAACACGGGTCCGCTCGCCCACGGGCGAGCGCGACCGCATCACGGGTCTGCTCGCCCACGGGCGAGCGCGACCGCATCACGGGTCCGCTGGCCCACGGGCGAGGACCGACCCTTCACGGACCATTCCAAACCTGGTTCTATCCTGCAACCATGCATCTTCGTCTAAAATTCCCGTAACACGGTCCTCAGGTCCATGGACACAATAACACGGTCCTCAGGTCCATGGACACATACCCGTAAGATGTTTAGATATGGATGGAGATCTTCCCACGGTGATATTGAGCCCATTTTTTGACACAAGATAGCGCTTTGAGTTAGCTTTCCAATTCCACCGGTCTGAGGTCAATCCAACGGTTAGATCAGAAGTTATACCCGTTTTACTGAAGAGTTTTCAGACTGCCTCGCGAGAGAAGGCTGTCGAGAAGAGGAATGTATATCGATCAATGGGAAATCCTTCATATCAATCGATATGGATGCCATGATCTGGGCCGATTATATTTTATGACCGCCTGAAGCCCATAAGCCATCCCAAATTACCATAATGCCCCTGCACGACCAGAAATCCTATTTTACTGTTTTCTAAGCGATTGTTGACGGCTAAGCTTGTTTTTGGATTAGAGAGAGAGAGAGAGCTTTAGATTGGAGAGAGAGATCTTAGCACCTTGAGAGAGGGAAGATCTTGAACTTCTTTTGTTTCTTTACTCTATTCTTTATTTTATCTATTGAAATATTCAGACCATCATGATGTTTCTTATGAATATGTTTGAGTAGTCTCATTGTTAGATTTAGGTTTCTCACAAGGTTTACTCATGTATTGAAAATAAATAATTTTAGGGTGTTTAAAATATAATTATTCATCTAGTTGTTCTTAATTCTTTGTTTAGGATTAATCATCCTTGACCTAGATCTCATGATTAATTTGGATAAGTGAGAACTTAGCAAATTCCGGAAAACTAAACTAGTTTGTTCTAATCTGACTGAGAACATATGAGAGTTGTTCATAGTCAGATTAGAGAATCCATCAAACCCGATCTTAAGGCTCGCTGGAAGCAATATCGATCGACGCAACTATCGTTGTATCGGTCGATATTGTGAAAGGTGCATCGATCGATATTCCATTGAATAATCGATCGACGCTTTCTCATGATCATCCAACGATAGTTGATGATCCGAGATCCAGTTGAAGGTAACAATTTGATTTAACCTAAACCTTGAGTTCAGAACTATGAATAGTAAAAACCCTAATTAACTTGCAAACTTTTCATATCTGAGATAATACTTGAATCTAGCTACCTTTCCCTCTGTTAACAACCTCAAATCAAATCAATCGAGCAACTGCTTTGCTCACCATTTAATTTACTGTTTTAAACCTATTTATCTAGCTTTATTTCGAAGACTATATAATCTATTGTGTAATCCTTGAGTCTCTGTGGATTCGATCCCTAAGTATTACAACTGAACCTCTTATTTGAGAGAGTAATTCACTCCTTAGGGTAATTTGAGTGATATCAAATTTGGCGCTGTTGCCCGGGACTCTTTCTTATTGCCACTAGATTAAGTTTAGAATATAGTCTAGATTTTACTTACTGTTTATTTAAAAGTTTAGAATAAGACATCGAGCGATGAATCGACGGACAAATCGATCGACACTGAGCTAAACAAATCGATCGACGCCGACCAGCCGGAAGCAGGTAAGTCTGTGCTTACCAATTTCAATTATGAGAAAGTAGTTCTAGGATATCTAGATAATCGAGTATGCAATGCATCACGTCAAATTAATTATAAACCTAGGGCTGAAATTCCTCTTGGAATTGCCGTTGTTTTGAATGCTGGGTCGGAGAACCACCAAACGCTTGGGGATTATAACAGACCTGATCAGTTTTACACTAACAGGTCTGCGATCCGCTCACCAGCAATTCAGAGGAAAGACTTTGAGCTGAAACCTAAATACTTCTCTCTAGTAGGTCAGCATCCCTTTCATGGTCTTCCTCATGAAAATCCCATAGACCATATTGAAGCACTTGAGGACCTTGTGTCTAATATCAAGATGCACGAGGTCTCTGAAGATTACTTATTCTGCAAGTTATTCCCGCACTCTCTCGCTGGGGATGCGATTCACTGGCTGCAACAACTGCAGCCAGGATCTTTGACTTGCTGGAGTGATATCAAGCTTGTTTTCCTCAACATTTTCTTCGATGATGAACGGACTGAGGAATTTAGGAATAGGATCTATAATTTTTCTCAAGGCACTATAGAAGCTTTTAAAGCTTCTTGGTTAAGATTCGAAGCCTACCAGTGAGACTGCCCACACCATGGTTTTTCCGAGATTCAGCTACTTAATATCTTCTTCAGAGGTCTCGACTGGACATACCAAGAAGCTTTGGACGCTGCGAGTCAAGGAAACTTCTAAACAAGGACCCCTGAAGAAGCTACGAGACTCATTGAAAATGTGGCGACTAGCACTAGTGCCAAGAAAACTGATCTTGAGAGGAAAAAGATGGCCAAGAATCCAAATGAAGATCAGATATGTTGGTGTCAAAATCGGTCGCGACGGAATCAATGACTGAAAGTCTCTAGAAAGTATTTCTTGAAACAAAAAGTCTCGGATAATTTCTAAAAGGAGTTATACGAGATTTTCTCAAATTAGAATATCCACTCTCTGTGAGATCGGAAGACTACGGGCGTGCGTGGACGAGAATCCCCGGAAAGATCGGTCCGCTCGCCCAACGACATCAAGATTCGATCACCACAAAAAACCCTAAACATAAAAGAATCTGCCTCGAAACTTCGAAGAGGTCGTTCTCTCAAACCGTGAGGAACCAGAAAACGATCAAGATATCAAATCGAAGCCCTCGCCGAGATCTACAGCCTGGCGCCGGCGGCACCCCGGCCTGGCGCCGGCGGCACGCGCCACGCGGGCCGGACTAGCGCCGGCGGCACCCGACACGCGGGCTGGCCTGGCGCCGGCGGCACCCGTGACGCGGGCCGGCCTGGCGCCGGCAGCACCCGGCCTGGCGCCGGCGGCACCCGTCCTGGCGCCGGCGGCACCCGTCGCACGGGCTGGCCTGGCGCCGGCGGCACCCGTCACACGGGCTGGCCTGGCGCCGGCGGCACCCGGCCTGGCGCCGGCGGCACCCGTCACCCGGCCTGGCGCCGGCGGCACCCGGCCTGGCGCCGGCGGCACCCGTCACGCGGGCTGGCCTGGCGCCGGCGGCACCCGTCACGCGGGCTGGCCTGGCGCCGGCGGCACCCGTGACGCGGGCCAGCCTGGCGCCGGCGGCACCCGTCGCACGGGCTGGCCTGGCGCCGGCGGCACCCGTCGCGCGGGCTGGCCTGGCGCCGGCGGCACCCGGCCTGGCGCCGGCGGCACCCGGCCTGGCGCCGGCGGCACCCGTCGTGCGGGCTGGCCTGGCGCCGGTCGACGGCCCTCGTCCTGGTCTCGGTCCCATCGTGTTCGGTCTGATCCCATCTTGGCTTGTTTGGATCAATCATCATGAGTTTGGGACGATCACGGCTACGGAATAAACATCCTACGACTCGATTGGAATCGTCCTCGATGTTTTACGACAAAAACTAGAAGGATTGGATTTCTCGTAGAAGATATCGTATAGAACAAGGTCGATTAACTTGAACATTGATCCTTTAGGTTATACGGTTTATTTTACGAGAAAGATAGTCTTTTCGAGAAATCGTATAAAACGTTTAACGACTTAAGACAAGTCCACGGACTAACTTACGAATTTAGGAATTCAGGCCCAATCAGGCTATGACGGTTTGTCCGATATCCCGAACATCGGATAAACATCAAGTCACCGAAAACTCGAGGATAATTACAAAGATCGACGAAAATGGAATACTTCCTGAAGAGATAAGCTTGGGCCCAAAGGCGAGGTCCATCATCCTAAGGCAAACCGACCTTGGAGTGGATATATAAGGAGAGCAAGGGCAGAAGAGAAGGGGATCCGAAAATCCTAGATTGGAGACTTAGAGCACCCTGCTAGTTTAGAGAACTTAGAACTTAGGCGGTTAGGCCAGCGAGGCAGGACTCAGAACGTCTGGCCGCCTCTTGTTCTAGATTTATCTTCTCCGCAGACCCACGTTCCTCTCGGAAGGATCTAACTATACTTTTACTCAGAGCTCCGCACATAGAAACCCTAGGCATTATCTTCGACATGCCCGCTTCTATGACCAACGCTCATATTAGACAAACCAGGCCCTAGAACGTCTGGCCGCCTCCTGCTCGCAAATCTCCGCTCCTCTCGGAAGGATCGGACAATTCTTTTACTTAAGAGCTCCGCACATAGAAACCCTAGGCGTTATCTTCGACATGCCTGTTTCTATGACAAACGCTCATACTAGACGAACCCGCCCAGACGGTTCGATCTCTTGTTCAATTCTTTCTAACTGAACTACGTCCGACTTGATCCTCGAAAGGGGTACGTAGGCAGCCTTTCTTAAGGTCCAGTCTCAAATCTTAACAAATCTTTTTCCGCATTTATTCGGTCACTTGTCGTTGGCTGTCGCAGAGAATCCAGACCTTCAAGGAAAGTCGGGTTAACTTGGCTTTCCTCCGCAATCTTATTCATTAAAATTGACGGTGTGAATTTCGGTTCCCACAGTTTGGCGCTAGAAGGAGGGGGGGACGGATTACTCTTACTCATACGGCCGCAAAGCGCTTGATCGAACCGATGTCCGGAAATAAGAAAGAAAAAGTTGCAGTTTGCGTCAACGATGGTAAAACAACTCCAGCAGCGACTGTTCCTACGGCCAACGCTTACGCAAACGCCACGGTGCTCAAGCAAATCAAAACCTAGCCGCGGCTTTCCGCCACAGGAAGAGCACGAAAACGAGCTCGCAATTTCTCTATCTAAACAGAAAGGACAACGATAAAATCTATCAAACCCCAAAAATTCGTCTTGTTACCAAGTTAGAGAAATCGCAACGAGCAAGGTTTCTACGAAAAACGTTTCTTTCGAGAACCTCTCGGAAAAATAAAACTTATTCTCCTCGAAACCTTGGGGAAACCCTATATTACTCGCAGAACAGAAGCACGGCAAATCGGTTCACCGATTCCCACTGCCATACTTCTTACAAACAACTCTCGAGGAATAAACGGGAAAACGAAAGGAGGTCGGAGCTTAATCTTACTAGGACGACTTGCCATAGGGTAAGATCAGTCTTCCCAGTCCGCCTTAGTAGGAGCCCACTTTGTTCCCCTTTGTGTCTAGGTCAAAATGGCTTTCGTTTCATCTCAATCGGAGTTTCCGTTGAGATTTTACGAAGAGAACAAAGTCACTGTCCCGGCCACCTCGCCGTGGGCAAGGACAAACATTACCGAGGCCACCTCACCCTCCGGCATGGCTACCTCGCCACAGGGCGAACTCACCTTCGTTATCCTTTGAGTCTAGATCAAAGTGGCTTTCGTTTCGTCTCAATCGGAGTTTCCGTTGAGACTTTACGAAGGAAACAAAATCACTCTCCCGGCCACCTCGCCCGTGGACGAGAACAACCATCACCAAGGTTACCTCGCCCATGGCCACCTCGCCTGTGGAAAGCTCACTTTACTCTCCTTTGAGTCTAGGTCAAGATGGTTTTCGTTTCGTCTCAATCGGAGCTTCCATTGAGATTTTACGAAGAAAACAATATCGCTGTCTCGACCACCTCGCCCATGAGAAGGATCTCTCTGTCCCGGCATAGGACGAGACCGATCCTGTCTCAGTACCGTGCATCTTTGCCTGAGTTTTCGTAACTCGATCTTTGAGTCCGTGGAACCCCGGGGATCGACAAAAGCGAGCAGCAGCAGCATCGGCTGACGCGGGACACGGCACGGGCGGCAAGCCGGCCTGGCGCCGGCGGCACGCATCACGCGAGCCGGCCTGGCGCTGGCGGCACGCGACACGCGGGCCGTCCTGGCGCCGGCGGCACCCCGGCCTGGCGCCGGCGGCACGCGACACGCGGGCCGGCCTGGCGCCGGCGGCAAGGGTCCTGGCGCCCATCCATGCAGTCGTCTCGTGATCTCGGGCAACGGCAACACCTTGGTCCCTTAAACCCATGTTCGGATTGTTCGAAAAACACGACGATTCTTCCGCAAAGCCTTCTCAATTTTTTAACAAAGTTCGTATTTTAAAATCTAAGTTCGAAGCCTCATTATTCAAACCCTCGAAAACGGGAAGTCTACGAATCCAAGTCCATCTCAATCCCGATACTCGAGGAGTTTTGTTGGATTAGAAACGATTATCTCGAAATCTACGGCTAACGATCTTCCCGAACTCGAAGATTTCCCGCAAACGAGTAACGGGGAAAGATCGAACAACAAAAAAACCCACAGACGGCAGGATGGCCTGGCGCCGGCGGCACGCGGGACGCGGGCCGGCCTGGCGCCGGCGACACCCCGGCCTGGCGCCGGCGGCACGCGGGACGCGGGCCAGCCTGGCGCCGGCGGCACGCGGGACGCAGGCCAGCCTGGCGCCGGCGGCACCCCGGCCTGGCGCCGGCGGCACCCGTCACGCGGGCCGGCCTGGCGCCGGCGGCACGCGGGACGCGGGTCGGCCTGGCGTCGGTCCTCGGTCCACGTCCTGGTCTCGGTCCCATCGTGCTCGGTCCGATCCCCTCTTGGCTTGTTCGGATCATTCTTCGTGAGTTTGGTACGATCACGGTTATTCTAAACACCAATCGTCTCGACTATACGAGGAAATGGGATTCCTTCGGAAATGCCGAAACCTTCAAAAGACTATTTTCTCGAAAATTTTTGTAAAGGTTTTAATTCTTTGTAGGACAGGAACAAAAACGTCTTGAAAAACTGCCGTAGAATTTAGGGAACTTAGGACCTAGGTGGATAGTCTAGCAAGCTAAGTCTTAGGCAAAATTTCCAGTCTTGTTCCATCGTTCCTTGATTGTCCAGGCAGAACATGCAAACCGATCTAGTCTCTCGAAAAACCGAGAAACGATCGCCACGCGGTCTAAAAGCATACTCATCCCGCTTCCTAAAAGAAAGAAAAAACGTACACAAGCCTTCGGAAGAACGGCTAACCCGTTTTCTTTCGTAAAAAGAAAAGGGAAGTAGGTACGTATGCTATATCCGTATAATCCCATCTTCGAAAAATTTTTGCTTCAGCATCAAGACAACGCTTTTGACAAAGCAAAACTCTCGCAGCAATAAGATTCGTCTAAAAAACGCTAACGGCATAGCCCAACCGTTACAAACATAGTCTTGAAAACTCTACGTCGTCTCTCGTCGCAAACTCGCGACTAGAAACGTGTACCAACGTCGGACTAATAGCACGACGGTGAACTACGAAAATAACGAAATAACCTTCGGTAAAACTCCATAAGTAGTTCGAAGCAGCTTTCCTCCAAAGGTCGAAATCATAGCGGAAACATCTCCCGTGTAATCCGCGGAAACATCGCTACTTTAACAATCTGCGATTTTCTATCTCCATGAAACCGGTCATCCATTACTTTCGTATAACAAAAAAAATTTTATACGAACCATTCATCGTGTAACTGAAACCTAAAGTGGAAGATTGTTTCTAAAAGCCATCAGCCGTAACTCAGAAAACTCCGCTATGCTTGGCATGTCTATCTCGGCAAACGCTATTTGGCCCTCGGCCAACTACGCCCTTCCGTAAAGCCCGGACCTGAATTTGGCATCCCCATTAAGGACAATCGTAAACTAACATGACCTTAATAAGGTTCATGGGCTGATCGTTTACCAACAACTTCCTTGGCGATACGGCTGAATCTAGCCTCCATGCCAATCCAAAGCTACTGAGCGAGCACCGCTCCAATCACTTAACGGCTAAAAACAATAATCCACGATTTGTTCATAGAACGCCAAGTGACTATTACGCAAGCAATTTGTCGCATAACCCAGAATCGGAAATCATACGATAAACTCTTCATACCAAAACTAAGTCCTAACAACCATATGGTTAACGGAAGATTTAAACTCGTCGTCAATCGATTAAGTTCTATACGCCCGTAAACACGACATGAAAAGAAACACTCGTGACAAGGCTCCAAGAGTTATACGAGTCATCCTTAATATATACAAACAAATCCCGGAAGGCCAACGCTTCACGAAGCACTGTGAATGTAGACGCTTCTCCCTGGGTCGAACTTACGCGACCTCTTGGTCCTGCGTCCAAACCGAAACAACAGTTTCTGGCTGCGAACATTCGCAAAACATCTCCAAAGCCCGCGAACATTTCAACCACGAAATGCGGCACAAGGGAAACTCGACCTTCAGCACTGCGAGACGTCGCTAACGCTCGAAGGACATTCTTTTCCTCAAAACGTTCCAGACGAAATCCTCGTTTCAAGAACTCGAAACATACACACACACCTCTAAACGGTAACATGCCTCTAAACTGGCATCATTTCGTTGTTGCTGATCACAACAAACGAACTCTAACGTCCTAAACAGACAAATAGCCGCCCTTCAAGGGGTAGGCTCTCTTGCATCCGACAAGGATAAACATAGCGCGCTATACAAGAATTCCAAAATTTTGGTCTAGCTCTTCGTAAAGGAAGTAGCTCGACTCACGCCCAGACAAATCATATAAGCCGACAACAATTCGCGGATTTTAAACGGTACGAGTCAGGTTAAAATCGCAAACAGGCAAAACGAAAGCCGATTTGTCATCGCAAAGCCTCAGTCCGAGAGTAAACCTAGGTCTTGCCCTAAACCCAGCCACGCTGGATCTTGACATCTCACAGACATAGTATGGTATACGAGATCCAAAAATTTGTCTCTTCGCTTAAGCCTATTCGTTTCACGAACTTTCCGCGTAAATCGGTAAACCGCGGAAAATCTCGCTTTATGCAAACAATAGGTACGGTGATCATCAGGGAACTAGGAATGAGACGACAACTCACACCCTCTTTCTCATACTTCGAAAAAACTGAAGTTCATAAATAATCGAAAAACAAATACATCAACAGCATCATGCTCGAAAGTCTCTCATGACACATAACCAGACCATATAAGTCTCGCCGGAAAACAGATCACAAGGGTCTTAAACTCCAAAACGAACTACGGAAGGCTTGATCCCTACACCAAGGGTACGTAGGCAGCCTTTGAAAGGCGCAGCCCCAATCTTACCACTTTCAACGGAGCCTTTCAACCATTGATTCCGCCTATCTTACCTGACATGTCTTATCGCTCGCAAGAACATCACGAAGGTTCTAACGAGCTGGGGGGCTAACTGTTGGTGTCAAAATCGGTCGCGACGGAATCAATGACTGAAAGTCTCTAGAAAGTATTTCTTGAAACAAAAAGTCTCGGATAATTTCTAAAAGGAGTTATACGAGATTTTCTCAAATTAGAATATCCACTCTCTGTGAGATCGGAAGACTACGGGCGTGCGTGGACGAGAATCCCCGGAAAGATCGGTCCGCTCGCCCAACGACATCAAGATTCGATCACCACAAAAAACCCTAAACATAAAAGAATCTGCCTCGAAACTTCGAAGAGGTCGTTCTCTCAAACCGTGAGGAACCAGAAAACGATCAAGATATCAAATCGAAGCCCTCGCCGAGATCTACAGCCTGGCGCCGGCGTCACCCCGGCCTGGCGCCGGCGGCACGCGCCACGCGGGCCGGACTGGCGCCGGCGGCACCCGACACGCGGGCTGGCCTGGCGCCGGCGGCACCCGTGACGCAGGCCGGCCTGGCGCCGGCAGCACCCGGCCTGGCGCCGGCGGCACCCGTCCTGGCGCCGGCGGCACCCGTCGCACGGGCTGGCCTGGCGCCGGCGGCACCCGTCACACGGGCTGGCCTGGCGCCGGCGGCACCCGGCCTGGCGCCGGCGGCACCCGTCACCCGGCCTGGCGCCGGCGGCACCCGGCCTGGCGCCGGCGGCACCCGTCACGCGGGCTGGCCTGGCGCCGGCGGCACCCGTCACGCGGGCTGGCCTGGCGCCGGCGGCACCGTGACGCGGGCCAGCCTGGCGCCGGCGGCACCCGTCGCACGGGCTGGCCTGGCGCCGGCGGCACCCGTCGCGCGGGCTGGCCTGGCGCCGGCGGCACCCGGCCTGGCGCCGGCGGCACCCGTCGTGCGGGCTGGCCTGGCGCCGGTCGACGGCCCTCGTCCTGGTCTCGGTCCCATCGTGTTCGGTCTGATCCCATCTTGGCTTGTTTGGATCAATCATCATGAGTTTGGGACGATCACGGCTACGGAATAAACATCCTACGACTCGATTGGAATCGTCCTCGATGTTTTACGACAAAAACTAGAAGGATTGGATTTCTCGTAGAAGATATCGTATAGAACAAGGTCGATTAACTTGAACATTGATCCTTTAGGTTATACGGTTTATTTTACGAGAAAGATAGTCTTTTCGAGAAATCGTATAAAACGTTTAACGACTTAAGACAAGTCCACGGACTAACTTACGAATTTAGGAATTCAGGCCCAATCAGGCTATGACGGTTTGTCCGATATCCCGAACATCGGATAAACATCAAGTCACCGAAAACTCGAGGATAATTACAAAGATCGACGAAAATGGAATACTTCCTGAAGAGATAAGCTTGGGCCCAAAGGCGAGGTCCATCATCCTAAGGCAAACCGACCTTGGAGTGGATATATAAGGAGAGCAAGGGCAGAAGAGAAGGGGATCCGAAAATCCTAGATTGGAGACTTAGAGCACCCTGCTAGTTTAGAGAACTTAGAACTTAGGCGGTTAGGCCAGCGAGGCAGGACTCAGAACGTCTGGCCGCCTCTTGTTCTAGATTTATCTTCTCCGCAGACCCACGTTCCTCTCGGAAGGATCTAACTATACTTTTACTCAGAGCTCCGCACATAGAAACCCTAGGCATTATCTTCGACATGCCCGCTTCTATGACCAACGCTCATATTAGACAAACCAGGCCCTAGAACGTCTGGCCGCCTCCTGCTCGCAAATCTCCGCTCCTCTCGGAAGGATCGGACAATTCTTTTACTTAAGAGCTCCGCACATAGAAACCCTAGGCGTTATCTTCGACATGCCTGTTTCTATGACAAACGCTCATACTAGACGAACCCGCCCAGACGGTTCGATCTCTTGTTCAATTCTTTCTAACTGAACTACGTCCGACTTGATCCTCGAAAGGGGTACGTAGGCAGCCTTTCTTAAGGTCCAGTCTCAAATCTTAACAAATCTTTTTCCGCATTTATTCGGTCACTTGTCGTTGGCTGTCGCAGAGAATCCAGACCTTCAAGGAAAGTCGGGTTAACTTGGCTTTCCTCCGCAATCTTATTCATTAAAATTGACGGTGTGAATTTCGGTTCCCACAAGATATCTGGGAAACTTTCTGACCAGCAGAGAAACCTATGCTCTATAAGAAGCTACGAGGCAGCAAAGACACAAAAGAGCATGGAGGAATCTATGATGGGACAAGTTCTGAAAAACCAGCAGAAGATGAGTGTGGATTTCAATGTAAAATTGGATTCCATGTACGCTCATTTTCATGATAAGTTTGAAACTTTGAACCACCATGTTAAGAAATTAGATAGTCAAATTGCACATGACGCTGGATTTGTCAGAAGGGAAGAAGGATATCACCCTGGAAAAACTGATACCAACCCGAGACGTCACGTTAGTTCTGTACTTTTGAGAAGCGGGAAGCAGCTCGCCCCGAACGCTAGAGCAAACACTTCTTCGGAAGGAAGCACTGAAACTCGAGAAATAAATAAACCCCTTCCAGACCCTGTTCTACTCTATAATACGAGACCGAAAATTTCTCAGAACAAGGATAGAACCGAAAATCCTCAGGAAACTGAGAAGGTTGTGATCGATTTTGAGGACGAGGAGAAAACTTCAGAGGAAACAATCGATATCGATCGATGTAAAGATAGAAATATCGATCGACAGATTCATAGAAAATCGGAAGAAAACGCAAAACCCGCTGGACCAACTATAGAACGGGTGTTTAATACGTTACCTCCCTTCCCTCCCAATAGATCAACCACTAAGCGTGATATAGACAGAGAAATATGTAGGAAGGCTTTCGAAAGAATCAAGGTGGAGCTGCCATTAATTGATGCCCTCAGAATTTCACCAACAATAAGACAATATGTTAAAGGAATGACAACAAAAAGCTTTTCAACAAACAAGCGCAGTGTCATGATGGTCTCGGAGGAGATTAGTGCTATAATTCAATGTGAAACCCCAGTCAAAAGCCCTGATCCCGGTAGTTTCGTTCTAAATTGTACCATTCAAAATAAGCAATTTCCAAGAGCACTCTGCGATCTAGGCTCTAGTGTAAATTTAATGCCTCATTCCGTTGTGACATCCCTTGGATATACTGAATTTACACCGGCCAATATCCAGTTAATTCTCGCTGATAGATCTGTTAGGATTCCGGAAGGAGTGCTTGAGGATGTACCTGTGGAAATTGATGGATGCCCCGTACCAACAGATTTTGTCGTACTTCATTACAAGAATGAACCTAGGGATCCGATCCTTTTAGGAAGACCATTCCTTGCTACCGCAAATGCAATTATCGATGTCAAGGAGGGACGAATCAATCTTAACATAGGAAATATTCCAATGCGATTTGATATGAAGAAGATTTTGACACGTCCTCTAATAGATAAACAATCCTGTTACGTAGATGAAATCGATGAGATGATTCAAGAGTCTTTTGAAGACTCGCTATCCGATGACAGTCTAGAGGATGTACTTATGCTTACCCAAAATGAAGTGTTCAGCATAGACAACATAACAGATGAATATGATCATCTGATGGATGCAAGCTGTGAGACCACGGATATTGAAAGCAAAGAAGACGACGAGTCAAAAATCGATATCGATCGATATTTGCAAAATACCATCGATCGACAACCGTCTTCTTTGGGAAATCTAACTAAGGAAAAAGCACCCAATGTGGAACTAAAGCAATTACCTGCTGGACTCAAATGCGCTTTCCTCTATGATAACTCCTTTCCTGTCATAGTCAATGCAAACCTAACTAGCGAAGAGCTAACTTTGTTGCTTAATAAGCTGTGCAAGTATCGCAAGGCTCTCGGGTATTCTCTCGATGACATTCCTGGAATCTCGCCCGATTTATGCATGCATAAGATACACTTCGAAGACGAGTCGAAATCATATATTGAGCATCAAAGAAGACTGAACCCAAACCTGAAAGATGTGGTGAAGAAAGAGATAATGAAGCTTTTGGAAGCAGAAATTATCTATCCAATTTCAGACAGCAACTGGGTCAGTCCGGTACATGTGGCTCCCAAGAAAGGAGGAATTACAGTGGTAAAGAATGATAGAAACAAGCTGATCCCTATGAGGACTGTTACTGGGCACGGGATGTCCATAGATTACAGGAAGATCAACGCTGCTACAAGAAAAGATCATTTCCCTCTACCCTTCATAGATCAGATGTTAGAAAGGCTTGCAGACCACAAGTATTACTGCTTTCTAGATGGGTATTCAGGATTTTTCCAAATTCCTATCCATCCGGACGACCAAGAAAAGACCACATTCACTTGTCCATATGGTACCTTCGCATACCGCAGGATGTCCTTTGGGCTTTGTAATGCTTCTGCTACCTTCCAAAGATGTATGATGTCTATCTTTACAGATATGATCGAGGATTTCATGGAAGTCTTTATGGATGATTTCTCGGTGTATGGATCTGATTTTACATCATGCCTTAACAACTTGTGCAAAGCATTAGAAAAATGTGAGGAGAAGAATCTTGTCCTCAATTGGGAGAAGTGTCACTTTATGGTCAATGATGGAATTGTTTTGGGGCACAAGGTCTCGTCGGCCGGTATAGAAGTAGATCGAGCTAAAATCGAAGTAATGACCAGTCTGCCGACACCTTCCAACGTAAAAGACGTGAGGAGTTTTCTTGGGCACGCTGGTTTCTACAGGAGATTCATAAATGACTTTAGCAAAATAGCTAGACCCCTAACAACTCTTCTGTGCAAAGAAGTAAAATTCAACTTTACCCCAGAATGTTTAAAAGCTTTTGAGGGATCAAGTCAGCTTTAGTAACCGCCCCTATCGTCCAAGCCCCTGATTGGAGTTTACCCTTTGAAATAATGTGCGACGCAAGCGATTTCGCTGTAGGCGCAATACTTGGCCAGAGGAAGGATAAGAAATTACATGCCATCTACTATGTTAGTAAGACTCTCGATGATGCACAAAGGAACTATGCAACAACAGAAAAGGAACTGCTAGCTGTTGTCTACGCTTTTGAAAAGTTTCGTCCTTACCTAGTTGTTTCGAAAGTAGTTGTCCACACTGACCTTGCTGCCCTAAAGTACTTGATGCAGAAGAAAGATGCGAAACCAAGGCTATTAAGATGGATCCTACTTCTACAAGAATTTGACATAGAGATAAAGGATAAGAAGGGAGTATAAAATGGAGTAGCTGACCATGTTTCACTGATCAGAATTGAAGATGACGTCCCCATCAATGATTTCCTACCCTTAGAAAATGTCTATCGAGCGGACTCAGCATTAATAGGTCATGTGTGTCTTACATCTGAGGAAGCATCGATCGATACTCAAAGAAAGTTATCGATCGAAACTTTAGACGACCATCAACTTAAGGCACACAAAGACACAGTGATAGTTGACATAAATATCAAAGTGGCCCACCATCTTATGCAAACTGATATGGGTTCTCCCATTGGTAGAAGTTCAAGTCTGGGGGTGTGTGCGGTGGCTGCAACCAGTTCAGATAGGCCTTGGTATGCTGATATAGTAAACTATCTAGCTGCCGACGTAGAGCTAGAAGAACTCCGAGGTTATAAGAAGAAGAATTTTATGAGAGAAATCAGAAGATATCGCTGGGATGAACCATACCTCTATAAACACTGCTCTGACGAAATATATAGACGATGTATCGCAGATATTGAGGTTCCAGATATTCTATTTCACTGCCATGGATCCGATGACGCTGGGCACTTTGCAACTTTCAAGACAGTTTCTAAGATTCTACAATCAGGCTTCTGGTGGCCTACCATGTTTCGAGATGCTCAGTCCTATATTGCACAATGTGATCGGTGCCAACGAAGAGAAAAAATCAGTAAAAGACATGAAATACCACAAAATTTCATACTTGAAGTGGAAGTGTTTGATTGTTGGGGCATCGACTTTATGGGCCCTTTTTCTTCTTCGTACGGGAACAAATATATCCTAGTCGCTGTCAACTATGTATCTAAGTGGGTAGAAGCAATAGCATCCCCGACGAATGATGCTGCTGTAGTCATGAAAATTTTCAAAAGCATCATTTTCCCTAGATTTGGAGTTCCTAGAGTGGTAATAAGCGATGGAGGCTCTCATTTCATCAACAAAGTGTTTGAGAAGCTTCATATTAAGCATGGAGTCCACCATCGAGTAGCTACGCCTTATCATCCTCAGACCAGTGGACAAGTAGAAGTTTCCAACCGCCAGATCAAGAAAATACTAGAAAAGACAGTAGGAAACACAAGAAAGGATTGGTCTAAATATTGGATGATGCACTTTGGGCCTACATAACTGCATTTAAAACACCACTCAGAACTACACCCTTTCACCTACTTTATGGGAAAGCATGCCACCTTCCACTAGAGCTAGAACATAAGGCGGCATGGGCTGTAAAAATGATCAATTTCTACGTCAAGCCTGCTAGGGAAAGGAGATTGGTTCAGCTGAATCAATTAGATGAAATCAGACATCAAGCTTATGATAACTCAAAGTTATACAAGGAAAGAACAAAAGCTTATCACGATAAGAAGATCATCTCTAGACATTTCGAACCGAATGACCAGGGGCTTCTGTATAATTCTCGTTTGACAATATTTGGAAAATTACTCACGTTGGTCAGGTCCCTTTACTGTTAAAGAAGTCAGACCCTATGGAACCGTAGTGCTAATCAACTCTAAGGGAGAAGAGTTCCCGGTAAATGGACAAAGAGTAAAGCATTATTGGGCAACAGCTGTGGGAACCAAAATTCACACCGTCGATTTTAATGAATAAAAACGGAGGAAAGCCAAGTTAACCCGACTTTCCCTGAAGGTCCGGATTCTCTGCGACAGCCAACGACAAGTGACCAAATAAATGGGGAAAAGGTTTTGTTAAGATTTGGGACTGGACCTTAAGAAAGGCTGCCTACGTACCCCTTCTGAGGATCAAGTCGGCGCCAGGCGCGGTGGGGTAGGTTTGCCGCCGGCACCAGGCGCGGTGTGGTCAGTCTGCCGCTGACGCCAGGCGCCCTGCTGCCGGCGCCCTGCCGCCGGCGCCAGGCCCCTGCTGCCGGCGCAAGGCGCGGCGTGGTCGGTCTGCCGCCGGCGCCAGGCGTCCTACCGCCCGTGCCGTGTCCCGCGTCCGCCGATGCTGCTGTTGCTCGCCTTCGTCGATTCCCGGGGCTCACGGACTCAAAGATCGAGTTACGAAAACTCAGGCAAAGATGCATGGTACTGAGACAGGACCGGGCTTGTCCTATGACGGGACAGAGAAATCCTCCCCCATGGGCGAGGTGGTCGGGACAGCGACTTTGTTTTCTTCGTAAAATCTCAACGGAAGCTCCGATTGAGACGAAATGAAAACCATCTTGACCTAGACTCAAAGGAGAACAAAGTGAGTTTGCCCTAGGGCGAGGTAGCCATGTCGGAGGGTGAGGTGACCTCGGTAATGTTTGTCCTTGCCCACGGCGAGGTGGCCGAGACAGTGACTTTGTTCTCTTCGTAAAATCTCAACGGAAACTCCGATTGAGATGAAACGAAAGCCATTTTGACCTAGACACAAAGGAGAACAAAGTGGGCTCTTACTAAGGCGAACTGGGAAGACTGATCTTACCCTATGGCGAGTCGTCCTAGTAAGATCAAGCTCCGACCTCCTTTGGTTTTCCCGTTTGTTCCTCTAGAGTTGTTTGTAAGAAGTATGGCAGTGGGAATCGGTGAACCGATTTGCGGTGCTTCTGTTCCGTGAGTAATATAGGGTTTCCCCAAGGTTTCAAGGAGAGTAAGTTTTATTTTTTCGAGAGGTTCTCGAAAGAAACGTTTTTTGTAGAAACCTTGCTCGTTGCGATTTCTCTAACTTGGTAACAAGACGAATTTTTGGGGTTCGATAGATTTTATCGTTGCCCTTTCTGTTTAGATAGAGAAATTGCGAGCTCGTTTTCTTGCTTTCCTGTGGCGGAAAGCCGCGGCTAGGTTTTTGATTTGCTCGAGCAACATGGCGTTTGCGTAAGCGTTGGCCGTAGGAACAGTCGCTGCTGGAGTTGTTTCACCATTGTTGACGCAAACTGCAACTTTTTCTTTCATATTTCTGGACATCGGTTCGATCAAGCGCTTTGTGGCCATATGAGTAAGAGTAATCCGTCCCCCATCCTTCTAGTTCCAAACTGTGGGAACCGAAATTCACACCGTCGATTTTAATGAATAAAAACGGAGGAAAGCCAAGTTAACCCGACTTTCCCTGAAGGTCCGGATTCTCTGCGACAGCCAACGACAAGTGACCGAAAAAATGCAGAAAAGGTTTTGTTAAGATTTGGGACTGGACCTTAAGAAAGGCTGCCTACGCACCCCTTTCCAGGATCAAGTCGGACGTAGTTCAGTTTAGAAAGAATTGAACAAGAGATCGAACCGTCTGGGCGGGTTCGTCTAGTATGAGCGTTTGTCATAGAAACAGGCATGTCGAAGATAACGCCTAGGGTTTCTATGTGCGGAGCTCTGAAGTAAAAGAATTGTCCGATCCTACCGAGAGGAGCGGAGATTTGCAAGCAGGAGGCGGCCAGACGTTCTAGGGCCTGCCTTGCTAGTCTAACCGCCTAAATTCTAAGTTCTATCAGCTAACAGGAGCTCTCTAGGTCTCCAATCTAGGATTTTCGGATCCCCTTCTCATCTGCTCTTGCTCTCCTTATATACTTACTTCTAGGTCGGTTTGCCTTAGGATGATGGACTTCGCCTTTGGGCCCAAGTTTATCTCTTCAGGAAATATTCCATTTTCGTCGATCTTTGTAATTATCCTCGAGTTTTCCCCTATTTTTTGGTGACTTGATGTTTATCTGATGTTCGGGAAATTGGATAAACCGTCATAGCCTGATTGGGCCTGAATTCTTAAAATCGTAAGTAAGTCCGTGGACTTGTCATAAGTCGTTGAACGTTTTATACGATTTCTCGAAAAGACTATCTTTCTCGTAAAATAAACCGTATAGCCTAAAGGATCGATGTTCAAGTTAATCGATCTCGTTTTATACGATATCTTCTACGAGAAATCCAATCCTTCTAGTTTTTGTCGTAAAACATCGAGGACGATTCCAACCGAATTGAATCGAAAGATGTTTATTCCGTAGCCGTGATCGTACCAAACTCACGAGGATTGATCCAAACAAGCCAAGATGGGATCAGACCGAGCATGATGGGACCGAGACCAGGACGAGGGACGTCGACTGGCGCCAGGGGGCTTGCCGCCGGCGCCAGGCCGGCTTGCGGGACGCCTTCCGCCGGCGCCAGGCTGGCTTGCCGCCGGCGCCAGGCCGGTGATGTCTTGCATATTTACATGTTTTTAGCTATCATATCTTGTGCATTTTTGCTCATTTAGATTAGGAATTAGGTATCTTTAGGCTCATTTTGCATTCATAAGTCCCTATTAGGTGTTGGAGCACACTTTGGAGATATTGAAGATGTTTGGGAGTTTTGTGATGAAAAAGAGGGGTTTAAAGATGAACATGGACAGAGGCCTTAGAAATATCTTCTGATGCTAAGATTTAGTGGAGACATGTTATTTTGAGATAGCTTTCCAATGGAAGTGGTTTCAAGACATTTGGAGTCATATTAGAGGAGTTATGATCAAAACACTGAGGGCTTATCAGTTCCACCCGGGTGAGCATACCCGAGGTCGACCATCCAACCATGCCTGGACGAGCTCAGGACGCGGCCAGGACGACCCAGGGACAAGCACCCGCACGTTCTGATTATGCTGGAAGCCTAGGACGTACCCGACCTTGTGCACCCGTCCGTTCCCACCCGCGCATGGAGGCACCCGGACAGGACCACCCGGCCGACAGTACCCGCACGGGATGGGGCATAGACGACACGCGGGTGCACACACCCGGGGAGACTTACCCGCACGGGACAGAGCACGGACGCATTGGATGTGCAGTCTTGGATGCTCGGGAGAGACTGCCTGCACGGGATGGACACGGGACGAACAGACGGGACGCGACCAAGGACGCACCCGACGTTACCTCACCCGCGTACAATCCCACTCGACCTCGTCCACCCGGCCACTACTACCCGCGCATGGAGACACCCGCACAGCACCTACCCGAATGCTTCTACCCACACGGCCGCAAGCTCAGGACGCTGGAACACACCCGGCTGGAACACACCCGGCCATGGACCACACAGCCTAACCCGGGTGGCTCACTTTCTTCCTTTTCTTTGTTTCTGATTGGTCGAAAATCATGTGGCACCAAGGACCTTTTGGACTTTTCTCTTATGTTTTTAAGGGCTTTCAAGCCATCTATAAATACCCTTGTAATCTAATTAAGAGAAAAAACTTCTTTTCTCTCAAAAACATAATAAGATCTTGAAGAAAGTTTGGATCTTTGATCCTTTTCATCTCATTTCTTTTGTGTTTAATAGATTATCTTCTTCACTAATCATGTTTAGCTTTGAATCATCATTGATTTTGAGGTTTTCCATTGCTATTAGTGAGTAGATCTATCTAGGGTTCATGGGCTTGGGAGACTAAGGGTGATTAAGTGTAGATCCAAGGTGCTTAGTGTAAGATCTATCCTTTCCTTGCATTGATTTGGTGTTCTTCATGCTATATTTTAGTTGGCCTCTCAAACATAGAGCTATAGGCATTTCATGCCCGGAAGGTGTTCTATGAAATGCCTGAACCAACTCATCTATGCTTTTAGCTTGCTTTGCCTAAGGGATTAGTTGTCAAAGAAGCTAGGATTGCTATTAGACTCATTCTCCATGTTTTCTTTGATCATTACAGCCAAAGGGATTTGGTGTACTTGGGTGATCATTGCAAAAGAGCATTCATCTAGGGATAGAGCTTGCTTAGTTTTGTTGTCTAGGCATAAGGAATTAGATTGATTGAAAAGTTGGCATCTTGGATTGAACCTTGATCACCCAAAGTCAATTCCCATGTCCCAAGAATCCCCTTGCCTCATTGAGAAAGAAAGTTCAATCTTTTATTGCATTTTTAATATTGTCTTAGTTTCATAATCATCCTCTCATCTTGATTGCACTTAGATTAAGCATGAACTTGCATTCCCTTTGCATTAGAATCTCTTAGAATTGGATTGACATCTTGTATTCTACAACATTTGATTAGGACCCTAGAAAAGTCCTTTCATCAAATTGGCGCCGTTGCCAAGTTCTAAGTTGATTTTAACATTGGGATTTAGTCATTTGCTTGAGACTAAGTCATTTTTATTTTATTTTTTTTATTATCTTGTGATATTGGTTCTCTTGCCTCTTCTATCTTTGACTTTCAGGTGTATGATCACAAGAAGCAGAGGGGCATCTAACTTGGTTCCTACTGTTGAAGAGATTGCTGCACTTGAGAGGGAGATAGCAAGATAAAGAAGAGAAGTAGAGGAACAGGCTCATCTTCAAAGGTTGGAGTTTGAGATGGAGAATCTGCCTCAAGACTGTGATGTCCTAGGGGGCAATGGTCCAAGAGCTGACAATCCTAGACCACCACGCCAGCCACATCACCAACCACGCCAAGCAAGAGCCATTGGAGCCTATGACCAACCTCACATTCATGGTCATCGGTTGGGAATCAGAGCACCAGCTGTGGAGAACAACAACTTTGAGATCAAATCAGGGCTGCTCAATGTGATAGAGAACAACAAGTTTCATGGCTTGGCTGTGGAGGATCCACTAGATCACTTGGATCAATTTGACAAGTATTGTGGTTTGTCCAAGACCAATGGAGTCTCTGAAGATGCTTTTAAACTCAGACTGTTTCCTTTCTCTCTAGGAGACAAAGCTCATCAGTGGGAGAAGGCTCTTCCAAGTGACTCTATCATCACTTGGAATGATTGCAAGAGGGTATTCCTAGAGAAGTTCTTCTCTTCCTCAAGGACAGCTAAGATCAGAAATGAAATCTCTGGTTTTCAACAAAAGAATCTTGAGAGCTTCAGTGAAGCATGGGAGAGGTTCAAGGGCTATTGGTCTCAGTGTCCACATCATGGCTTCACCAAAGAGAGCTTGCTTAGCACCATCTATAGAGGAGCTCTACCACAGTGCAGAAATAGGCTTGATACTGCTAGCAATGGTTTCTTCTTGGGAAGAACTGAAGAGGATGCGGAAGAAATAGTAGAGAACATGGCCAAGAGTGACTCAGTTTATAGTGAGGAGCATGATAAAGCCAATAGAAGTGATGACCAGCACACAAGGAAGGAAATCAAGACCTTGCAAGACAAGCTAGATTTGCTTCTCTCCATCCAAGCTAAACAAGAACAGATGAATTTTGTGGGTGCTCCTAGTCAAGAGGTTCCTCCTACAATCAATGAGGTTGATGGTTTAGAAGGCCAAGAGGAGTTGTGCTTCATCAATGCTAATGGCACATGGTATAGGAAGGAGCCAAACTTCCAATACCAAAACAACTATCAGCCAAGACCTCACTACAACAATCAACAAGGAGGCTACCAAACAAATCAGTCATCTCAGCCTCAAGGAAGTTCTTCCCAAGCTCCAAGCTCAAAAATGGAGTCCATGTTCAAGCAACTCTTAGAAGCTCAAGAAAGAAATGCTAAGAACATTTGTGATGAGTTCAAAACACATCCATGCCAAGATTAATGGAACCTATTCTGATCTCAACAACAAGTACATGCAACTTGCCTCTCACCTCAAAGCTTTGGAGAGCCAATTTGCCTCCATGTCTTCATCCTCCAAGAATCCAATGGGATCTCTACCAGGAAAACCAGAGAAGAACCCTAAGGAGACTTGCAATGTTATCCTCTCCACTTCTTCAAGGATTGCGTTGAGTGATCATAAGAATGATGTTGATGAGATTGAGAGGCTAGTGCTTGGAAATCAGATTGAACATGATAAGAGACTGGTTGTGGCCACAGCTGAAGCTAGAGTCGTGAAGAGAGCTGATAAGAAGGATCAAGGAAAGATTCTGAAGATTGATGAGCCTACGGTTGAGACACAAGTTGATAAGAGTGCTACCCTCAAGCTGAAAGAAGTGAAGGAAGAAGACAATGAGGTTGAGCTATCACCCTATGATAAGCTCCTATTCCCTCAAAGGTTCCTCACCAAAGCTCAGAAAAAAGTTGTCTCCAAATTCAGAAAAGACCTAAGTGATATTGGAGTCAAGCTTCCAGAGATCACCAATATGCATGCTGCTCATGTCCAAATGATGCTCATACAGGACATTCTCACCCACCAAGCTGAAGTGGCTGAGCTTTTGGACATCTAACTTCTGAAGATTGATCCACCAATCCCTCCAAAGTCCCTCCCTAAGCTTGAGTCTCAAGGGAAGTTCACCTTGTCTTGCTCTCTTGGTAAACTAACTATGGATGATGATCTTGTTGATAGTGGTGCTAGTGTGAATGTCATCTCCTTGGATATGGTGCAGAGTATTGGGATTGAAAGCATGGAACCAGATACTCCTCCTCTCACCTTTGGGGATTCCTCTTCTACAACCCCACTTGGCATAATCAAGGACTTCCCCTTGAAGATTGGATCCTGCACCATACCTATTGACCTTACTGTTTTGAAGATGGCATCTGAAGAGAGAGTCCCTTTGATCCTTGGCACTCCTTTCCTCACAACAGCTGGAGCTTGCATTGACTTTCCCAACAAGAAGGTCACCCTCATGCATGTCAACAAAGCTGTCTCCTACCCTCTCCAACCTCCAATGGAATCAGACTATTGTGGGACAATCACTCGTGATGCACACGTTGTTGAGAAGCCCAAAGATGAAGAGGTTGTTGGTAAGATAGAAGATCTTGATGGAGAGTCTTCAAAAGAGTTGTGTGATGAGCACTTGGAAAGTGCTAAAACAGGGGGGATGAGTGGAGTCTCAAAGGCCACTCATGGCAAGAAGAAGATGGTGAAAGAGCCTCATCCTCCACCTCTTGAATCGCTCCCACACACTCTCACTCTCCATCCAAAGAAGCTCAAGGATGGAGTCATTGAGTAAAAGATCAAGCACAAGGGCAGATCCACACCATTCTCAAGTGCTAGAGCTATCATCACTCCTCGGCTCCAAGATGACCCAATCAAGCTTCAAGAGCTTCTCTCTCAGGTCCTCACCATCACTGTTGAAGGTGGGAAGGATCCTCCTTCTCACTAGTCCAAGAGAAAAGGTAGTCAAGCTAGTGACTCAAAACAAGCTCACCTGGGAGGAAGTCCCATGGTTATCCTTGTATATAGCTTTGCAATTTCAAATTTCATTTTTAGTTTTTAATAAAAGTGGTCAAGATTTTCAGGTTGAGCCAAGCACTAGAGGAGAGAAGAATGGTGGTGAACCACTTGAGCCCCATGATCCATGTAGCAGCCTCCTCTAGTTGCTATGAACCAAGCCAGCTTCTAGTCATGACACAAGCACCATGCCCAAATCTCCTTGTGTGGTATCACTCCAACCCTTCTTGTATATACATTTGCTTTTGCCTTGTTGAGGTATCTCTTACTCTCTTACTCACACAGGAGACTATGTGATTTAAGTGTGGGGGAGGTACCGGATATTTGATCATGTTTGCTTTGTGATTTTGAGTCTCATGCATTGCATTGTACATTCATAAGTGCATAGAAAATCAAAATTTTTTAAAATTTTTGAACCTGTAGATTGCATCACTTGCATCTTTAAGATTGAATTTAGAGCATATAGGTTGCATTCATTTGCATATGGAGCATTGCCTTGTAAAGAACACTCGTTTGCGCTGAATTTGACACCCTAGTTAAACATATCAGGTAGCTTGAGCACCTTTTGAAAAAGCTTGCATGCTTTGAGCCTTGAAACCTCTTCTTGAAACTTGCTTGCTTGCTTGATATTGGCATTGTTCTTAAGACCAGCTCCATCCTGAACATATACTTGAATGAACTTAATCTCTCTTGCATATGGGCATTTGCATACATAATCATGGATCTCATACACATTTGGGCTCTCTTTCTCCATTGTACCACCCTTTGTTAACCCAAATGGCATTCCTTTACCCTTGAACCCTATCCATTCTTTGAAGCCTACATTGATTTGCTTGAGTGAGGCCTCTTTTGATAGCTTGTCATGTGCAAAATCTTGAGAGTATTGGGAGCGACATGGATTTGTCCTCATCTCTTGCTAGCATAGGGTCATCATTTAAACTAGCTTCTAGGATGGTGAGTGAAGTGTTTGTTACCTAATGGTTTACATTTGGGGTTTGGGGATATGACAATGTTGAGATTGATGAACAAAGAAAATTTTGAGAAAGAAAAAACCCTAGGGACCTAGAAATGAAAAATGAAAAATGAAAAGCTCTTGATTGAAGTTTTTGACCTTCCCCCTCATGTATATATAAAAAAAAAAAGAAACAAAAGAAAAAAAAAGGAAAAGAAAAAGAAAAAGAAAGATTCAATAAGATAGTTGGGAAGGAAAAACTTAAGAGTTAGAGTTTAGAATGTGAATAGAGGTCCTTAGAGGTTGAATCATAAGAAAGAAAATGTTCATTGGGTGAGTGATGTGAGTATGTTTTCATTTTGGGTTATGGGATGAATTAAAAGGGGTGTAGAACCTGGAATCACTTAGGAATTGGGTAGAATGATGAGGATGGATCCATGTATGCATGAAATGCTCCTAGTCTTAGATAAATTTTGCATAATGATCAAGCTCCTTGATTTTTGAGTGATTGCCACCTTGAAATGATGCATTGAACCCTCCTTTTCATCCTTATTAGACCATTTGATCACCTAGCCAAATGATTGAGATCATGTGCCCATTTGTGAGACTTCACCTTGTGTGTGTGTGTGTGAATCAATGTGAGGGCTGGTTAAGAGAACATGTTGGTTGATAGGCATTGCATCTTGTGTAGAGGCATAAGAGTAATTGATAGGCCTTGTGAAGCTAGAGCATAATAAGAGAGTTTTGCTCATGCTATTTGCTATGTTTCTTTAGGATGTCAGGTTGAGTGCTATGAGTGTTTCCTTTGTCTTTGTTCCCATCCTTGCATCCATCCCCCTTGTGTTTGAAAAGTTTACTTGAGGACAAGCAAAGGTCTAGTGTGGGGGAGTTGATGTCTTGCATATTTAGATGTTTTAGCTATCATATCTTGTGCATTTTTGCTCATTTAGATTAGAAATTAGGCATCTTTAGGCTCATTTTGCATTCATAAGTCCCTATTAGGTGTTGGAGCACACTTTGGAGATATTGAAGATGTTTGGGAGTTTTGTGATGAAAAAGAGGGGTTTAAAGATGAACATTGACAGAGGCCTTAGAAATATCTTCTGATGCTAATATTTAGTGGAAACATGGAATTTTGAGATAGCTTTCCAATGGAAGTGGTTTCAAGACATTTGGAGTCATATTGAAGGAGTTATGATCAAAATACTGAGGGCATATCAGTTCCACCCGGGTGAGCATACCCGAGGTCGACCATCCAGCCATGCCTGGACGAGCTCAGGACGCGGCCAGGACGACCCGGGGACAAGCACCCGCACGTTCTGATTGTGCTGGAAGCCTAGGACGTACCCGACCTTGTGCACCCGTCCGTTCCCACCCGCGCATGGAGGCACCCGGACAGGACCACCCAGCCGACAGTACCCGCACGGGATGGGGCATAGACGACACGCGAGTGCACACACCCGGGGAGACTTACCCGCACGGGACGGAGCACGGACGCATTGGATGCGCGGTCTTGGATGCTCGGGAGAGACAGCCCGCACGGGATGGACACGGGACGAACGGACGGGACGCGACCAAGGACGCACCCGACGTTACCTCACCCGCGTACAATCCCACTCGACCTCGTCCACCCGGCCACTACTACCCGCGCATGGAGACACCCGGAAAGCACCTACCCGACTGCTTCTACCTGCACGGCCGCAAGCTCAGGACGCTGGAGCACACCCGGCTGGAACACACCCGACCATGGACCACACAGCCTAACCCGGGTGGCTCACTTTCTTCCTTTTCTTGGTTTCTGATTGGTCGAAAATCATGTGGCACCAAGGACCTTTTGGACTTTTCTCTTATGTTTTTAAGGGCTTTCAATCCATCTATAAATACCCTTGTAATCTCATTAAGAGAAAAAACTTCTTTTCTCTCAAAAACATAATAAGATCTTGAAGAAAGTTTGGATCTTTGATCCTTTTCATCTCATTTCTTTTGTGTTTAATAGATTATCTTCTTCTCTAATCATGTTTAGCCTTGAATCATCATTGATTTTGAGGTTTTCCATGGCTATTAGTGAGTAGATCTATCTAGGGTTCATGGGCTTGGGAAACTAAGGGTGATTAAGTGTAGATCCAAGGTGCTTAGTGTTAGATCTATCCTTTCCTTGCATTGATTTGGTGTTCTTCATGCTATATTTGAGTTGGCCTCTCAAACATAGAGCTATAGGCATTTCATGCCCGAAAGATGTTCTATGAAATGCCTCAACCAACTCATCTATGCTTTTAGCTTGCTTTGCCTAAGGGATTAGTTGTCAAAAAAGCTAGGATTGCTATTAGACTCATTCTCCATGTTTGCTTTGATCATTACAGCCAAAGGGATTTGGTGTACTTGGGTGATCATTGCCAAAGAGCATTCATCTAGGGATAGAGCTTGCTTAGTTTTGTTGTCTAGGCATAAGGAATTAGATTGATTGAAAAGTTGGCATCTTGGATTGAACCTTGATCACCCAAAGTCAATTCCCATGTCCCAAGAATCCCCTTGCCTCATTGAGAAACAAAGTTCAATCTTTTATTGCATTTTTAATATTGTCTTAGTTTCATAATCATCCTCTCATCTTGATTGCACTTAGATTAAGCATGAACTTGCATTCCCTTTGCATTAGAATCTCTTAGAATTGGATTGGCATCTTGTATTCTACAACATTTGATTAAGACCTTAGAAAATTCCTTTCATCACCGGCTTGCGGGACGCCTGCCGCCGGCGCCAGGCTGTCTTGCCGCCGGCGTGCGGGACGCCTGCCGCCGGTGCCAGGCTGGCTTGCCGCCGGCGCCAGGCTGGCTTGCCGCCGGCGCCAGGCTGGCTTGCCGCCGGCGCCAGGCTGGCTTGCCGCCGGCGCCAGGCCGGCTTGCGGGACGCCTGCCGCCGGCGCCAGGCCGGCTTGCGCGACGCTTGCCGCCGGCGCCAGGCCGGCTTGCATGGCGCTTGCCGCCGGCGCCAAGGGTTCTCAGCCGCCCGTGGGTTTTCCGTTGCCCGATATTTCTCCCGTTGGCCGTTCGTCGGGAAATCTTTGAGTTTGGAAAGATCTTTAACCGTTGATTTCGAGATAACCGTTTTCGACCTCACCAGAGAGTGGATATTCTAATTTGAGAAAATCTCGTATAACTTCTTTTCAAATTATCCGAGACTTTTTGTTTCAAGAAATACTTTTCAAAGACTTTCAGTCATTGATTCCGTCGTGACCGATTTTGACCCCAACAACAGCAAAGATACCGGATAGGCAAATTACATGCCTAAGAATGCCACCTACCGATTGATATGGTATCACAGTCAAGCTAAAGACTACAAATAAGCACTGAGTGGAGGCAACCCACTATTATGCAATTTTTAATTTGGTTTATTTTTATTTTTATTTATTATTAATTTTCGTATTCCTTTATTGAAAAAAAATTGAATAGAGGGATTACTATCCTATCGACCGAGGAGACCCAGTCGATATCGTTCGACTGTAAACCACTTGCAGCGATCGATGTTACCTCCACTCCATCGATCGATCCCGAGTTCGGTCAGGTATTTCGATTCTACTTGTTCAATTGAGTCCATATGATTTATATTTTCCACCATAACCACGACGAATGTTACACTGGGACAGTGTAATTTAAGTCTGAGGGGATTACTAACGTTTATCTACTTTATGAGTCTTATTTAAAATGTTTTCAAAAAGTTTTTATGGAGTCAAGAAGGGGATGATGATCTAATTCGATTTATTACTTGTCATCTAACCACTCTTTGGACCAGTCTTAGATTTACTGACTGCAGAATTACTAGAGATACTAAAGTGGATCAACCTGTCAACTATGTTTGCACTTGCTGAGAGTGTTTGAAGAACCAAAGCTGATCTCCAACCTAATTGAGATCAACTTTGCTTGTCTTGGGGCTTGGTATACATGGGATCGGATTCTTCAAACAAGTCTGGAAGGTAAAGCCTTGTGTAGATTTATCACCTTCTCTCTCTCCATTTCGATCCTAGATATATAAGTAGAGATTTTTTTTTTTTTTTTTTAAAGAAAGAAAAAAAAAAAAATATATATATATATATAGGTTTTTAGTTAGGTGGAATCCGAACAGGACTTGGTGGCTACAACCATTAGGGCTTGCTTCATAAGGATTCCAAGAAAAGAATTCGAACGGGACTTGGTGGCGGCAATCATCAAGGTTCGATTCATATGAATTCTTGGATATATGTCAAAAAGAAGTGAACGGGATTTGGTGGAAAAGACCATTAAGTCTTGATTCATGGAAGCCTGTCCAATCTTGGTCAATGATCCTGCAATTGAAGCAGACTTTGACTAAGAGAGAAATGAGTAGAGAGAGAGGATAGGAACTAACTTTTACCTGCAGTTCCAAATACTTGTTTGAGAATCCTTGCATCTTGTGATCAATACTCCCAAGGTAAAGCCTACACTTTTATTTATGTTAAGAAATGAGATCAGTAGAGGGGATTGTCAGACAGGATCTGTTAAGTTGTTGACTAGGTGAATTTGGTTGCTATACTAGGATATTGTATAATGTGCTTCTAAGGTTAAGATGTTTGAGATTTGGCTTGCACTACTAGAGAGATGGTGAATGAGTTTTTAAAATCTTTTGAGTCCCTGCTGTTTTTCAAACCTCTTTCAGAGCGACTGCCTGTTGGTTTTGCTTGATGACAAGCAAAAGGGTAAGTCTGGGGGAGTTGATCGACCATGGATTTTACCCATTTTTAGCCATGGTCTATAGGTGTTTTATATATATTTACTACAATATAGAGTCTATTTAGCGTATTTACAGGTTCAGGTACGTTCTGGAGAAATATGGTGATTTTGGTGTCTTTTGGAGTCTTTTGAATGCAGAGCTGCGCAGACGCGTCAGATGTTTAGATATGGATGGAGACCTTCCCACGGTGAGATTGAGCCCATCTTTTGACACAAGATATCACTTTGAGTTAGCTTTCCAATGTGACCGGTCTGAGGTCAATCCAACGGTTAATTCAGAAGTTATGCCCGTTTTACTGAAGAGTGGTCAGACTGCCTCGCCAGAGAAGGTTGTCGAGAAGAGGAATGTATATCGATCGATGGGAAATCCTTCGTATCGATCGATATGGATGCCATAATGCGGGCTGATTATATTTTATGACCGCCTGAAGCCCATAAGCCATCCCAAATTACAATAATGCCCCTGCACGACCAGAAATCCTAGTTTACTGTTTTCTAAGCCATTATTGACGGCTAAGCTTGTTTTTGGATTAGAGAGAGAGAGAGCTTTAGATTGGAGAGAGAGATATTAGCACCTTGAGAGAGGGAAGATCTTGAACTCCCTTTGTTTCTTTACTCTATTATTTATTTTATCTATTGAAGTATTCAGACCATCATGATGTTTCTTATGAATATGTATAAGTAGTCTCATTGTTAGATTTAGGTTTCTCACAAGGTTGACTCATGTATTGCAAATAAGTCATTGTTAGGGTGTTTAAAATATAGTTCTTCATCTAGTTGTTCTTAATGCTTTGTTTAGGATTAATCATCCTTGACCTAGATCTCAGGATTAATTTGGATAACTGAGAACTTAGCAAATTCCTGAAAACTAAACTAGTTTGTTCTAATCTGACTGAGAACATATGAGAGTTGTTCATAGTCAGATTAGAGAACCCCTCAAACCCGATCTTAAGGCTCGCTGGAAGCAATATCGATCGACGCAATGATCGTTGTATCGGTCGATATTGTGAAAGGTGCATAGATCGATATTCCAATGAATAATCAATCGATGCTTTCTCATGATCATCCAACGATAGTTGATGATCCGAGATCCAGTTGAAGGTAATCAAATTGATTTAACCTAAAGCTTGAGTTCAGAACTATGAATAGTAAAAACCCTAATTAACTTGCAAACTTGTCATACCTAAGATAATACCTGAATCTAGCTACCTTTCCCCCTGTTAACAACCTCAAATCAAATCAATCGAGCAACTGCTTTGCTCACCATTTAATTTACTGTTTTAAACCTATTTATCTAGCTTTATTTCGAAGACTATATAATCTATTGTGTAATCCTTGAGTCTCTGTGGATTCGATCCCTAAGTATTACAACTGAACCTCTTATTTGAGAGAAAAATTCACTCCTTAGGGTAATTTGAGTGATATCAGAATCCGGCCCAAAAAGAGAGGCAAATCGACCTAGAGGGAGTATATAAGGAGAACTTAAGGCGAGGAGCAAGAGAGAACTTTTTCAGAGCAAACTTGGCACTTAGAGCAATTTAGGCCTTTTTCGTTTTTACTATCGAGTTGCGACTCAACTAGGTTAGAACTTAGGTGGCTAGACTAGCGAATATACCGACAGCTCTCGTGGCCTAGGATCCTACCTGTTGTTCACGCTCAAACGCGAATTCGGAAATAATATCTTTTTGTTCTCCTTTTGCGATTTATTATCCTTTATTCTTTCATATTGACTGTGTTGTGCGTGGCCTAGCAGATAACCGGGACCTTCAGGGAAGGCTAGGCTAGCTTGGCTTTCCTCCAATTAACAAAACCGACGTGTGAATTTCGGTTCCCACACCATACGCCTGGATCCTTTGTCCAAACAACAAAACCCATCGGATCCTCCTTAACCACATGAACCCTTCACCCACGGCCTGGTAACCTCCCATGACCTGAGCCACATGGCCAAGACTCCAACACTCCACCCAGCTGAGATGAGCTGGTTGCTAGTTGTCTTAGCTGAGTGAGCTAGTAGTCCAGCTACTGGAGCTGACCCAAGCTAGTGTGAGCTACACTGAGCTTGTCCTAGCTGGTCGAGCTTCTTCCCTGCCTCGTCTAGCTGCCTTAGAACTCATCCAGCTCCTTTTCCATTATCTCCATCCGATTCTGGTTAAGTCTCAGCTTACTGATGCACTTAACCATCTATTCCAGCCATGATACGCTTGTCTTTAGGTCTTGTGACCTGACTGGTGCATCTCCTCGCACTATGGCTGTGCCCGAAGGCCTTATCTGGAATCAGGGACATGACATGATCCACCGAATGGTGCGATTGAGGGAAAGGTGCCATATGCTTTATGCAGGGCGTGGACCCACCTGATAGCAATGGAATGCCGGTTATGTCAATACATGCTAAGTGGAAGATGGTGTACCATGACTAGTGGTCGGATCATGTTTTATGATGATGGTTTGATGGCCGAGCATTTGTATGGATGGTTATGTTGCTGGAGTAAGAGTATTGATGTGATGATTCTAGATATCAACCTAGGTGTGGATAACCTAAGGATTGGCTGAGAGCCATGTTGATGAGTATGGCTAGAACTATGTGTTGTGGACCATAAGTACTGAGACTAAGTATGATTGTTCAAGTAAGGCCGTGTAAGATTTGATCATGGTTTAGTATGGAAGACCTGACCCATATATGATGGATCAAGGTGTTGGAACTAACCTGATTAATGAATGCATTGGTTTGTATGAACAAGTCGTATATGTTGTCTGAGATAAAGTCATGGCCGGTAAGAAAAGTTGGATACTCATCAGTTCTAAGTCATGTGAGGAAGGTTGGTTGATTGACTTAGGATTTGATGGGCATTACAAGTTGAGAGTATGGACTTGGTACTATTGCCTATCAGGCAAAAAGGATGTCGGGTTGTGCATGAGCCGTGAAGGGCCAGATGCCTATCTTTTATCCGTCCAAAGACTTCTCAAAGGTTACTTGGTCTGTGGGGATGGTTGGTTGAATGACTAAGTACCTGGGGGAGATGTTTATTGCAGGAATCAATATAAGGACCATGAAGGGACTTAGTGAGTTCAATGGTTCAAATGACAAGCAAGAGCAGACGAGTCAATGGAGGACCGATGAGCTAACAAGCTCCATGGATGTGGCTAAGGTAAGATTTAGCAATTCTTGCATAGATCTATATAGAATGGTTTACAGGAATGGAACCTTGGATTCGTATGACTTGATTTGGGTTCAAAATCTACCTTTAAGCTAGTTGGTAGTTGAGAGAACTAACCAAGCTGAGGTGATTCGACCAGACAAGTGTTAGATTGGTTTTAGACCAATAGTTAGTTAGAGAATACTCTGCTGCGTAAAAGTTGAAGTGATCTAAGCTAGGAATCGGCTAAGTTAGTCGTAAGCTAAGGTTTAAGTTAGCTCTCGCCTCTAGGCGAAATTATCGATAAGGGCGAGAAATTCAGAGGTTTGGCCCGGAAGAGGACCGAGCGACGTGACGCGTGTGGGAACCGAAATTCACACTATTGATTTTAACGAATGAAATGGAGGAAAGTCAAGCGAGCCTAATTTCCGTGAAGGTCCGGATTCTCTGCGTAATCACACGAAGTCGAAAAAGAAACAAATAGCAAAATATAGATTAAAAAGTCGCTCTGAGGCGTGTTATTGATTGAATAATATGAATACAAGATTTCTCCGAGAAAAGAAGAGATATGCTAACAAGATAAAAAAATAGAACAAGAGGCAGCATAACGTTCTCAGGATTGCCTTGCTAGTCTAACCACCTAAGTTCTAAGTTCTCTAAGCTAACATGAGTTCTCTAGGTCTAAAATCTCGAATCCTCTTTTCTTCTGCCCCAGCTCTCCTTATATAGGTGTTTAGGTCGGTGGCCTTTTGCCTTTTGGGCCCAAGTTTATCTCTTTTGGGAATATTCCATTTTTCGTCGATCTTCATAATTATTCATGAACTTCAGCATTTATCTTCGGAAACTTGACAATTATCCTATTTCGAGAGATAAGATAAACCGTCATATTCCCCTTGGGCTGAATTCCTTCTTATAATCGAAGGTGGGCTTCCAGGCACGTTTTAGGTCCTTCCGGGCCATTTTTAGGCCTTCAGACGTTTATACGATTACTCTGAAAGATCGTCCTTTCCAAAAAATATATCGTATAGCTTAAAGAATCGATGTTCGAGATAACGTTCCTGTTTTATACAATATATTTTTTATGAGAAAACATACTTTCACAGTTGTAGTCGTAAAACTTAGAAAATAACTCCAATCAAGACGAATCGAGAGGTACTAGGTCCATGGCTTGGATGATACAACCATACTGAGGGCACGGGAGTTGATACAAGTCAGACTGACCGGGATGGGACCGTCCTCGCCCTAGGGCGAGGTGGCCGGGACACAGGTGTCCTCGCCCTTGGGCGAGGTGGCCTCGGACACGGATGTCCTCGCCCATTGGGCGAGGTGGCCTTGGACGGGCTGTCCTTGCCCTAGGGCAAGGTGACCTTGGTCGGGCCAACCTTGCCTGATATCTTGCATATTTACATGTTTTTAGCTATCATATCTTGTGCATTTTGATAATATAGATTAGGCATTAGGCATCTTTAGGTCCATATTGTATTCCTAAGTCTATATCAGGTGTTGGAGTGTACTATGGAGTGATTAGAGGTGTTTTGGAGCTTTGTGATCCAAAAAGAAGTGGAAGAATGGAGTTTCGCCAAGCTTGGACAAACTGAACAAATTACCATGAATGTGCCTTACCTTTGGACGGACGGACGGACGCGGGGAAATGGACCAAGAACACTTACCCGGGTGGACAGCTCGGACAGGACGGCTTGGCCGCGGCTTGGACGACACGGAGACACTCACCCGCGCGGCCAGACAAAGGGAGACAAGACCAGCATTTGGACGTGGGCGGGATAGAGGCCACGGGTCAGCCTACCCGCGCGGCCTGGTTGATGCTTTGGCGGATGCACGAATGGACGGCCGGTGCGCGGCTGGACATGCGAGGGACGTTTCACCCACGCGGCTGAAGGAGAGCTGGGACATGGACTGGTGCGCGGCTGGACGTGCACGGGGAGCTTTACCCGCGCGGGACAGGGCAGAACAGATGCGGGCCAGTGGGCGGCTGGACATGCGCGGTACGCCATACCCGCGCGGGCCGAGGAACGGGTAGGACGGACGTGCGTGGGTCAGGACGCGCAGGCTGGGCCAGGACGGGCTAGCCTGAG
Organism: Brassica juncea; assembly: GCA_018703725.1. NCBI lineage: Eukaryota > Viridiplantae > Streptophyta > Magnoliopsida > Brassicales > Brassicaceae > Brassica > Brassica juncea. The sequence continues at coordinate 24,746,144 of CM031938.1, forward strand.
TGTTTGTCACCCCTTTTTCCCTATTGGTCGAGATTAAATGATGCCAGGGCCATTTTGGTCAATTGTCTTTATGTTTTTAAGGGCTTTCAACCCTCCTATAAATACTCTTTTATCTCCCAATTTGGGACTTGTCTCTTTTTCTCTCAAAAACACTTTTTGATCTTGAAGGAAGTTTGGATCTTGGATCCTTTTTCATCTTTTATTCTTGTGTTCTTGAGCAATTGTTGCTATCTAATCATGGTTAACCTTGAATCCATCATGGGTTTAAGGGAAATCATGTCTATTAGGGAGTAGATCTTCTTAGGGTTCACGGGCATGGGAGATTTAGGGTTATTAGGTGTAGATCTTAGGTGTTTTAGTGTAGATCTATCTTGTACCTTGCTTGTAGAGTGTTCTTATTGCTATTTTGGAGTTGGCCTCATCAAAATAGAGCTATAGGCATTTCATGCCCGGAAGGTGTTTGATAAAATGCTTGAACCAACTCTTCAATGCTTTTAACATCCTTTACCTAAGGGATTAGCTGTTAAAGGTGTTAAGATAGCTAGTAGACTTGTTCTTAATGATTGCTGTCATATTATTCAACCTAAGGGATTAGATGCTTGAGATATGTTAGTGAATGAGCATTCATCTTGGGATAGAGCTTGCTTAAGATTGTATCTAGGCTTATGGTTGATAGATTGATTGTTGCTGCCCCCTTTAGATTGAAACTTGATCACCCAAGGTCCATTCCCTTGCCCCATGAGTCCTATTGCTTCATATTGAAAGAGAGATCATTACTTTATTGCATTTTAGTTTAGTTTTAGTTCATTTCACTCCACTTTATTGATTGCACTTAGATTAAGCATAGACTTGCATTCCCTTTGCTTCAGAATCACCTAGGAATGATTCGACAATCTCTTATACTACAATCATTTGACTAGGAACCTTGAAATCTCCCTAACATCAAATTGGCGCCGTTTCCAAGTTCTAGTTTGATTTTGACATTGGGATTTAGTCAGTTGCTTGAGACTAATTCCCTTTCAAGTGGTTGTTCTTTTGCAAGGTATCACAAGAGAGAAAGATCATGTCTCTTGACTTGGAATCAATGTTCAAGGCTATTCTAGAGAGTCAAGAAAGGATGATATCTAGAAGCTCAACTTCTTGTGGAAGAGCTTATGAGCCAAGCACCCAATTGGAGTACCAACCACATGGAAACCTTGGTCAAGAAAGCTAATATGGATATGGTGAGAGACACCAAACTTGGGATTTAGAGTATGAAGAACATGAAGTCAAATTAACTCAAGCCTCCAATGAAGAAAACATCACCAACATGCTTGAGAAGTTGTTGGAGATTCAAGAAAGAGGAAGGCTTGAGATACAAAGGCAAATGAGTTCTCTGTCCACCAAGGTAGATGCTCGTGGCAAGGCTCTTACATCATTGAAGTCTATCAATAACAAACTGTCTCACATCATTGAAGATCAAGAAGAAAGCATCACTCCCCTTTACAACACCAACACTTGTGAAGAATGTTCCATGGATATGGAAATTGATGTTGAGGAGGATATGCAAATCAAGGATGGATTTCAACAAGAAGCTGAAAATTCTATACATGAGCTTGAATTACTCCTTGGATGCATGGTAGATGAAAATCTTGGGCAAAGATATGAAGAGCAAGTTGAACAAACAACATTAAAGAGTTATTCAACAAGAAGCAAGGATGAAGAAGTAAACTTGGTTGGAAGAGTCTTTGAAGATTTTTGTGATGATAGTTTGGTTGTTGAATGCATAGAAGAGATAAGAGAGATCTCATTGGTTATGGAAGAGTTCTCAACCAAGGAGGAAACACATGTGAAGTGATGTCTTGCATATTTTCGTTGTTTTAGCCATCTTTATATTGCATTCTTTGTCTTGTAGGCTAAGGTTTAGGAATCTTTAGGATCCATTTTGCATTCATTTGTCCTTATCAGGTGTTGGAGTATGCTTTTGTGTGATTTGAGGTGTTTGGGAACATTGTGACCCAAAAAGAAGTGAAGAATCAAGTTTGTCCATGAAAAGAGAAGTAAATTCATGAGATGGACGAAAGACTCGGCCGGCCGGAATGGACAGGGCGGGATGATGAACCTGGTCGGGAGATGAGACGCGTCCAAGGCATGATCCGGACTGGGAAGGACAGGCCGGGATGATGAACCCGGTCGGGAGAAGGTCGAGATGGACAAGAACAGACCGGGATGGTTGGATCGGGTACACTCACCCGGTCGGACGCCGGACGGGACAAGCATGATCTGGACCGGGTGAGAAGGACCGGGTTGGGCCACTTGGTCGACCCCAGACCAAAAATCAAGCCCTCCTCCTATTGGTTGAAGCCTAATTGACTCCAAGGACTTTTTAGTAATTTTTAATGATGTTCCTAGGTTTTCTAAGCCTAGTATAAATACTCTTGTTAGCCCTTAAGTGGGATTATGTTATTTTCTCTCTAAGAACACAAACCTTTTGAGTAAAGCTTTATCTTTGAATCATAATATCATCTCATCTTTGTGTTCTTGATTGTCTGATTTAATCTCCTTTCTTTCTCTACATGTTTAGGCTTGAATCTCTCATGGGTTTAAGAGTAAGCATGTGGATTAGTGAGTAGATCCATTTAAGATTCATGGGTTAGGGTGATTGAGAGTGATTAAGTGTAGATCCAAGGTGCTTAGTGTTAGATCTATCCTTTCCTTGCATGATTTGGTGTTCTTAATGCTATATTTGAGTTGGCCTCTCAAACATAGAGCTATAGGCATTTCATGCCCGGAAGGTGTTCTATGAAATGCCTGAACCAACTCATCTATGCTTTTAGCTTGCTTTACCTAAGGGATTAGTTGTTAAAGAAGCTAGGATTGCTATTAGACACATTCTTAATGATTGCATTGATCATTACAGTCAAAGGGATTTGATGTATTTGGGTGATCATTGCAAAAGAGCATTCATCTAGGGATAGAGTTTGTTCAAGCATAGTGTCTAGGCATAAGGAATTAGATTAATTGAAAAGTTGGCATCTTGGATTGAACCTTAATCATTTAAGATCAAGTCCATATACCCATGGGTCTCATCTCCTCATATTGAAAGAAAGTTTCATCTTTTATTGCATTTAAGTATTATCTTAGTTTAATAATCATCACTCTTAATGGCTGCATTTAGATTAAGCATAGGCTTGCATTTCCTTTGCTTTGTGATCACTTACAACTGGTTTGACATCTTTTATATTACAACATTTTATAGGACCCTTGAAAAGGCCTTTCATCAAACTGGCGCCGTTGCCAAATTCTAAGTTGATTGTGACATTGGGATTTAGTCACTTGATTGAGACTAACTCATTTTTCTTTTCTTGTGATATTGATTCTCCTTTTGCCTCTCCATTTGAATTTCAGGTGTATGAACACAAGAAGCAGGGGTGCAACAAACCTGGTTCCCACTGTTGAAGAGATAGCTACACTTGAGAGGGAAATAGCAAGAAGGAGAACAGAAGAAGAGCAATAGGCTCATATTCAGAGGTTGGGGTTTGAGATGGATGAACACCAGCATCAACCTCAAGAAAGAGTTGCTCAAGATGGCAATGGTCCAGGAGCTGACAGCCTTCGACAACAACGCCAACAACAACACCCACAGCGGCCAGCTAGAGCTATTGGCACCTATGATCGTCCTCACATTCATGGTCATAGGACGGGCATCCGAGCACCAGCTGTGGAAGCTAACAACTTTGAGATCAATTCAGGGTTGTTGAATGTGATTGAGAACAACAAGTACCATGGCCTGGCTGTAGAAGACCCATTTGATCACTTGGACAAGTTTGATAGCTATTGTGGCTTGTCCAAGACAAATGGTGTGTCCGAAGATGCTTTCAAGCTCAAGTTGTTTCCTTTCTCTCTAGGGGACAAGGCACGCCAATGGGAGAAGTCTCTACCTAGTGACTCCATCACCACTTGGGATGATTGCAAGAAAGCCTTTTTGGAGAAGTTCTTCTCTACATCAAGGACAGCCAAGTTGAGAAATGAGATCTCTAACTTCCAGCAGAAGAATTTGGAAAGCTTTAGTGAAGCACGGGGGAGAGGTTCAAAAGCTACCAGGCTCAATGCCCCCACCATGGCTTCTCAAAGGAGAGCTTGCTGAGCACATTCTACAGAGGTGCTCTTCCTAAGTATAGAGCCAGATTGGATACAGGAAGCAATGGATTCTTCCTGGACAGGTCTGAAGAAGATGCTGAGGAGCTGGTTGACAACATGGTGAAGAGTGACTCAGTTTAGAGTGGAGAGCATGACAGAGCTGTAGAACCACCAGAGCTGATGACAACTAGACAAAGAAGGAAATCAAATCCTTGCAGGAGAAGATAGATTTGCTTATTGCTAACCATGCCAAACAGGAGCAGATGAACTTTGTGGGTGGTCCTAGTCAAGAGGCTCCTCCTAACGTTAATGAGGTTGATGGTTTGGAAGGGCAGGAAGAGCTTTGCTTCATCAACAACAATGGTACTTGGTACAGGAAGGAACCTAACTTTAGGTACAACAACTACCAGCAGAGGTCTTATCCTATCAACCAGCAAGGAGGCTATCAACCCAAGCAAAACACTCAGCAAGGGAACTACCAGCCTAGGTAAAATCCTCCTCCTGGTTTTAGCAATCAAGGCAATCAGACTACTCAAGCTCAAGGTAGCTCTTCCCAGGCTAAAACTCCAGATTCAAATATGGAAGCTATGTTCAAACAAATATTGGAAGGTCAGTCTAGAACAGCAAAGGACATTGGCCATGAGTTAAAGACTGTCCACTCCAAGATTGATAGTAGCTATACTGAGCTAAACAACAAGATAAGAGCTTTGGAGAGCCAGTCTGCTTCTGTGAATTCTCAGCAAAGTCGCCAACAAGGAGCACTACCATGGAAGGCTGAGAAAAACCCCAAGGAGCCAATGAAAGCAATCACCTTGAGAAGTGGTAGAGAGTTACCTCCAAGAGTCCTCCCCAAGGATGGTGAGAAACTAGGTGCGGGGGGTGGCCATCAACATTGATGATGAAGTGGTGATTGTAGATGAGAAGGTTGATGAAGAGATTCTAGAAAAGATTGTTGAAGCTAAGGGTAAAGGAAAGGTTGGAGAAGAGAAGAGAACACTAAAACATGGTGAAGTTGCCACTCCAACAAAAGAGTCTTCCTTTTTTCCTCCCCCCTATGAACCTAAGCTGCCATTTCCTGGAAGATTCAAGAAGCAACTTTTGGAGAAGTACAAAGCACTCTTTGAGAAGCAAATGAGTGAATTTCAAGTCACAATGCTTATCATTGATGCCTTCATGCTTGTCCCTCAGTACAGCAAGTTCTTGAAGAATGTTGTGGCTGCTAAGAAAAAGGAAATGGAGGGAATGATGGTTCTTACTCATGAGTGCAGTGCCATCATTCAGAGATTGACAATCCCTAAGAAGCTAGAGGATCCAGTATGCTTTACTCTACCTTGTGCCATTGGTCCTTTGACGTTTGAGAGGTGTCTATGTGATTTGGGAGCCAGTGTCAGTCTCATGCCTCTATCTGTTGCCAAGAAGCTTGGATTCAGCCAATAAATGAAGTGTAGACTCTCTTTGGTGCTTGCTGATCGCTCAGTTAAGTTTCCTATTTGTATCCTTGAAGACCTCCCTGTGATGGTGGGAAATTGTGAGATTCCTACTGATTTTGTGGTGCTAGAGATGGATGAAGAAGCTAGAGACCCCTTGATCCTTGGAAGACCATTCTTAGCCACAGCAGGAGCCATTATCAATGTGAAGGAAGGCAAGATTGATCTTCATTTGGGGAAAGAGCACACTCTCCACTTTGACATCAAAGAAGTGATGAAGAAATCAACTGTGCAAGGCCAAGTGTTTTACATTGAAGAGATGGAAGCTCTGGCTGATGAGCTTCTTGAAGAGTTGGCGCTTGAAGAGTTGGCAATTAAGGACCCCTTGCAACATGCTTTGACAATGGATAAAGAAGTCCAAGTTGTTGAGAACAAGGAGAGTGATGCTTATGTGAGAATGCTGGATTCTCATAAGAAGATTGATGATGAAGCTCAGTATGAGGAACTCACACAAGAGGTTCACCAAGCTGCTTCAGCCACTCAACAAGAGGACACCCAACAAGATGATTGGAGTGAGCTCAAGGCACCAAAAGTGGAGCTCAAACCTCTTCCCCATGGTGTAAGGTACGCATTTCTAGGCCCTAATGAGACATATCCTGTCATTGTGAGTAGTGAACTTACTGAACTTGAGCTTTCTCAACTTTTAAATGCACTCAAAAGGTTTAGAAAAGAAATTGGGTACTCACTAGATGATATTAAGGGGATATCACCTTCTTTGTGCATTCATAGGATTCATCTTGAGGATGAATCAATGACTTCTATAGAGCATCAAAGAAGGTTATATCCTAACCTGAAGGATGTTGTAAAGAAGAAGATTCTTAAACTCTTAGATGCTGGTGTTATCTACCCTATTTCAGATTATAAATGGGTATCTCCTGTGCATGTTGCCCCAAAGAAAGGTGGTATCACTGTGGTTAAAAATGACAAGGATGAATTGATACCAATTAGAACCATAACCGGCAATAGGATGTGTATTGATTATAGAAAACTCAACTCTGCATCTAGAAAGGATCATTTTCCAGTGCCATTTATTGATCAGATGCTTGAGAGACTTGCAAACCATCCTTTCTATTGCTTTCTTGACGGGTATTCAGGGTTCTTCCAGATCCCCATACATCCCAATGATCAAGAGAAGACGACATTCACATGCCCCTATGGCACCTTTGCTTATCGAAGGATGCCATTTGGGTTATGTAATGCTCCAGCAACCTTTCAAAGGTGCATGATGTCTATCTTCTCGGATCTCATTGAGGATATAGTGGAGGTATTCATGGATGATTTCTCTGTCTATGGATCTTCGTTTTCTGGAAACTTGACATTTATCTCTTATGTGAGGATAAGGATAAACCGTCATAGTTATCCTTCCTTTTCGGAAAATCATATGTGGGCCGTTTTGGCCATGTCGGGCCATTAAGACGTTTTTACGGTTTTCCGAAAGAATAGTCTATGAAGGTTTCGGCATTTCCGAAGGAACCCCAATTCCTCGTATAGTCTAGATGTTTGGTGTTTCGAATAACAGTGATCGTACCAAACTCACGAAGATTGATCCAAAGAAGTCAAGATGGGATCAGCCGAGCATGATGGTACCGAGACCAGGACGAGGGCCGTCGACCGAGACCAGGACGAGGGCCGTCGACCGACGCCAGGCCGGGGTGCCGCCGGCGCCAGGCCGGCCCGCGTGACACGTGCCGCCGGCGCCAGGCCAGGGTGCCGCCAGCGCCACGCCGGCTCGCGTGACGCATGCCGCCGGCGCCAGGCCGGCCCGCGTGTCGCGTGCCGCCGACGCCAGGCTGGGGTGCAGCCGGCGCCAGGCCGGCCTGCGTGTTGCGTGCCGCCGGCGCCAGGCCGGCCTGCGTGACGCGTGCTGCCGGCGCCAGGCCAGGGTGCCGCCGGCGCCAGGCCGGCTCGCGTGACGCGTGCCGCCGGCGCCAGGCCGGCTGGCGTGACGCGTGCCGCCGGCGCCAGGCCGGCCCGCGTGTCGCGTGCCGCCGGCGCCAGGCCGGCCCGCGTGTCGCGTGCCGCCGGCGCCAGGCCGGCCCGCGTGTCGCGTGCCGCCGGCGCCAGGCCGGCTCGCGTGATGCGTGCCGCCGGCGCCAGGCCGGCTTGCCGCCCGTGGGTTTTCCGTTGTTTGATCTTTCCCCCGTTAGTCGTTCGTGCGGGAAATCTTTGAGTTTGGAAGGATCTATAGCCGTAGATTTCGAGATAATCGTTTTTGACCCAACGAGATTTCTCGAGTATCGGGATCGAGATGGACTTGGATTCGTAGACTTTCCGTCTTCAAGGGTTTGAGTAATGAGGCTTCTAACTTTAGACGTTTAAAAGATGAACTTTTAAACAATCGAGAAGGCTTTGCGGAAGAAACATTGTAGTTTTCGGACAATCCGGACATGGGTTTAAGGGACCAAGATGCTGGCGTTGCCCGAGATCTCGAGACGATTGCATAGATGGGCACCAGGATCCTTGGCGCCGGCGCCAGACGGGACAGGGCAAGCCTGCCGCCGGCGCCCTGCCGCCCGTGCCGTGTCCTGCGTCCGCCGATGCCTGCTGTTGCTTGCCTTCGTTGATCCCCGGGGCTTACGGTCCGTTCATGTCTTCTTGTGAGGTCATCGAGTGACGACCCGTTTCTTGGTTTTGATCGTCACTTGGTTTTCTTTCGAGGCATTTCGGATGACGATTTCGTCGTTGACCGATTTTGACCCCAACAAGAAGGATGGCAAGACTCATGTGATTTATTATGCGAGCCAAACCTTGAATGATGCACAGATGAAGTATGCCACAACTGAGAAAGAGATGCTGGCCATTGTCTTCGCCTTTGAGAAGTTCAGAAGTTACCTGGTGGGTTCCAAGGTCATTGTGTACACCGACCATGCAGCTTTGAGACATCTTCTAGCAGAGAAGGATGTCAAGCCAAGACTACTGAGGTGGATTATTTTGCTTCAGGAGTTTGACTTAGAGATTAGAGACAAGCCAGAAATTGAGAATGGAGTAGCTGATCACTTGTCCAGGCTGAGAATTGAAGGTGTAATCCCTATTGATGAGGGACTTAGACAGGAGCAGGTCATGGCTATCATGTCAGTGGTGGCAGTTATTGAGACTGGAAAGAAGATTGAAGAGGTTAAGACAGCTGAAGAGAAGGGGCCTTGGTATGCTTATTTGGTTAACTACTTAGCCACTGGGAAGGAGTCATTGGGTCTTGCGGGGTATGAGAAGAAGAAGTTCTACAGAGATTTGAAGAGATACTATTGGGATGAGCCATACCTCTACACTCTTTGCAAGGATCAGATCTATAGAAGAGTGGTGGCTGATGAAGAAATTGAAGGAATCCTTACACATTGCCATGGATATTCCTATGGAGGCCATTTTGCTACCTTCAAAAGTGTCTCAAAGGCGTTACAAGGTGGATTTTGGTGGCCACATATGTTCAAGGACACACAAGACTTCATCTCAAGATGTGACTCTTGCCAAAGGAGAGGGAACATTACTAAGAGGAATGAGATGCCTCAAAACCCAATCCTTGAAGTGGAAGTGTTTGATGTTTGGGGGATAGACTTCATGGGACCCTTCCCTTCTTCTTATGGCAACAAGTACATCTTGGTGGCTGTATGTGGAAACCGAAATTCACACTGTCGATTTTAATGAATAAAAACGGAGGAAAGCCAAGTTAACCCGACTTTCCCTGAAGGTCCGGATTCTCTGCGACAGCCAACGACAAGTGACCGAATAAATGCGGAAAAGGTTTTGTTAAGATTTGGGACTGGACCTTAAAAAAGGCTGCCTACGTACCCCTTTCGAGGATCAAGTCGGACGTAGTTCAGTTAGAAAGAATTGAACAAGAGATCGAACCGTTTGGGCAGGTTCGTCTAGTATGAGTGTTTGTCATAGAAACAGGCATGTCGAAGATAACGCCTAGGGTTTCTATGTGCGGAGCTTTTAAGTAAAAGAATTGTCCGATCCTTCCGAGAGGAGCGGAAATTTGCGAGCAGGAGGCGGCCAGACGTTCTAGGTCCCGGTTCGTCTAATATGAGCGTTGGTCATAGAAGCGGGCATGTCGAAGATAATGCCTAGGGTTTCTATGTGCGGAGCTCTGATTAAAAGTATAGTTAGATCCTTCCGAGAGGAACATGGGTCTGCGGAGAAGATAAAACTAGAACAAGAGGCGGCCAGACGTTCTAAGTCCTGCCTCGCTGGCCTAACCGCCTAAGTTCTAAGTTCTCTAAGCTAGCGGGAGTTCTCTAAGTCTAGATTCTAGGATTTTCGGATCTTCTTCTCCTCTGCTCTTGCTCTCCTTATATACCCACTCCTAGGTCGGTTTGCCTTAGGATGATGGACCTCGCCTTTGGGCCCAAGTTTATCTCTTCAGGAAGTATTCCATTTTTGTCGATCTTTGTAATTATCCTCGAGTTTTTTCCTATTTTTCGGTGACTTGATGTTTATCCGATGTTCGGGAAATCGGATAAACCGTCATTGCCAGATTGGGCCTGAATTTTTAAAATCGTAAGTAAGTCCGTGGACTTGTCTTAAGTCGTTGAACGATTTATACGATTTCTCGGAAAGACTATCTTTCTCGTAAAATAAACCGCATAGCCTAAAGGATCGATGTTCGAGTTAATCGATCTTGTTTTATGCGATATCTTCTACGAGAAATCCAATCCTTCTATTTTTTGTCGTAAAACATCGAGGACGATTCCAACCGAATCGAAAGATGTTCATTCCGTAGCCGTGATTGTACCAAACTCACGAGGATCGATCCAAACAAGCCAAGATGAGATCAGACCAAGCATGATGGGACCGAGACCAGGACGAGGGCTGTCGACCGGCGCCAGGCCGGGGTGCCGCCGGCGCCAAGCCGGCTTGCGGAACGCGTGCCGCCGGCGCCAGGCCGGGGTGCCGCCGGCGCCAGGCCGGCCAGCGTGACGCGTGCCGCCGGCGCAAGGCCGGGTGTGCCGCCGGCGCCAGGCCGGCCCGCGTGACGCCTGCCGCCGGCGCTAGGCCGGCCCGTGTGACGCGTGCCGCCGGCGCCAGGCCGGGTGTGCCGCCGGCGCCAGGCCGACCCGTGTGACGTGTGCCGCCGGCACCAGGCCGGCCCGCGTGACTCGTGCCGCCGGCGCCAGGCCGGGGTGCCGCCGGCGCCAGGCCGGGGTGCCGCCGGCGCCAGGCGTCCAGTGCCAGCATGGGCGTTTTGAAGATCTCGGCGAGGGCTTCGATTTGATATCTTGATCGTTTTCTGGTTCCTCACGGTTTGAGAGAACGACCTCTTCGAAGTTTCGAGGCAGATTCTTTTGTGTTTAGGGTTTTTGTGGTGATCGAATCTTGATGTCCTTGGGCGAGCGGACCGATCTTTCCTGGGATTCTCGTACGCGCACGCCTGTAGTCTTCCGATCTTACTTTCAAGAAGTGTTTCACGAAGAACCCATAAGTAAAAAATAATCATAGCCGTTGATTTCGAGATAACCGTTTTCGACCCCACCAGAGAGTGGATATTCTAATTTGAGAAAATCTCGTATAACTTCTTTTCAAATTATATGAGACTTTTTGTTTCAAGAAATACTTTCCAGAGACTTTCAGTCATTGATTCCGTCGTGACCGATTTTGACCCCAACAGTTAGCCCCCCAGCTCGTTAGAACCTTCGTGAAGTTCTTGCGAGCGATAAGACATGTCAGGTAAGATAGGCGGAATTAATGGTTGAAAGGCTCCGTTGAAAGTGGTAAGATTGGGGCTGCGCCTTTCGAAGGCTGCCTACGTACTCTTGTTGTAGGGATCAGGCCTTCCGTAGTTCGTTTTGGAGTTTAAGACCCTTGTGATCTGTTTTCCAGCGAGACTTATATGGTCTAGTTATGTGTCATGAGAGACTTTCGAGCATGATGCTGTTGATGTATTTGTTTTTCGATTATTTATGAACTTCAGTTTTTTCGAAGTATGAGAAAGAGGGTGTGAGTTGTCGTCTCATTCCTAGTTCCCTGATGATCACCGTACCTATTGTTTGCATAAAGCGAGATTTTCCGCGGTTTACCGATTTACGCGAAAAGTTCGTGAAACGAATAGGCTTAACTGAAGAGACAAATTTTTGGATCTCGTATACCATACTATGTCTGTGAGATGTCAAGATCCAGCGTGGCTGGGTTTAGGGCAAGACCTAGGTTTACTCTCGGACTGAGGCTTTGCGATGACAAATCGGCTTTCGTTTTGCCTGTATGCGATTTTAACCTGACTCGTACCGTTTAAAATCCGCGAATTGTTGTCGGCTTATATGATTTGTCTGGGCGTGAGTCGAGCTACTTCCTTTACGAAGAGCTAAACCAAAATTTGGATTTCTTGTATAGCGCGCTATGTTTTTCCTTGTCGGATGCAAGAGAGCCTACCCCTTGAAGGGCGGCTATTTGTCTGTTTAAGACGTTAGAGTTCGTTTGTTGTGATCAGCAACAACGAAATGATGCCAGTTTAGAGGCATGTTACCGTTTAGAGGTGTGTTTGCATGTTTTGAGTTCTAGAGACGAGGATTTCGTCTGGAACATTTTGAGGAAAAGAATGTCCTTCGAGCGTTAGCAACGTCTCGCAGTGCTGAAGGTCGAGTTCCCCTTGTGCCGCATTTCGTGGTTGAAATGTTCGCGGGCTTTGGAGATGTTTTGCGAATGTTCGCAGCCAGAAACTGTTGTTTCGGTTTGGATGCAGGACCAAGAGGTCGCGTAAGTTCGACCCAGGGAGAAGCGTCTACATTCACAGTGCTTCGTGAAGTGTTGGCCTTCCGTGATTTGTTTGTATATATTAAGGATGACTCGTATAACTCTTGGAGCCTTGTCACGAGTGTTTCTTTTCATGCCGTGTTTACGGGGCGTATAGAACTTAATCGATTGACGATAAGTTTAAATCTTCCGTTAACCATATGGTTGTAAGGACTGAGTTTTGGTATGAAGAGTTTATCGTATGATTTCCAATTCTGGGTTATACGACAAATTGCTTGCGTAATAGTCACTTGGCGTTCTATGAAAAAATCACGGATTGTTGTTTTTAGCCGTTAAGTGATTGGAGTGGTGGTCGCTCAGTAGCTTTAAATTGGCATGGAGTCTAGATTCAGCCGTATCGCCAAGGAAGTTGTTGGTAAACGATCAGACCATGACCCTTATTAAGGTCATGTTAGTTTACGATTTTCCTTAATAGGGATGCCGAATTCAGGTCCGGGCTTTACGGAAGGGCGTAGTTGGCCGAGGGCCAAATAGCGTTTGCCGAGATAGACATGCCAAGCATAGCGGAGTTTTCTGAGTTATGGCTGATGGCTTTTAGAAACGACCTTCCACTTCAGGTCATAGTTATACGATGAATGGCTCGTATAAATTCTTTTTTGTTGCATGAAAATCGTTTCATTTTTACTGGGGGGAAAAAGTTTAAGGGATCGACGCAGGACATGTGCGGGTTCGCCTGCGTGATTATTTCCTGCTCGGACATAACCGCGGGGAGTGAAAGCAGGAGCCAGAAACCTTGTGGAGCAAAAACTGTCTATGACAGTTACTCGTTGGACCCATTATGTTTATTTTACGAAAGTTGCTTTGTATGAATTGACTCTACCATACAGAGGATTTTTCGTAAAAGTGATGTAAGAGGGGGTTTTTGTAAAGGTAACTGGAGAGTTTTTCTCACAAATTACTTGCGATATTTGCGACCACGGATTATGTTTTTCTCATTCACTTTTGCGTACTGCGAAGTCGTTTTGCATGAGACCGATCATGTTTTTTCCATAGGCTGTTTTGTTTAAAATATTCTTGTTATAGGAAAGTATTGGATGACCGGTTTCATGGAGATAGAAAATCGCAGATTGTCAAAGTAGCAATGTTTCCGCGGATTGCACGGGAGATGTTTCCGCTATGATTTCGACCTTTGGATGAAAGCTGCTTCGAATTACTCATCGAGTTTTACCGAAGGTTATTTCGTTATTTTCGTAGTTCACCATCGTGCTATTAGTCTGACGTTGGTACACGTTTCTAGTCGCGAGTTTGAGACGAGAGACGACGTAGAGTTTTCAAGACTACGTTTGTAACGGTTGGGCTATGCCGTTAGCGTTTTTTAGACAAATCTTATTGCTGCGAGAGTTTGCTTTGTCAAAAGCGTTGTCTTGATGCTGAAGCAAAAAGTTTTCGAAGATGGGATTATACGGGTATAGTATACGTACCTACTTCCCTTTTCTTTTTACGAAAGAAAACGGGTTAGCCGTTCTTCCGAAGGCTCGTGTACGTTTTTTCTTTCTTTTAGGAAGCGGGATGAGTATGCTTTTAGAACGCGTAGCGATCATTTCTCGGTTTTTCGAGAGACTAGATCGGTTTGCATGTTCTGCCTGGACAATCAAGGAACGATGGAACAAGACTGGAAATTTTGCCTAAGACTTAGCTTGCTAGACTATCCACCTAGGTCCTAAGTTCCCAAAATTCTACGGCAGTTTTTCAAGACGTTTTTATTCCTGTCCTACAAAGAATTAAAACCTTTACAAAAATTTTCGATAAAATAGTCTTTTGAAGGTTTCGGCATTTCCGAAGGAATCCCATTTCCTCGTATAGTCGAGACGGTTGGTGTTTAGAATAACCGTGATCGTTTAATACGATGAATCGAAATCCATTCATCATTCGAACCTTTTATGGTCTTCCGAGATTTCTCGAGTGTCGGGATCGAGATGGATTTGGATTCGTAGACTTCCCGTCTTCGAGGGTTTGAATAATGAGGCTTCGAACTTAGATTTTAAAATACGAATTTTGTTAAAAAATCGAGAAGGCTTTGCGGAAGAATCATCGTGTTTCTCGAACAATCCGAACATGGGTTTAAGGGACCAAGATGTTGCCGTTGCCCGAGATCACGAGACGACTGCACGGATGGGCGCCAGGACCCTTGCCGCCGGCGCCAGACGGGAAACGATGGGCCTGCCGCCGGCGCCAGACGGGAGAGGACCGACTCAAAGACTGAGTTACGAAAAACTCAGGCAAAGATGCATGGTACTGAGACAGGACCGGTCTCGTCCTATGACGGGACAGAGAGATCCTTCTCATGGGCGAGGTGGTCGAGACAGTGACATTGTTTTCTTCGTAAAATCTCAACGGAAGCTCCGATTGAGACGAAACGAAAACCATCTTGACCTAGATTCAAAGGATAACGAAGGTGAGTTCGCCCTGTGGCGAGGTAGCCATGTCGGAGGGTGAGGTGACCTCGGTAATGTTTGTCCTTGCCAACGGCGAGGTGGCCGGGACAGTGACTTTGTTCTCTTCGTAAAATCTCAACGGAAACTCCGATTGAGACGAAACGAAAGCCACTTTGATCTAGACTCAAAGGATAACGAAGGTGAGTTCGCCCTGTGGCGAGGTAGCCATGTCGGAGGGTGAGGTGACCTCGGTAATGTTTGTCCTTGCCCACGGCGAGGTGGCCGGGAGAGTGATTTTGTTCTCTTCGTAAAATCTCAACGGAAACTCCGATTGAGACGAAACGAAAGCCACTTTGATCTAGACTCAAAGGATAACGAAGGTGAGTTCGCCCTGTGGCGAGGTAGCCATGTCGGAGGGTGAGGTGACCTCGGTAATGTTTGTCCTTGCCCACGGCGAGGTGGCCGGGACAGTGACTTTGTTCTCTTCGTAAAATCTCAAGGGAAACTCCGATTGAGATGAAACGAAAGCCATTTTGATCTAGACTCAAAGGATAACGAAGGTGATTTTGCCCTGTGGCGAGGTAGCCATGTCGGAGGGTGAGGTGACCTCGGTAATGTTTGTCCTTGCCCACGGCGAGGTGGCCGGGACAGTGACTTTGTTCTCTTCGTAAAATCTCAACGGAAACTCCGATTGAGATGAAACGAAAGCCATTTTAACCTAGACACAAAGGAGAACAAAGTGGGCTCTTACTAAGGCGGACTGGGAAGACTGATCTTACCCTATGGCAAGTCGTCCTAGTAAGATTAAGCTCCGACCTTCTTTCGTTTTCCCGTTTGTTCCTCGAGAGTTGTTTGTAAGAAGTATGGCAGTGGGAAGGTGAACCGATTTTCCGTGCTTCTGTTCCGTGATTAATATAGGGTTTCCCCAAGGTTTCGAGGAGAATAAGTTTTATTTTTCCGAGAGGTTCTCGAAAGAAACGTTTTTCGTAGAAACCTTGCTCGTTGCGATATCTCTAACTTGGTAACAAGACGAATTTTTGGGGTTTGATAGATTTTATCGTTGCCCTTTATGTTTAGATAGAGAAATTGCGAGCTCGTTTTCGTGCTCTTCCTGTGGCAGAAAGCCGCGGCTAGGTTTATGATTTGCTCGAGCACCGTGGCGTTTGCGTAAGCATCGGCCGTAGGAACAGTCGCTGCTGGAGTTGTTTTACCATCGTTGACGCAAACTGCAACTTTTTCTTTCATATTTCCGGACATTGGTTCGATCAAGCGCTTTGCGGCCGTATTGGAAAGAGTAATCCGCCCCCCCTCCTTCTAGCGCCAAACTGTGGGAACCGAAATTCACACCGTCGATTTTAATGAATAAAAACGGAGGAAAGCCAAGTTAACCCGACTTTCCCTGAAGGTCCGGATTCTCTGCGACAGCCAACGACAAGTAACCGAATAAATACGGAAAAGGTTTTGTTAAGATTTGGGACTGGACCTTAAGAAAGGCTGCCTACGTACCCCTTTCGAGGATCAAGTCGGACGTAGTTCAGTTAGAAAGAATTGAACAAGAGATCGAACCGTCTAGGCGGGTTCGTCTAGTATGAGCGTTTGTCATAGAAACAGGCATGTCGAAGATAACGCCTAGGGTTTCTATGTGCGGAGCTCTTAAGTAAAAGAATTGTCCGATCCTTCCGAGAGGAGCGGAGATTTGCGAGCAGGAGGCGGCCAGACGTTCTAGGGCCTGGTTCGTCTAATATGAGCGTTGGTCATAGAAGCGGGCATGTCAAAGATAATGCCTAGGGTTTCTATGTGCGGAGCTCTGAGTAAAAGTATAGTTAGATCCTTCCGAGAGGAACATGGGTCTGCGGAGACGATAAAACTAGCACAAGAGGCGGCCAGACGTTCTAAGTCCTGCCTCGCTGGCCTAACCGCCTAAGTTCTAAGTTCTCTAAGCTAGCGGGAGTTCTCTAAGTCTAGATTCTAGGATTTTCGGATCTTCTTCTCCTCTGCTCTTGCTCTCCTTATATACCCACTCCTAGG
The DNA here is from genome assembly GCA_018703725.1 of Brassica juncea. Lineage (NCBI taxonomy): Eukaryota > Viridiplantae > Streptophyta > Magnoliopsida > Brassicales > Brassicaceae > Brassica > Brassica juncea. Next base: position 24,762,894 of record CM031938.1, read on the forward strand.
TCGGTTTGCCTTAGGATGATGGACCTCGCCTTTGGGCCCAAGTTTATCTCTTCAGGAAGTATTCCATTTTCGTCGATCTTTGTAATTATCCTCGAGTTTTTCACTATTTTTCGGTGACTTGATGTTTATCCGATGTTCGGGAAATCGGAGAAACCGTCATTACCTGATTGGGCCTGAATTCTTAAAATCGTAAGTAAGTCCGTGGACCTGTCTTAAGTCGTTGAACGATTTATACGATTTCTCGGAAAGACTATCTTTCTCGTAAAATAAACCGCATAGCCTAAAGGATCGATGTTCGAGTTAATCGATCTTGTTTTATGCGATATCTTCTACGATAAATCCAATCCTTCTATTTTTTGTCGTAAAACATCGAGGACGATTCCAACCGAATCGAAAGATGTTCATTCCGTAGCCGTGATCGTACCAAACTCACGAGGATCGATCCAAACAAGCCAACATGGGATCAGACCGAGCATGATGGGAGCAAGACCAGGACGAGGGCCATCGACCGGCACCAGGCCGGGGTGCCGCCGGCGCCAAGCCGGCTTGCGGAACGCGTGCCGCCGGTGCCAGGCCGGCCCGCGTGACGCGTGCCGCCGGCGCCAGGCCGGGTGTGCCGCCGGCGCCAGGCCGGCCTGCGTGACGCGTGCCGCCGGCGCCAGGCCGGCCCGCGTGAAGCGTGCCGCCGGCGCCAGGCCGGCTCACGTGACACGTGCCGCCGGTGCCAGGCCGGCTCACGTGACACGTGCCGCCGGTGCCAGGCCAGGGTGCCGCCGGCGCCAGGCCAGGGTGCCGCCGGCGCCAGGCCGGCTCGCGTGACGCGTGCCGCCGGCGCCAGGCCGGGGTGCCGCCTGCGCCAGGCGTCCGGTGCCAGCACGGGCGTTTTAAAGATCTCGGCGAGGGCTTTGATTTGATATCTTGATCGTTTTCTGGTTCCTCACGGTTTGAGAGAACGACCTCTTCGAAGTTTCGAGGCAGATTCTTTTGTGTTTAGGGTTTTTGTGGTGATCGAATCTTGATGTCCTTGGGCGAGCGGACCGATCTTTCCTGGGACTCTCGTACGCGCACGCCCGTAGTCTTCCGATCTTACTTTCAAGAAGTGTTTCACGAAGAACCCATAAGTAAAAAATAATCCTAGCCGTTGATTTCGAGATAACCGTTTTCGACCCCACCAGAGAGTGGATATTCTAATTTGAGAAAATCTCGTATAACTTCTTTTCAAATTATATTAGACTTTTTGTTTCAAGAAATACTTTCCAGAGACTTTCAGTCATTGATTCCGTCGTGACCGATTTTGACCCCAACACTGTAGACTATGTGTCAAAGTGGGTAGAAGCCATAGCAAGTCCCACAAATGATTCAAGAGTGGTGATCAAGATGTTCAAGAGCAATATCTTCCCAAGATTTGGAGTACCAAGAGTGGTCATAAGTGATGGAGGTTCACATTTCATCAACAAGCTGTTTGAGAGTCTTCTCAAGAAGAAGGAAGTGAAACACAAGGTTGCAACACCTTATCACTCTCAAACAAGTGGCCAAGTGGAAGTTTCCAACAAGCAAATCAAGGGCATCCTGGAGAAGATTGTGGGAACTAAGAGGAAGGATTGGTCAGACAAGCTTGATGATGCTCTTTGGCATATAGAACAGCCTACAAGACTCCTTTAGGCACTACCCCTTTCAACCTTGTCTATGGGAAGTCTTGTCATCTACCAGTTGAGCTTCAATACAAGGCATTGTGGGCTGTGAAGCTTCTAAACTTTGACATCAAGAGTGCAAAGGAGAAGAGACTCCTTCAGTTACATGAGGTGGATGAGATAAGGATGGATGCTTTTGAGAACTTAAGGATCTACAAAGAGAAAACCAAGGCCATTCATGACAAGCACATCCTCAAGAGAGAGTTCGAGGTTGGAGATCAAGTCCTTCTTTATAACTCTAGACTGAAGTTATTTCCAAGGAAGCTCAAGTCAAAATGGTCTGGTCCATTTGTGATCAAGGAAGTGAAGCCTTATGGAGCTATTGTGCTTTGGAACAAGGAAGGAGGAGATTTCACAGTGAATGGACAGAGGGTCAAGCAGTACATGGCCACCACACCAAAGGAGATTTGGACATCAACCCCACTCTCAGATCCTTCCCTTGCCTAACCTCAAAGGAGGCAAAGTCAAGCTAGTGACTTTAAACAACCTCACTTTGGAGGAAGTCCCATGGTTATCCTTGTAACTATTGCTTTAGGATTTCTTTTTCAAAGTCCCTTGGAAGATGTTGAGGCCATAGGAAGGTGATGGCATGGGATTTAAGTTGGAAAAGCTTGGAAAAGTGTGTGAGGCCGAGTGGACCGGGTAAAACAGACCGGGGTAAGCTACCCGGCCAAGAGAAAGATTGGAACGAACCAGAGAGAGCTGACCGGGGTGTGCTACCCGGTCAGATTGATCGAGGGAGAGACTGGGTGAAGCTGTCCGGGGTGAGCTACCTGGTCGGATTGATCGAGGGAGAGACCGGGTGAAGCTGTCCGGGGTGAGCAACCCGGTCAGGATCCCTTTCCCAGCAAGATCCGCGCATTAACCCGATGGAGCCCCACGACCCGCGCTTGGACCCGGCCGCGACCCAGGTAAGTGTTTCTTCCTCTAAACCGACCCAAAACCCATCCAACTCGACCCAGAACCTCCCGAAAGCCCTAATTCACCCTCTCTCTCCTCATTTCATCTTCTTCCCCAAATCAAAATCCTCTCTAGCCTCCAAGAACCAAAAACACCATAACTTCCTCAAATCTCAACCAAATCACCCCATTCTTTTGCCTAAATCAAAGTCTTTCACCCTTTAGTCTACTTCCTTGAATCTTTTCTTCATTTCCCTTCATCCATAGCAAGGTATGAGTTCTTTAAGTTCAAATTCGTAACTCTTATGAATCCTAAAAATTTGAACTTGAAATTTGAGCTTTTTCTTGCTAGATTCTTTTAAAATAGACTTGGGAAAGCTTATATATCATGCTGGGTAGTTGATTTCATGGTGGAATTGAGATTAATTTGAACTTTGAGAAATTAGGGTTCATGAGATTTGGTGGTTTTTCACAAAGTGCTTGTTTTAGGTTGTTTTTGGGGTAGATTGAATGCTAAGTTACTGGAGAACTTCAATTGAGGCTGATTTTGAGCTTGGTGATGACTGATTATGGGTTTTGCTACTTGGATATTCTTATTATTCATAAATAAGAAAAAAAAATTGAACATGAGAATCCTCTAAGTTAGTTTAAAACCCATTCTTTGCTTAATGCTTCATTTCATATTGAGTGGTTGATCATTAGGGATGAACTCTTATGCTTTTGACCATATTTCTCTCCATGAGAATTTTTTCCTTTTTAAGCTCATTTCTTTTCCAAGGTTTAAATTTCAGGTACTAATGGGGAGAAAGAATGAAGCTGAGATAGAGGCTGAGAAGTAAGAGCTTGCAGCAAGAGAGACTGCTCAGTTTGGGAAAGCATTGGGTTCACAACCTGGTTCAGAGGAGGAGCGTCGACAAAAAGCTTTGGCAATGTTAAGGAAAGCACAAGCCAAGAAGGATGGAAAGAGAGCTGTTGTTGATAAGAGTGTGGCTGATGTTGCTCACAAGCAAGCCAAGAGGGATGGAAAGAGAGTTGATGTTGATGAAAGTGTGACTGATGGTGCCCACAAGCAAGCTCCTCCCAAGAGAGCTAAGGCGCCAAGAAGCACTAATGCTGGAACTTTGGTTTTAGAGAAAACCAACAAAGAAGCTGGTCATGCACCCTCTCCCACCACCAGAGTTAAGACTCAGTCTAGGAAAGCACCAAGTCCCATGGCAGAAAGTGAAAAAGACCCTAAGCAGCAAGCTTTGGAAGTGCAATTGGCAAAGGAGAGAGCAAAGAAAGAAGGCAAGAAGCCAATGGTTTAAGAGAATGAGAGTGAAGAGGCTGAGGCAACTTCTGATGATGAGTATGATGACCCTAAGAAATCCAAGTATGACAAAAGGGACAGAACCAAGAAGCCTACTGAAGCTGAGCTGGTGAATCTTTTGAGGAATGGTATTAATTGGCTCCCAACCAGATTTTTTGATAAGGTGATCTTGAAAGAGATGTATCTTGAAGATGAAGTTCAAGCCGCGCTAGAACACATGAAGGTGGGAACTCTCTACACAAGGGCTCATCCTACTTACAAAGAAGTCTCTGGTCAATTATTGGCTCTTTTGGAAGCAACATTTTACACCTCCAAGCACGCACAGCAAGGATGGGGGCAAGATTAAGTTCAGGATTGATGGCAGGGTACACTCGACGTCCTTTATGGAGATTGGTGAAGTTTTTGGTCTACAAGACCAGAAAAACCCTTTACTTCCCAAGCTCAAAACAGTCCCTAAGGCGAAGAGCATTGCAGATTCAATGTGGACTTTGTTGACAGGAAAGGAAAGGGGGGGGGGGGAGCAAAGAAAGAGAAGAACACCTGCATCAGGCACCCTACTGTGCGCTATCTCCATAGGCTGCTCAACCACACCCTTTTCCAAAAGAAAGAGGTAGGGAATGTTGCTGGAGAAGAGCTGAGGTTCCTTCACCAAACTGTGCAACACTTTGCTTCCTTTCCTCAGCTCCCTGTTGTCCCTGATGATTTCTACTCAGATTTTGGTATGGTTGGATTCCTTGTTCAGCGCTTCATGCACTACAAGAGTTGGGCTTGGACAAACCGTGATTCAGTTCCTCAGATTGGGATTGGTTGATGGATAAATCCACTGCTAGCTCACCTGAAGATTAGTTTGGGTAATGATGCAGCAGGTCCAACTTTCTTGGATGAATCCTACCTGAAGAAAGCTCAATTCCTCAGTGGAAGGTATAATGGGAGGTGTGTCTACTCCTATATGAGAGGTGCCCAAAAAGTTGAGTTGCTGCTTCCTCACTCTGAACTCACCAAATTAGATACTCCAGGAGCAATCCGATTCGACATCAGTGAGCAGCATCTCCTTAAGAGTCATGGAGCCCTAGGCCCTATGGTTTTTCCCAGCGGTGAAAAGGAAGCACCCAAGGTAGCTGTTTATGACCAAGGATACACCAGCAGAGCCACCGCACATCTCTTTGGTCCTCCTCGTTACAAGTTCGACCAGTGCACCAGTGTCTTGCCTCTTGGTCCCATTCGCCAGGCTCATGACCAGATTAGCACTCTTCAGAGGTGGAACAGAGCTCAGGATAGGACCATCTTCAAGCTCACCAACAAGTGCAAAGAGCTGAGAAGAACTGTGAAGAGATAAGCTGAAGCTTCAGCTCAGTTTATGAGGAAAGTGGCTGATGTTCTGGCTAGGGGAGCTGTAGCTGGTTGCAAGTCTGAGGATTTTGATCTTGATGCTTTCAATGCACCTCCTCCTCAGCCACTTCATGATCCTTCTGCGCCACAGACCAAGAAGCAAGCTCTCTGCCGTTTGAGAAACCCAAACATCGTCCCATCTGAGTCCGGGAACAAGTCCCCTTCTCTAGACACCACTGATGAGGAAGATGATTCTGAGGGTGAGGCATCAGCCTCATCACACGCTCCATAGAGGTACTCCAAAACCTTATCATTGTATATACCATTTATCCTTGCATTTAGATTTTTCCTCTTTTGGGCCCTTCTCAACATTTGACAAACACAGGGACTGTGTGAATTAAGTGTGGGGCCAAGTTGCTGATCATCTTGTGTTTTATATCATAAGCATGCATTTTTAGATAGTTATTGCATAGAAAAGCCATAAAAATTTGAAAAATCTGAAAATCACAAAAAGAATCATGTAGTTGCATTAGGATTGAGTCTAGATCATTCACTCGCATAAAAAAAGTCATCATATAGGTTGCATCATGCATAAGGGGACAAGGATGATTGTTACCTTGTAAAGATGCTCATGCTAAGTTCTTAAAGTGATAACCTATATAATCATGGTAAGTAGCTTGAGCAGCCTTAGGATAGCTTGTAAACTTCGAGCCTTGAAAACTCTTCCTAAAGCTCTTTTGATTGATTGATGCTCTCTCTTTGAAGTTTACTCCTGTCTTATTTAGACTCTAGGTCTCTTGCCCATGGTCCCTTGTGTACTGAGTCATGGATAGAACACTTGAGTTGTCTCTCCCATTCTTTGCCTATCTTTTTGACAAACTCAAGTGGTACTCCACTCCCATAAACCCTTCCTTCCTTTCAAGCCTATATTATTTTCATGAGTGAGGCCTTTTTCTGAAAGTCTTACATGTGCATAATCTTGAGAGTATTGGGAACGACAATGCTTAGTCTCCATTCTTGCTAGATTAGACACTCTATTGTCTAGCTCATAGGATTGGGGGGTGAGTGTTAAAAATTTTTATTTGGGAATGTGAAAAGGTTATGAAAGAAAAGAATGAACTCTTAGAACTCAATATTTTTAGTCTTTTTGGGATTAGGAACTCTCTAGCTCCTATTTAAAATAAAAGCCTTGGCCCCCAAAGAAAAAAAAAGAGAAGAAAAAGAAAAAGAAAAAAAATAAAATAAATAAATAAGAAAGGGGACTAGCAAGTTAAAAGAGAGCTAGAGAGGGTTTTTAAAAAGTATGAAGATCCCTTGTTAGACATCAAATTTTGATCAAAAAAAAAGACATCAAAAAAAAAGGAAGAGTTCTATATGAGAAAAAGTGCCTTGAGTTTTTGGGAAGCATTTTGGGTGAGTGATGTGAGTTGGGTTTGGCATTGTAGATTTAGAGTATTCCATGTTTATGTTTGGGGGAAGGGTAGAACAATGGAGATTGAGCATTGTATGCATGAGTTGATCCCTTTCTTAGATAAATTGTGTGCAATGTCAAGGCTACTTGTTTTGAGAGTGAACCACCCACTGAAATATCCTTTGAACTTCTTGTTTCACTTTGCATCAAAGCCTTATTCATCAAACCAAATGACTTGGACCATTTGACCATTTGCAAGAGATCCTTTGAGTTTGCTTAATGATTGTTAGAGAGTAAATGGATTTGTGGTTTGTGGATTCATGATGAATGAGTGTAGGGATTAAAAGAGTTAAGATAGGCCTTGAGAAGTTAGAGTTGGATAAAGTGTTTACTCTAGCTAGTTCGTATGATTATACAAGGTTATCAAGTTGAGAACTAAGAAGAGCATTCTTTTGGTTATGAGTCGCCTCCTTCAAACCTCTCCTCCTTTGTCCTTGCTAGTTTACTTGTGAACAAGTAAAGAACTAGTGTGGGGGAGTTAATGTCTTGCATATTTTCATTGTTTTAGCCATCTTTATATTGCATTCTTTGTCTTGGAGGCTAAGTTTTAGGCATCTTTAGGATCCATTTTGCATTCATTTGTCCTTATCAGGTGTTGGAGTATGCTTTGGTGTGATTTGAGGTGTTTGGGAGCCTTATGACCCAAAAAGAAGTGACGAATCAAGTTTGGCCATGAAAAGAGAAGTAAATTCATGAGATGGACGAGATGGACTAGGGAGACTCGGCCGGGTAAGCTCACCCGGTCGGATTGATGTCGAGGAGAGGCCGGCCGGGATGTAGAGGCCGGGATTATGAACCCGGTCGGGAGATGAGACGCGTCCAAGGCATGATCCGGACCGGGAAGAACAGGCTGGGATGATGAACCCGGTCGGGAGAAGGTGGAGATGGACAAGAACAGACCGGGATAGTTGGACCGGGTACACTCACCCGGTCGGAGGCCGGACGGGACAAGCATGATCTGGACTGGGTGAGAAGGACCGGGTTGTGCCACTTGGTCGACCCCAGACCGAAAATCCAGCCCTCCTCCTATTGGTTGAAGCCTAATTGACTCCAAGGACTTTTTAGTAATTTTTAATGATGTTCCTAGGTTTTCTAAGCCTAGTATAAATACTCTTGTTAGCCCTTAAGTGGGATTATGTTATTTTCTCTCTAAGAACACAAACCTTTTGAGTAAAGCTTTATCTTTGAACCATAATCTCATCTCATCTTTGTGTTCTTGATTGTTTGATTTCATCTCCTTTATTTTTCTACATGTTTAGGCTTGAATCTCTCATGGGTTTAAGAGTAAGCATGTGGATTAGTGAGTAGATCTATTTAAGATTCATGGGTTAGGGTGATTGAGAGTGATTAAGTGTAGATCCAAGGTGCTTAGTGTTAGATCTATCCTTTCCTTGCATGATTTGGTGTTCTTAATGCTATTTTTGAGTTCGCCTCTCAAACATAGAGCTATAGGCATTTCATGCCCGGAAGGTGTTCTATGAAATACCTGAACCAACTCATCTATGCTTTTGACTTGCTTTACCTAAGGGATTAGTTGTTAAAGAAGCTAGGATTGCTATTAGACTCATTCTTAATGTTTGCATTGACCATTACAGTCAAAGGGATTTGATGTATTTGGGTGATCATTGCAAAAGAGCATTCATCTAAGGATAGAGTTTGTTCAAGCATAGTGTCTAGACATAAGGAATTAGATTAATTGAAACGTTGGCATCTTGGATTGAACCTTAATCATTTAAGATCAAGTCCCTATACCCATGGGTCTCATCTCCTCATATTGAAAGAAAGTTTCATCTTTTATTGCATTTAAGTATTATCTTAGTTTAACAATCATCTCTCTTAATGGTTGCATTTAGATTAAGCATTGGCTTTCAATCCCTTTGCTTTGTGATCACTTAGCTTTGTGATCACTTAGAACTGGTTTGACATCTTTTATATTACAACATTTGATAGGACCCTTGAAAAGTTCTTCATCATGAAGTTTACTTCCAAGGAAGGAACAAGGGGTGACGAGTCTAGGGAGAATCAAGTTATTCACATTGAATAATCCTCCAAAGAGATGCACCAAGAAGACTCTCCTATGGACAAGCCCTTTGCCTACCATTTTGGTATACTCTCTACCAAGGAGCTCATTGTTGATGATCCAAGGAAGGTACCCTTTGAAAAGATCAGGATGAATGAGTTTAGGGGTTGGTTCAATGATGAGTATGATCCTGGTGATCCGGTTTGGAAAAAAGGCTTTCACTACATGGGTAAAGAGCCTAGACACATCCAGCCTTCACTAACCAGAGGAAGGAAAGTCAAGCAAGTGACTCAAAACAAGCTCACTTGGGAGGAAGTCCCATGGCTATCCTTTGTACATATTTCACTTGGATTTTTGTCTTAAAGACCCTTGGGCTGACGAGGCAGGCGACCAGACATTGCTCACCTAGGCACAAACTGAATCTTCTAACTCTCCTTATGAGGTATCACTCCAACCCTTCTTGTATATACATTTGCTTTTGTCTTGTTGGGGTATCTCCTTTTCTCTTACTCACACAGAGATTGTGTGATTTAAGTGTGGGAGAGGTACCAGGTATTTGATCATGTTTGCTTTGTGATTGTGAGTCTCATGGATTGCATTGTACATTCATATTTGTATAGAAAATTTTTTAAAAAATAAAAAATTTGAAATTTTTGAATCATGTAGTTGCATCACTTGCATCTTTAATATTGAGTCTAGAGCATATAGGTTGCATTCACTTGCATATGGAGCATTGCCTATTATACAACACTTGTTTGCACTGAATTTTTCACCCTAGTTAAACATATCAAGTAGCTTAAGCATCATTTGAAAGGATTGCATGGTTTGAGCCTCAAAAACTCTTCTTGAAACTTGCTTGCTTGCTGGATATTGGCATTGTTCTTGAAACCAGCTCCAGCCTGAACTTAGACTTGAATGAACTTAATTTCTCTTGCATATGGGCATTGGCATACTTGATCATGGGTCTCATACACATTTTGGTTATCTTTCCCCATTGTACCACTCTTTGTTAACCCAAATGGCACTACCTTACCCTTGAACCCTATCCATTCTTTGAAGCCTACATTGATTTGCATTAGTGAGGCCTCTTTTGATAGTTTGTCATGTGCAAAACCTTGAGAGTATTGGGGGCGACATGGATTTGTTCTAGGATGGTGAGTGGGGTCTTTGCTCCTTAAAGGTTTATATCTTGGGTTTGGGAAGTGATAATGTTGAGATTGATGAACAAAATAATGTATTTAGAAAGAAAAGCCCTAGGGACCTAGAATAATGATAAAAAAAAAATAGATAGCTCTAGACTGTGGGAACCGAAATTCACACCGTCAATTTCCGATAAACGATTTGTGGAGGAAAACCGAGTTAACCCGATCTTCCTTGAAGGTCCCGGATATCTGCTGGGCCCACACGATACAATCAATGGAGATTAAAGTTGCGAAAATAAAAATCGTAAAAGTTGAGCGGAAGAGATCTTATTTCTTAATTCTCGTTTGAGCGTGTACAACAAGCAAAGAAATCGGCTGTAAGAGCTGTCGAAAAGTCCGCTAGTCCGGTCGCCTAAGCCTATCCTAGTTGAGTCGCAGCTCGCTAGTGAAAACAGAAAAGAATGCTAAATCGCTCTAAGTGCTAAGTGCTCTGGAAGTTTTGTGATGATTTGCTCCTCGCCCAAAGCTCTCCTTATATACTCCTCTTAGGACGGTCTATCTTCTTTCGGCCTGAATCGGGCTTTTTCCATTTTCGTCCATCTTCGTGTTTATCGGGAAACTTGACATTTATCTTCTGGAAACTTGACATTTATCTTCTGGAAACTTGACATTTATCTCTTATGTGAGGATAAGGATAAACCGTCATAGTTATCCTTCCTTTTCGGAAAATCGTAAGTGGGCCGTTTTGGCCATGTCGGGCCATTTAGACGTTTTCTCGGTTTTCCGAAAGAATAGTCTTTGAAGGTTTCGGCATTTCCGAAGGAACCCCAATTCCTCGTATAGTCGAGATGTTTGGTGTTTAGAATAACCGTGATCGTACTAAACTCACGAAGATTGATCCAAACAAGTCAAGATGGGATCAGACCGAGCATGATGGGACCGAGACCAGGACGAGGGCCGTCGACCGACGCCAGGCCGGGGTGCCGCCGGCGCCAGGCCGGCCCGCGTGACGCTTGCCGCCGGCGTCAGGCCGGCTCGCGTGACACGTGCCGCCGGCGCCAGGCCGGCTCGCGTGACGCGTGCCCCCGGCGCCAGGCCGGCCCGCGTTACACGTGCCGCCGGCGCTAGGCCGGGGTGCCGCCGGTGCCAGGCCGGCCCGCGTGTTGCATGCCGCCGGCGCCAGGCCGGGGTGCCGCCGGCGCCAGGCCGGCTCACATGACGCGTGCCGCCGGCGCCAGGCCGGCTCACGTGACGCGTGCCGCCGGCGGCAGGCCGGCTTACCGCCCGTGGGTTTTCCGTTGTTCGATCTTTCCCCCGTTAGTCGTTCGTGCGGGAAATCTTTCAGGTTGGAAGGATCTTTAGCCGTAGATTTTGAGATAATCGTTTTTGACCCAACAAGATTTCTCGAGTATCGGGATCGAGATGGACTTGGATTCGTAGACTTTCCATCTTCAAGGGTTTGAGTAATGAGGCTTCGAACTTTAGACGTTTAAAAGATGAACTTTTAAACAATCGAGAAGGCTTTGCGGAAGAAACATTGTAGTTTTCAGACAATCCGGACATGGGTTTAAGGGACCAAGATGCTGCCGTTGCCCGAGATCTCGAGACGATTGCATAGATGGGCACCAGGACCCTTGCCGCCGGCGCCAGATGGGAGACGACAGGTCTGCCGCCGGCGCCAGACGGGACAGGGCAAGCCTGCCGCCTGCGCCAGGCGCCCTGCCGCCCGTGCCGTGTCCTGCGTCCGCCGGTGCCTGATGTTGCTTGCCTTCGTTGATCCCCGGGGCTTACGGTCCGTTCATGCCTTCTTGTGAGTTCATCGAGTGACGACCCGTTTCTTGGTTTTGATCGTCACTTGGTTTTCTTTCAAGGACTTTCGGGTGCAATTTCGTCGTTGACCGATTTTGACCCCAACAGTTAGCCCCCAGCTAGCTAGGAATCGTAATGTCTTTCGGGTCCTGGCTTGCGGTATAGCCGTATGGGAAGGTGTAGAGACGTAATCGTTTGCGAAAGTCGGGGTAAATAGTGATTTTACCTCCTTTATAAGGAGGGAGTAAGAAATCTCATTCATTCTTACTTCATCATAAAAAATTCATCTCTCTCAAGAATCCTTTCTCTCTCTTTAAGAATAATGTCTTCAAGATCCTCAAATAGAAATTCTTCTTCCCATTCATCCTCGGGTGACTCTCCTACCCATGTGACGGTGAAGCAAGAGGAGTTTGTCGAGGAGGAAGTGAATAATGCGTATTACCGAGCCCTTGTGGGTTTGCCCCCATCACTGCCAGATGTCCCTGTTCCGAAGAGACCTTTGAGGCAGCCTGGTGCTCCCTTTACGCCGAGCCTGGTTTCACGTAAATATCTCAGGATTCTTCGAGATTTTTACCTGATTACTGATGGAGTCAAATTCCGGATCCCCGTTGGTAACGAGAGTGCGAGGAACCCTCCGGAAGGTTTCTTTACATGTTACGAGGCTTTCCTTACGTATTGCCGCATGTGGTTTCCGATCACCGGCACCATTGTTCGTGCGCTTCGTCACTTCGAACTCTCGATCAGCCAGCTCAGCGTTGCTGCTTTAGAGAGTTGGCTTGGCGTACTGATCTCAAGTTACGAGCTCTGGATCGACCTCATTCCTGGTGATTTCGAAGGCCTTTGGAGCACTCGGCCGACGGGGAGCGATGGTTACTACTCCATGCTGCCTAAGAAGGATATGGCCATAATTCAGGGGACTACTTCGAACCCTAAGTCGTGGCAGGAACGTTTCTTCTTTGTCCGAATAGACGGTGATTCTGTCGAGGAGAGCTACCTCCATCTATTTCCGCATGCATGGAACTTCAATCGAGGTAATACGATGAAAACTCGTTGTCTATTTTGTTATTCTGGAAGTGCGAGTTTTTAATGAAAAAGTTTCGCTTTGTAGAGAATGGGGCTGTTGCGCATTTGCATGGCGATCTTTTCTTCAAGAGGGATCTCCTTCGTCAAAGGCCGTTTTTCTGGAAGTCCTTCACTCTGGAACGAATTCGAGACGCAGTAAGGCTTTACCGGTCCCGATACTCTGTCCCGACATATGATGCCGAAACGGTTATCGAAGTCCCGACTCGGAAGTGTAAACAGAGATCTCGTAAAGGGAAAGAAATCGATGGTGTGGAAGGTTCGGAAGATCCTTCACCGTTGGGGGAAAACCCTAGTTTTGTTCCAACGGAAAAAAGCGGAGCCAGCGATTTTCCACTTCCCAACAATTTCTTTGACGGCCTTCCTCCGAAGTTTGTTACTGACGAGTCGCTGGAGGAAGAGAAGAGGCAATGGGTTTTTGCCGAGGGTTCCCAGCGGATCAATGAGGTTTTGTCCTTTGAACTTCTTAACCGTATTCTTGAATCCGCATGTATGTTTATTTATTGATCTTGAATTTACGTAGGGACTAAGAGTGTTTGGCAATGCGCTTGACTCAAGTTTCCGCAAGTCTAGGATTGCTAACTTCAAGACCAAAGAAGCTGAGCGAGAGCTCTTCCGATTCCGTCAAGAGGTTAAGGCGCAGAACGAAAAGCAAGCTGAGCTTCATGCTCGAGCTCTTGTTTGGGCGGAAAGGAGAGGAAGGAGGATGGTCGCGGCCGAGGTGGCCAGATGGGCGGAATCGTTTGCTGCTGAGTTTCAATGTTTTAAAGAGGCTCAGGAGTTTGTTGGCGATTTTCGTGAGTGCCGGGGCTCGGTTGTAAACCTTTACAAGTCTCAGAACCCGGATTTCTCCTTCGATTCCGAGATTGCTGAGATGAAGGACTTCATGGCCGAGTGTGCTCATGCTGAGTCCTTGGTTCCTCCAGTCGAGGAAAGCGTCCGGAGACTATGGGAACCTATCGAGGTTTCCGAGGATACGGTGGAGGCCGGAGCCGATGAGAACGCCGAGGGTGGTAGGAACGCTCAAGGTGTGAACGAGGAAGTGGACCAGCCTGCAGGTTCATTCGGGATTTCCGCATCTGGATTTCTCGATGTTGACTTCCTTTTGTGAATCGTATATTTTGGCCGTGTGTGGCCGTTTTTTAGGAGTTTTATTTTGCGACCGTCGGAGGTTGTATTCTTATGTTTTGGGACTGGCCGTTGGTGGCTTTGAATCCCGCCGTCTTTGCGGACTTTATAAATATGAAAATTTGCGAAATTTCGTCTTTTGTTTTGATTTATACTTTCGTCAAGTGTAGAGGAAAGAATGCGAGTAGTCACTTCGTATCCTAACTCTTTTTTGTTGCTTGGTCCGTATGCTACTTTCTAGCGAGCGTTTCAGGTGTAAGCGATAAGAGACATGTTTTGGGATCTCGTATACGATACTATGTCTGTGAGATGTCAAGATCCAGCAAGACTAGGTTTAGGGAAAGACCTAGGCTTACTCTCAGCTTTAAGGCTGTGCGATGACTGATCGGCTTTCGTTTTGCCTGTTAGTGATTTCTTCCTGATTCTTTTCGTTTAAAGTCCGCGACTAGTCGCCGGCTTATATGACTTGTGTTAAAAGAATCGAGCTATCTTCGGAGTTTATCCGAGACGCTAAACCAAAATTTTGGGTTTCTTGTATAGCGCGCTATGATATCCTTGTCGGATGTAAGAGGACCTTGTAGGTATGACTACGAGTTTATCCGTCGGGGCCAATCGACGGGCATAAGTTGTTTTTAAGTCGCAGGTGGACTGTTTTAGCGGATGATACGGGTTTTGTTATCTTTTTCAGAAGTTGCGACGTCTCGCGTTTCTTTCGAAGATATGATTTTCGTTTTTCCGAAGTGTTTACGCGTTTTCTAAATTAAGTTAGCGTAAAAAATAGATAGAAAGAATTTTGTTTGAAAAATTTCGAAATTTTTTTGAGTACATGTGCGAATATTTCGCGTTTTTTTTGGGAGTATAGGAGTATACGTACCCACCCCCCCCCCCCCCCCCCCTTTTGGTGAGGAGGATAGCTGAACTCGCCGGGTTTCGACGAGCTGCCTACGTACCTCTTTCGAGGATCAAGCCATCTCGTAGTTCTGATAGTTGCCGCAGACGTTTTTACTCCCTGTGTGTTGCCGTTCCGATCGTGCTGGTCGGATCGACGGTTTGTGCGGGGGTCGAGCTGTCTGCTTTTACGGCGGTGGACTCAGAGGCTTTGTCGCTGTCTTGAATCGTTGCCTGTTCGGATGATTCTGGATCATCTTTTTTCGAGTCTTCAGTAATGTTGTGTGATTCCTTTGCTCGTTTCGGGTTGGCCGCTGGGGCGTTCCAATCTTTTCGCAGTTTGAACTCGGCTAGGTAACAGAGTCTTGATTGTTTCTGACTACCCCAGATAACTGCGGTTCCGGTGGGAGTCGGAAATTTGAAGCCGAGGTGATATGTGGATGGTACTGGCTTCATGGAGTTAATCCAAGGGGTTCCCATGATGGCATTGTAGATGGCCGGGTTGTCGACTACTGCGAACTCGACGATTTTTGTGTCTTCTTTTGCCATGACCGGGACCTTAATTCTCCCGAGGGTCGTGGAAGTGACGCCCGAAAACCCAGTTAAAGGTTTTGGCTCAGGGACGACTTCCCCAAGTGGGATCTTCATCTTGTAGAGGGTGTCGCGGAAGATAACGTTGACCGTACTTCCTGTATCGACGAGGATGCGGCCGACCTCGAGATCCTGGATTACCAGGTCGATAACCAAAGGATCGCAATGAGGCTTGTCGATTCCGACAGTTTCCTGTTCCTCGAAAGTGATCGCGTGGTTAGGAATATCGCTATCTGGAAACCAGTTGGAACTTGTCTCGGCTCTTCGCCCGTAGGCTTTTATCGACGAGACTGAGTCTTGGTAAAACTGTGATCCTCCGATGATCATGTTTACCCTTTGGCGACTGTTGTTGTTCCCTTGGTCGTCCTGTCTCCTTCCGCGTTTTTCACCCGATTGATTTTCGGTCGCGCAGTCCTCGGAGTCAGTTTTGTTGGTCTTTGGGCGGTCGGAGTCCAGGAGCCAGTCCTTTATACTCTTGACCTTTGATAGTTCGCCAGTGAGGAGCTTTGCGGCGAGCCGGGCGCCGAGAACCTTGCAGTTTGCGGTGGAGTGACCTCTGGTTTCGTGGAACTCGCAGTAGGAATTATCCTTGTACTGGTTCCTGGTCCAGGTGTTTCCGGAGGTTTTTCCTTGCTCCGAGTTGATGGCGTAGTTATGCTCGCCTTGGGTGTCTTCCCCTTCGTGATGGACGTACTTGTCGTTACGAGAGGGTTTCTTTTTTGAGGACGTTTTCTGTGGTCCGTGCTTCTGCGATAGAAGCTTCATCTCTTCCTCCATGATGATGAAGTCCGTTGCTTTGTGGAGAGTATCCTGGATTGTCCGCGGCTTTTCCAGTAGTATCCACTTTCAGAACTTTGACTTGTACCAAAGAGTTTTCCTCAGGGCGTCGATTGCGAAATTGTTGCTGATGCCTGTTACTCTGGCCATCACCAGCTTGAACCTTCGCATGAAGTCGGGGAGCGACTCGTCCTCCTTCTGAGCTAGACTCCATAGGTCCACGTCGGACGTTTCTCTGTCCATGAACATGGAGTATTGTTTGAGAAACACCGAGGCCAGTTGGCGGAAGCTTCCGATGGAGTTCCTTTTGAGCCGGGAGAACCATTCGAGCGCAGCGCCTTTGAGGTGCTCGACGAAGAGAAGACAATGACCCGCGTCTCGTTCGCGCTCCGGGAGTTTGCACCTACCCATTGCGATCTGGAAAGACTGTAGGTGCGCTTTAGGATCCGTAGTACCGTCATAGACCGGGATTTTGATTTTCCCTGGGTCTGAGATGCGTGTTTCCGTGATCCGAGCGGTGAACGGTGTTTTCCGTGCTTCCTCGAGAAGTCTATCGATCTCGGGGGCGGAACTGGTCGCCTGATGGATTTGCGATTTCACCGCTTTCACTTCGGCCACGGTCTTCTTGAGAGATTCGCGGAGATCATGGATCTCGATATTGCTACCGGCGTTCCTCCGAGTTTGTCGGCGCTGGTCACGATGGATCCTAGCTTGATCTTCCGCGAGTTCTTCCTGCTCCATCCAGTAGAGTTCTTCCTCCTCTTCTGTCATGGGCCTCTCGAAGGATACCGTCTGCCGAGCGGACTGGCTTTGGGTCCTCCTAGGGTGGATGTCAGCGTCTTCATCGGAAGGATCCGATTGGTCGCTGATATCCAGATTGATGCGCTCGACGTCGCTTTCCTTGTTTCCCGTAGCCGGGGGTGGAAGGTTCTGCGAGGTCGTTTGATGTCCTTTTGGAGCCGTTTCCTCGGGAGTGGGCTCTTTCGAGGCATCTTTTTCTCGTTCTCCGAGAGATCCGAAGTCGAGTCTTCTGCCGCGCCGTGCCTTGGTGGATCCGCACTACAACTTGCTCCTCACAGTTAAGGTGTCGACCTGTTTTGCGAGCGAGGTTATCAGCTTGTCCTGTTGTTCCGCCCGTTCCTGGGCGGAGGTGAACAGTTCTTTCATCTGTCTGAGCGCCTCAGTGTTTGCATCAGCAGTGACTGTGGACGTATCTCCAGTTGGAGTCTTTTCAACGTTGGCGTCGACGGGTGTTCCGTCTAGCGTTGGCTGGTCTTTGGTGACGTCAGTAGACATGATCGAGCGTGTGCAGTTGCGAGATAGATAGATCCGTAATCCCCCCCCTCCTTCTAGAGCCAAACTGTGGGAACCGAAATTCACACCGTCAATTTCCGATAAACGATTTGTGGAGGAAAACCGAGTTAACCCGATCTTCCTTGAAGGTCCCGGATATCTGCTGGGCCACACACGATACAATCAATAGAGATTAAAGTTGCGAAAATAAAAATCGTAAAAGTTGAGCGAAAGAGATCTTATTTCTGAATTCTCGTTTGAGCGTGTACAACAAGCAAATAAATCGGCTGTAAGAGCTGTCGAAAAGTCCGCTAGTCCGGTCGCCTAAGTCTATCCTAGTTGAGTCGCAGCTCGCTATTGAAAACAGAAAAGAATGCTAAATCGCTCGAAGTGCTAAGTGCTCTGGAAGTTTTGTGATGATTTGCTCCTCGCCCAAAGCTCTCCTTATATACTCCTCTTAGGACGGTCTATCTTCTTTCGGGCTGAATCGGGCTTTTTCCATTTTTGTCCATCTTCGTGTTTATCGGGAAACTTGACATTTATCTTCAGAAAACTTGACATTTATCTTCTGGAAACTTGACATTTATCTCTTATGTGAGGATAAGGATAAACCGTCATAGTTATCCTTCCTTTTCGGAAAATCGTAAGTGGGTCGTTTTGGCCATGTCGGGCCATTTAGACGTTTTTACGGTTTTCCGAAAGAATAGTCTTTGAAGGTTTCGGCATTTCCGAAGGAACCCCAATTCCTCGTATAGTCGAGATGTTTGGTAATTAGAATAACCGTGATCGTACCAAACTCACAAAGATTGATCCAAAAAAGTCAAGATGGGATCAGACCGAGCATGATGGGACCGAGACCAGACGAGGGCCGTCGACCGACGCCAGGCCGGGGTGCCGCCGGCGCCAGGCCGGCCCGCGTGATGCGTGCTGCCGGTGCCAGGCCAGGATGCCACAGGCGCCAGGCCGGCTCGCGTGACGCGTGCCGCCGGCGCCAGGCCGGCCGCGTGTCGCGTGCCGCAGGCGCCAGGCCGGCCCGCGTGTTGCGTGCCGCCGGCGCCAGGCAGGGGTGCCGCCGGCGCCAGGCCGTCCCGCGTGACGCGTGCCGCCGGCGCCAGGCCGGCTTGCCGCCCGTGGGTTTTCCGTTGTTCGATCTTTCCCCCGTTAGTCGTTCGTGCGGGAAATCATTGAGTTTGGAAGGATCTTTAGCCGTAGATTTCGAGATAATCGTTTTTGACCCAACGAGATTTCTCGAGTATCGGGATCGAGATGGACTTGGATTCGTAGATTTTCCGTCTTCAAGGGTTTGAGTAATGAGGCTTCGAACTTTAGACGTTTAAAAGATGAACTTTTAAACAATCGAGAAGGCTTTGCGGAAGAAACATTGTAGTTTTCGGACAATCCGGACATGGGTTTAAGGGACCAAGATGCTGCCGTTGCCCAAGATCTCGAGATGATTGCATAGATGGGCACCAGGACCCTTGCCGCCGGCACCAGACGGGAGATGACAGGTCTGCCGCCGGCGCCAGACGGGACAGGGCAAGCCTGCCGCCGGCGCCAGGCGCCCTGCCGCCCGTGCCGAGTCCTGCGTCCGCCGGTGCCTGCTGTTGCTTGCCTTCGTTGATCCCCGGGGCTTACGGTCCGTTCATGCCTTCTTGTGAGTTCATCGAGTGACGACCCGTTTCTTGGTTTTGATCGTCACTTGGTTTTCTTTCGAGGACTTTCGGGTGACGATTTCGTCGTTGACCGATTTTGACCCCAACAAGAAGGATGGCAAGACTCATGTGATTTATTATGCGAGCCAAACCTTGAATGATGCACAGATGATGTATGCCACAACTGAGAAAGAGATGCTGGCCATTGTCTTCGCCTTTGAGAAGTTCAGAAGTTACCTGGTGGGTTCCAAGGTCATTGTGCACACCGACCATGCAGCTTTGAGACATCTTCTAGCAGAGAAGGATGTCAAGCCAAGACTACTGAGGTGGATTCTTTTGCTTCAGGAGTTTGACTTAAAGATTAGAGACAAGCCAGAAATTGAGAATGGAGTATCTGATCACTTGTCCAGGCTGAGAATTGAAGGTGTAATCCCTATTGATGAGGGACTTAGACAGGAGCAGGTCATGGCTATCATGTCAGTGGTGGCAGTTATTGAGACTGGAAAGAAGATTGAAGAGGTTAAGACAGCTGAAGAGAAGGGGCCTTGGTATGCTTATTTGGTTAACTACTTAGCCACTGGGAAGGAGTCATTGGGTCTTGCGGGGTATGATAAGAAGAAGTTCTACAGAGATTTGAAGAGATACTATTGGGATGAGCCATACCTCTACACTCTTTGCAAGGATCAGATCTATAGAAGAGTGGTGGCTGATGAAGAAATTGAAGGAATCCTTACACATTGCCATGGATATTCCTATGGAGGCCATTTTGCTACCTTCAAAAGTGTCTCAAAGGTGTTACAAGGTGGATTTTGGTGGCCACATATGTTCAAGGACACACAAGACTTCATCTCAAGATGTGACTCTTGCCAAAGGAGAGGGAACATTACTAAGAGGAATGAGATGCCTCAAAACCCAATCCTTGAAGTGAAAGTGTTTGATGTTTGGGGGATAGACTTCATGGGACTCTTCCCTTCTTCCTATGGCAACAAGTACATCTTGGTGGATGTAGACTATGTGTCAAAGTGGGTAGAAGCCATAGCAAGTCCCACAAATGATTCAAGAGTGGTGATCAAGATGTTCAAGAGCAATATCTTCCCAAGATTTGGAGTACCAAGAGTGGTCATAAGTGATGGAGGTTCACATTTTATCAACAAGCTGTTTGAGGGTCTTCTCAAGAAGAAGGGAGTGAAACACAAGGTTGCAACACCTTATCACCCTCAAACAAGTGGCCAAGTGGAAGTTTCCAACAAGCAAATCAAGGGCATCTTGGAGAAGATTGTGGGAACTAAGAAGAAGGATTGGTCAGACAAGCTTGATGATGCTCTTTGGCATATAGAACAGCCTACAAGACTCCTTTAGGCACTAACCCTTTCAACCTTGTCTATGGGAAGTCTTGTCATCTACCATTTGAGCTTGAATACAAGGCATTGTGGGATGTGAAGCTTCTAAACTTTGACATCAAGAGTGCAAAGGAGAAGAGACTCCTTCAGTTACATGAGGTGGATGAGATAAGGATGGATGCTTTTGAGAACTCAAGGATCTACAAGGAGAAAACCAAGGCCATTCATGACAAGCACATCCTCAAGAGAGAGTTCAAGGTTGGAGATCAAGTCCTTCTTTATAACTCTAGACTGAAGTTATTTCCAAGGAAGCTAAAGTCAAAATGGTCTGGTCCATTTGTGATCAAGGAAGTGAAGCCTTATGGAGCTATTGTGCTTTGGAACAAGGAAGGAGGAGATTTCACAGTGAATGGACAGAGGGTCAAGCAGTACATGGCCACCACACCAAAGGAGATTTGGACATCAACCCCACTCTCAGATCCTTCCCTTGCCTAACCTCAAAGGAGGCAAAGTCAAGCTTGTGACTTTAAACAAGCTCACTTGGGAGGAAGTCCCATGGTTATCCTTGTAAATATTGCTTTAGGATTTCTTTTTCAAAGTCCCTTGGAAGATGTTGAGGCCATAGGAAGGTGATGGCATGGGATTTAAGTTGGAAAAGCTTGGAAAAATGTGTGAGTCCGAGTGGACCAGGTAAAACAGACCGGGGTAAGCTACCCGGCCAAGAGAAAGATTGGAACGGACCAGAGAGAGAGCTGACCGGGGTGTGCTACCCGGTCGGATTGATCGAGGGAGAGACTGGGTGAAGCTGTCCGGGGTGAGCTACCTGGTCGGATTGATCGAGGGAGAGACCGGGTGAAGCTGTCCGGGGTGAGCAACCCGGTCAGGATCCCTTTCCCAGCAAGATCCGCGCATTAACCCGATGGGGCCCCACGACCCGCGCTAAGACCCGGCCGCGACCCAGGTAAGTGTTTCTTCCTCTAAACCGACCCAAAACCCATCCAACCCGACCCAGAACCTCCCGAAAGCCCTAATTCACCCTCTCTCTCCTCATTTCATCTTCTTCCCCAAATCAAAATCCTCTCTAGCCTCCAAGAACCAAAAACACCATAACTTCCTCAAATCTCAACCAAATCACCCCATTCTTTTGCCTAAATCAAAGTCTTTCACCCTTTAGTCTACTTCCTTGAATCTTTTCTTCATTTCACTTCATCCATAGCAAGGTAAGAGTTCTTTAAGTTCAAATTCGTAACTCTCATGAACCCTAAAAATTTGAACTTGAAATTTGAGCTTTTTCTTGCTAGATTCTTTTAAAATAGACTTGGGAAAGCTTATATATTATGCTGGGTAGTTGATTTCATGGTGGAATTGAGATTAATTTGAACTTTGAGAAATTAGGGTTCATGAGATTTGGGGGTTTTTCACAAAGTGCTTGTTTTAGGTTGTTTTTGGGGTAGATTGAATGCTAAGTTACTGGAGAACTTCAATTGAGGCTGATTTTGAGCTTGGTGATGACTGATTATGGGTTTTTCTAATTGGATATTCTCATTGTTCATAAATAAGAAAAAAAAAATTGAACATGAGAATCCTCTAAGTTAGTTTAAAACTCATTCTTTGCTTAATGCTTAATTTCATATTGAGTGGTTGATCATTAGGAATGAACTCTTATGCTTTTGACCATATTTCTCTCCATGAGAAGTTTTTCCTTTTTAAGCTCATTTCTTTTCCAAGGTTTAAATTTCAGGTACTAATGGGGAGAAAGAATGAAGCTGAGATAGAGGCTGAGAAGTAAGAGCTTGCAGCAAGAGAGACTGCTCAGTTTGGGAAAGCATTGGGTTCACAACCTGGTTCAGAGGAGGAGCGTCGACAAAAAGCTTTTGCAATGTTAAGGAAAGCACAAGCCAAGAAGGATGGAAAGAGAGCTGTTGTTGATAAGATTGTGGCTGATGTTGCTCACAAGCAAGCCAAGAGGGATGGAAAGAGAGTTGCTGTTGATGAAAGTGTGACTGATGGTGCCCACAAGCAAGCTCCTCCCAAGAGAGCTAAGGCGCCAAGAAGCACTAATGCTGGAGCTTTGGTTTTAGAGAAAACCAACAAAGAAGCTGGTCATGCACCCTCTCCCACCACCAGAGTTAAGACTCAGTCTAGGAAAGCACCAAGTCCCATGCCAGAAAGTGAAAAAGACCCTAAGCAGCAAGCTTTGGAAGTGCAATTGGCAAAGGAGAGAGCAAAGAAAGAAGGCAAGAAGCCAATGGTTGAAGAGAATGAGAGTGAAGAGGCTGAGGCAACTTCTGAGGATGAGTATGATGACCCTAAGAAATCCAAGTATGACAAAAGGGACAGGACCAAGAAGCCTACTGAAGCTGAGCTGGTGAATCTTTTGAGGAATGGTATTAAGTGGCTCCCAACAAGATTTTTTG
Source organism: Brassica juncea (assembly GCA_018703725.1). Taxonomy (NCBI): domain Eukaryota; kingdom Viridiplantae; phylum Streptophyta; class Magnoliopsida; order Brassicales; family Brassicaceae; genus Brassica; species Brassica juncea. The sequence goes on from CM031938.1 coordinate 24,785,730, forward strand.
ATAAGGTGATCTTGAAAGAGATGTATCTTGAAGATGAAGTTCAAGCCGTGCTAGAATATATGAAGGTGGGAACTCTCTACACAAGGGCTCATCCTACTTACAAAGAAGTCTCTGGTCAATTATTGGCTCTATTGGAAGCAACATTTTACACCTCCAAGCACGCACAGCAAGGATGGGGCAAGATCAAGTTCAGGATTGATGGCAGGGTACACTCCACGTCCTTTATCGAGATTGGTGAAGTTCTTGGTCTACAAGACCAGAAAAACCCTTTACTTCCCAAGCTCAAAACAGTCCCTAAGGCAAAGAGCATTGCAGATTCAATGTGGACTTTGTTGACAGGAAAGAAAAGGGGGGGGGGGAGCAAAGAAAGAGAAGAACACCTGCATCAGGCACCCTACTGTGCGCTATCTCCATAGGCTGCTCAACCACACCCTTTTCCAAAAGAAAGAGACAGGGAATGTTGCTGGAGAAGAGCTGAGGTTCCTTCACCAAACTGTGCAACACTTTGCTTCCTTTCCTCAGCTCCCTGTTGTCCCTGATGATTTCTACTCAGATTTTGGTATGGTTGGATTCCTTGTTCAGCGCTTCATGCACTACAAGAGTTGGGCTTGGACAAACCGTGATTCAGCTCCTCAGATTGGGATTGGTGGATGGATTACTCCACTGCTAGCTCACCTGAAGATTAGTTTGGGTAATGATGCAGCAGGTCCAACTTTCTTGGATGAATCCTACCTGAAGAAAGCTCAATTCCTCAGTGGAAGGTATAATGGGAGGTGTGTCTACTCCTATTTGAGAGGTGCCCAAAAAGTTGAGTTGCTGCTTCCTCACTCTGAACTCACCAAATTAGATACTCCAGGAGCAATCCGATTCGACATCAGTGAGCAGCATCACCTTAAGAGTCATGGAGCCCTAGGCCCTATGGTTTTTCCCAGCGGTGAAAAGGATGCACCCAAGGTAGCTGTTTATGACCAAGGATAGACCAGCAGAGCCACCGCACATCTCTTTGGTCCTCCTCGTTACAAGTTCGACCAGTGCACCAGTGTCTTGCCTCTTGGTCCCATTCGCCAGGCTCATGACCAGATTAGCACTCTTCAGAGGTGGAACAGAGCTCAGGATAGGACCATCTTCAAGCTCACCAACAAGTGCAAAGAGCTGAGAAGAACTGTGAAGAGATAAGCTGAAGCTTCAGCTCAGTTTATGAGGAAAGTGGCTGATGTTCTGGCTAGGGGAGCTGTAGCTGGTTGCAAGGCTGAGGATTTTGATCTTGATGCTTTCAATGCACCTCCTCCTCAGCCACTTCATGATCCTTCTGCGCCACAGACCAAGAAGCAAGCTCTCCGCCGTTTGAGAAACCCAAACATCGTCCCATCCGAGTCCGGGAACAAGTCCCCTTCTCTAGACACCACTGATGAGGAAGATGATTCTGAGGGTGAAGCATCAGCCTCATCACACGCTCCATAGAGGTACTCCAAAACTTATCATTGTATATACAATTTAACCTTGCATTTAGATTTTTCCTCTTTTGGGCCCTTCTCAACATTTAACAAACACAGGGACTGTGTGAATTAAGTGTGGGGGAGGTGCCAAGTTGCTGATCATCTTGTGTTTTATGTCATAAGCATGCATTTTTAGATAGTTATTGCATAGAAAAGCCATAAAAATTTGAAAAATTTGAAAAGCACAAAAAGAATCATGTAGTTGCATTAGGATTGAGTGTAGATCACTCACTCGCATAAAAAAAAGTCATCATATAGGTTGCATCATGCATAAGGGGACAATGATGATTGTTACCTTGTAAAGATGCTCATGCTAAGTTCTTAAAGTGATAACCTATATAATCATGGTAAGTAGCTTGAGCAGCCTTAGGATAGCTTGTAAACTTCGAGCCTTGAAAACTCTTCCTAAAGCTCTTTTGATTGATTGATGCTCTCTCTTTGAAGTTTACTCCTGTCTTATTTAGACTCTAGGTCTCTTGCCCATGGTCCCTTGTGTACTGAGTCATGGATAGAACACTTGAGTTGTCTCTCCCATTCTTTGCCTATCTTTTTGACAAACTCAAGTGGTACTCCACTCCCATAAACCCTTCCTTCCTTTCAAGCCTATATTATTTTCATGAGTGAGGCCTTTTTCTGAAAGTCTTACATGTGCATAATCTTGAGAGTATTGGGAACGACAATGCTTAGTCTCCATTCTTGCTAGATTAGACACTTTATTGTCTAGCTCATAGGATTGGGGGGTGAGTGTTGAAAAGTTTTATTTGGGAATGTGAAAAGGCTATGAAAGAAAAGAATGATCCCTTGTTAGACATCAAATTTTGATCAAAAAAAAGACATCAAAAAAAAAAGGAAGAGTTCTATATGAGAAAAAGTGCCTTGAGTTTTTGGGAAGCATTTTGGGTGAGTGATGTGAGTTGGGTTTGGCATTGTAGATTAGAGTATTCCATGTTTATGTTTGGGGGAAGGGTAGAACAATGGAGATTGAGCATTGTATGCATGAGTTGATCCCTTTCTTAGATAAATTATGTGCAATGTCAAGACTACTCGTTTTGAGAGTGAACCACCCACTGAAATATCCTTTAAACTTCTTGTTTCACTTTGCATCAAAGCCTTATTCACCATACCAAATGACTTGGACCATTTGACCATTTGCAAGAGATCCTTTGAGTTTGCTTAATGATTTTAGAGAGTAAATGGATTTGTGGTTTGTGGATTCATGATGAATGAGTGTAGGGATCAAAAGAGTTAAGATAGGCCTTGAGAAGTTAGAGTTGGATAAAGTGTTTGCTCTAGCTAGTTGGTATGATTATACAAGGTTATCAAGTTGAGAACTTAGAAGAGCATTCTTTTGGTTATGAATTGCCTCCTTCAAACCTCTCCTCCTTTGTCCTTGCTAGTTTAATTGTGGACAAGTAAAGGACTAGTGTGGGGGAGTTGATGTCTTGCATATTTTCATTGTTTTAGCCATCTTTATATTTCATTCTCTGTCTTGTAGGCTAAGGTTTAGGCATCTTTAGGATCCATTTTGCATTCATTTGTCCTTATCAGGTGTTGGAGTATGCTTTGGTGTGATTTGAGGTGTTTGGGAGCCTTATGACCCAAAAAGAAGTGACGAATCAAGTTTGGCCATGAAAAGAGAAGTAAATTCATGAGATGGACTAGGGAGACTCGGCCGGGTAAGCTCACCCGGTCGGATTGATGTCAAGGAGAGGCCGGCCGGGATGGACAGGCCGGGATGATGAACCCGGTCGGGAGATGAGACGCGTCCAAGGCATGATCCGGACCGGGAAGAACAGGCTGGGATGATGAAGCCGGTCGGGAGAAGGTGGAGATGGCCAAGAACAGACCGGGATGGTTGGACCGGGTACACTCACCCGGTCGGAGGCCGGACGGGACAAGCATGATCTGGATCGGGTGAGAAGGACCGGGTTGGGCCACTTGGTCGACCCCAGACCGAAAATCAAGCCCTCCTCTTATTGGTTGAAGCCTAATTGACTCCAAGGACTTTTTAGTACTGTTTAATGATGTTCCTAGGTTTTCTAAGCCTAGTATAAATACTCTTGTTAGCCCTTAAGTGGGATTATGTTATTTTCTCTGTAAGAACACAAACCTTTTGAGTAAAGCTTTATCTTTGAATCATAATCTCATCTCATCTTTGTGTTCTTGATTGTTTGATTTCATCTCCTTTCTTTCTCTACATGTTTAGGCTTGAATCTCTCATGGGTTTAAGAGTAAGCATGTGGATTAGTGAGTAGATCTATTTAAGATTCATGGGTTAGGGTGATTGAGAGTGATTAAGTGTAGATCCAAGGTGCTTAGTGTTAGATCTATCCTTTCCTTGCATGATTTGGTGTTCTTAATGCTATTTTTGAGTTGGCCTCTCAAACATAGAGCTATAGGCATTTCATGCCCGGAAGGTGTTCTATGAAATGCCTGAACCAACTCATCTATGCTTTTAACTTGCTTTACCTAAGGGATTAGTTGTTAAAGAAGCTAGGATTGCTATTAGACTCATTCTTAATGTTTGCATTGACCATTACAGTCAAAGGGATTTTATGTATTTGGGTGATCATTGCAAAAGAGCATTCATCTAGGGATAGAGTTTGTTCAAGCATAGTGTCTAGACATAAGGAATTAGATTAATTGAAAAGTTGGCATCTTGGATTGAACCTTAATCATTTAAGATCAAGTCCATATACCCATGGGTCTCATCTCCTCATATTGAAAGAAAGTTTCATCTTTTATTGCATTTAAGTATTATCTTAGTTTAATAATCATCTCTCTTAATGGTTGCATTTAGATTAAGCATAGGCTTGCAATCCCTTTGCTTTGTGATCACTTAGCTTTGTGATCACTTAGAACTGGTTTGACATCTTTTATATTACAATATTTGATAGGACCCTTGAAAAGTTCTTCATCATGAAGTTTACTTCCAAGGAAGGAACAAGGGGTGACGAGTCTAGGGAGAATCAAGTTATTCACATTGAATAATCCCCCAAAGAGATGCACCAAGAAGACTCTCCTATGGAAAAGCCCTTTGCCTACCATTTTGGTATACTCTCTACCAAGGAGCTCATTGTTGATGATCCAAGGAAGGTACCCTTTGAAGAGATCTGGATGAATGAGTTTAGGGGTTGGTTCTATGATGAGTATGATCCTGGTGATCCGGTTTGGCAAAAAGGCTTTCACTACATGGGTAAAGAGCCTAGACACATCCAGCCTTCACTAGTCAGAGGAAGGAAAGTCAAGCAAGTGACTCAAAACAAGCTCACTTGGGAGGAAGTCCCATGGCTATCCTTTGTACATATTTCACTTGGATTTTTGTCTTAAAGACCCTTGGGCTGACGAGGCAGGCGACCAGACATTGCTCACCTAGGCACCAACTGAATCTTCTAACTCTCCTTATGAGGTATCACTCCAACCCTTCTTGTATATACATTTGCTTTTGTCTTGTTGGGATATCTCCTTCTCTCTTACTCACACAGAGATTGTGTGATTTAAGTGTGGGAGAGGTACCAGGTATTTGATCATGTTTGCTTTGTGATTGTGAGTCTCATGGATTGCATTGTCCATTCATATTTGCATAGAAAATTTTTTACAAAATAAAAAATTTAAAATTTTTGAATCATGTAGTTGCATCACTTGCATCTTTCAGATTGAGTCTAGAGCATATAGGTTGCATTCACTTGCATATGGAGCATTGCCTATTATACAACACTTGTTTGCACTGAATTTTTCACCCTAGTTAAACATATCAAGTAGCTTAAGCATCTTTTGAAAGGCTTGCATGGTTTGAGCCTTAAAAACTCTTCTTGAAACTTGCTTGCTTGCGGGATATTGGCATTGTTCTTGAAACCAGCTCCAGCCTGAACTTAGACTTGAATGAACTTAATTTCTCTTGCATATGGGCATTGGCATACTTGATCATGGGTCTCATACACATTTGGGTTATCTTTCCCCATTGTACCACTCTTTGTTAACCTAAATGGCACTACCTTACCCTTGAACCCAATCCATTCTTTGAAGCCTACATTGATTTGCATTAGTGAGGCCTCTTTTGATAGTTTGTCATGTGCAAAACCTTGAGAGTATTGGGGGCGACATGGATTAGTTCTAGGATGGTGAGTGGGGTCTTTGCTCCTTAAAGGTTTATATCTTGGGTTTGGGAAGTGATAATGTTGAGATTGATGAACAAAAGAATGTATTTAGAAAGAAAAGCCCTAGGGACCTAGAATAATAATAATAAAAAAATAGATAGCTTTTGACTGTCGGAACCGAAATTCACACCGTCAATTTCCGATAAACGATTTGTGGAGGAAAACCGAGTTAACCCGATCTTCCTTGAAGGTCCCGGATATCTACTGGGCCACACACAATACAATCAATGGAGATTAAAGTTGCGAAAATAAAAATCGTAAAAGTTGAGCGAAAGAGATCTTATTTCTGAATTCTCGTTTGAGCGTGTACAACAAGCAAAGAAATCGGCTGTAAGAGATGTCGAAAAGTCCGCTAGTCCGGTCCCCTAAGTCTAGACTAGTTGAGTCGCAGGTCGCTTGTGAAAACAGAAAAGAATGCTAAATCGCTCTAAGTGCTACGTGCTCTGGAAGTTTTGTGATGAATTGCTCCTCGCCCAAAGCTCTCCTTATATACTCCTCTTAGGACGGTCTATCTTCTTTCGGGCTGAATCGGGCTTTTTCCATTTTCGTCCATCTTCGTGTTTATCGGGAAACTTGACATTTATCTTCGGAAAACTTGACATTTATCTTCTGGAAACTTGACATTTATCTCTTATGTGACGATAAGGATAAACCGTCATAGTTATCTTTCCTTTTCGGAAAATCGTAAGTGGGCCGTTTTGGCCATGTCGGGCCATTTAGACGTTTTTTCGGTTTTTCGAAAGAATAGTCTTTGAAGGTTTCAGCATTTCCGAAGGAACCCCAATTCCTCGTATAGTCGAGATGTTTGGTGTTTAGAATAACCGTGATCGTACCAAACTCACGAAGATTGATCCAAACAAGTCAAGATGGGATCAGACCGAGCATGATGGGACCGAGACCAGGACGAGGGGTGTCGACCGACGCCAGGCCGGGGTGCCGCCGGCGCCAGGCCGGCCCGCGTGACGCTTGCCGCCGGCGCCAGGCCGGGGTGCCGCCGGCGCCAGGCTGGGGTGCCGCCGGCGCCAGGCCAGCCCGCGTGTCGCGTGCCGCCGGCGCCAGGCTGGGGTGACGCCGGCGCCAGGCCGGCTCGCGTGACGCGTGCCGCCGGCGCCAGGCCGGCTTGCCGCCCGTGGGGTTTCCGTTGTTCGATCTTTCCCCCGTTAGTCGTTCGTGCGGGAAATCTTTCAGTTTGGAAGGATCTTTAGCCGTAGATTTCGAGATAATCGTTTTTGACCCAACGAGATTTCTCGAGTATCGGGATCGAGATGGACTTGGATTCGTAGACTTTCCATCTTCAAGGGTTTGAGTAATGAGGCTTCGAACTTTAGACGTTTAAAAGATGAACTTTTAAACAATCGAGAAGGCTTTGCGGAAGAAACATTGTACTTTTCAGACAATCCGGACATGGGTTTAAGGGACCAAGATGCTGCCGTTGCCCGAGATCTCTAGACGATTGCATAGATGGGCCCCAGAACTCTTGCCGCCAGCGCCAGACGGGAGACGACAGGTCTGCCGCCGGCGCCAGACGGGACAGGGAAAGCCTGCCACCGGCGCCAGGCGCCCTGCCGCCCGTGCCGTGTCCTGCGTCCGCCGGTGCCTGCTGTTGCTTGCCTTCGTTGATCCCCAGGGCTTACGGTCCGTTCATGCCTTCTTGTGAGTTCATCGAGTGACGACCCGTTTCTTGGTTTTGATCGTCACTTGGTTTTCTTTCGTGGACTTTCGGGTGCAATTTCGTTGTTGACCGATTTTGACCCCAACAGTTAGCCCCCAGCTAGCTAGGAATCGTAATGTCTTTTGGGTCCTGGCTTGCGGTATAGCCGTATGGGAAGGTGTAGAGACGTAATCGTTTGCGAAAGTCGGGGTAAATAGTGATTTTACCTCCTTTATAAGGAGGGAGTAAGAAATCTCATTCATTCTTACTTCATCATAAAAAATTCATCTCTCTCAAGAATCCTTTCTCTCTCTTTAAGAATAATGTCTTCAAGATCCTCAATGAGAAATTCTTCTTCCCATTCATCCTCGGGTGACTCTCCTACCCATGTGACGGTGAAGCAAGAGGAGTTTGTCGAGGAGGAAGTGAAGAATGCGTATGACCGAGCCCTTGTGGGTTCGCCCCCATCACTGCCAGATGTCCCTGTTCCGAAGAGACCTTTGAGGCAGCCTGGTGCTCCATTTACGCCGAGCCTGGTTTCACGTAAATATCTCAGGATTCTTCGAGATTTTTACCAGATTCCTGATGGAGTCAAATTCCGGATCCCTGTTGGTAACAAGAGTGCGAGGAACCCTCCGGAAGGTTTCTTTACATGTTACGAGGCTTTCCTTACGTATTGCCGCATGTGGTTTCCGATCCCCGGCACCAGTGTTCGTGCGCTTCGTCACTTCGAACTCTCGATCAGCCAGCTCAGCGTTCCTGCTTTAGAGAGTTGGCTTGGCGTACTGATCTCAAGTTACGAGCTCGGGATCGATCTCAGTCCTGGTGATTTCGAAGGCCTTTGGAGCACTCGGCCGACGGGGAGCGATGGTTACTTCTCCATGCTGCCTAAGAAGGATATGGCCATAATTCAGGGGACTACTTCGAACCCTAAGTCGTGGCAGGAACGTTTCTTCTTTGTCCGAATAGATGGTGATTCTGTCGAGCAGAGCTACCTCCATCTATTTCCGCATGCATGGAACTTCAATCGAGGTAATACGATGAAAACTCGTTGTCTATTTTGTTATTCTGGAAGTGCGAGTTTTTAATGAAAAAGTTTCGCTTTGTAGAGAACGGGGCTGTTGCGTATTTGCATGGCGATCTTTTCGTCAAGAGGGATCTCCTTCGTCAAAGGCCGTTTTTCTGGAAGTCCTTCACTCTTGAACGAATTCGAGACGCAGTAAGGCTTTACCGGTCCTGAGACTCTGTCCCGACATATGATACCGAACCGGTTATCGAAGTCCCGACTCGGAAGTGTAAACAGAGATCTCGTAAAGGGAAAGAAATCCATGGTGGGGAAGGTTCGGAAGATCCTTCACCGTTGGGGGAAAACCCTAGTTTTGTTCCAACGGAAAAAGGCGGAGCCAGCGATTTTCCACTTCCCAACAATTTCTTAGACGGCCTTCCTCCGGAGTTTGTTACTGACGAGTCGCTGGAGGAAGAGAAGAGGCAATGGGTTTTTGCCGAGGGTTCCCAGCGGATCAATGAGGTTTTGTCCTTTGAACTTCTTAACCGTATTCTTAAATCCGCATATATGTATGTTTATTGATCTTGAATTTATGCAGGGACTAAGAGTGTTTGGCAATGCGCTCGACTCATGTTTCCGCAAGTCTAGGATTGCTAACTTCAAGACCAAAGAAGCTGAACGAGAGCTCTTCCGATTCCGTCAAGAGGTTAAGGCGCAGAACGAAAAGCAAGCTGAGCTTCATGCTCGAGCTCTTGTTCGGGCGGAAAGGAGAGGAAGAAGGATGGTCGCTGCTGAGTTTCAATGTTTTAAAGAGGCTCAGGAGTTTGTTGGCGATTTCCGCGAATGCCGGGGCTCGGTCGTAAACCTTTACAAGTCTCAGAACCCGGATTTCTCCTTTGATTCCGAGATTGCTGAAATGAAGGACTTCATGGCCGAGTGTGCTCATGCTGAGTCCTTGGTTCCTCCAGTCGAGGAAAGAGTCCGGAGACTATGGGAAACTATCGAGGTTTCCGAGGATACGGTGGAGGCCGGAGCCGATGAGAACGCCGAGGGTGGTGGTTCATTCGGGATTTCCGCATCTGGATTTCTCGATGTTGACTTCCTTTTGTGAATCGAATGTTTTGGCCGTGTGTGGCCGTTTTTAGGAGTTTTATTTTGCGACCGTCGGAGGTTGCATCTTATGTTTTGGGACTGGCCATTGGTGGCTTTGAATCCCGCCGTCTTTGCGGACTTTATAAATATGAAAATTTGCGAAATTTCGTCTTTTGTTTAGATTTATATTTTCGTCAAGTGTAGAGCAAAGAATGCAAGTAGTCACTTCGTATCCTTACTCTTTTTTGTCGCTTGGTCCGTATGCTACTTTTTAGCGAGCGTTTTAGGTGTAAGCGATAAGAGACATGTTTTGGGATCTCGTATACGATACTATGTCTGTGAGATGTCAAGATCCAGCAAGACTGGGTTTAGGGCAAGACCTAGGCTTACTCTCAGCTTTAAGGCTGTGCGATGACTGATCGGCTTTCGTTTTGCCTGTTAGTGATTTCTTCCTGATTCTTTTCGTTTAAAGTCCGCGACTAGTCGCCGGCTTATATCACTTGTGTTAAAAGAATCGAGCTATCTTCGGAGTTTATCCGAGACGCTAAACCAAAATTTTGGGTTTCTTGTATAGCGCGCTATAATATCCTTGTCGGATGTAAGAGGACCTTGTAGGTGTGACTACGAGTTTGTATTGAGTGAAACGTTTCTGAGTGCGTCCGTCGGGGCCAATCGACGGGCATAAGTTGTTTTTTAAGTCGCAGGTGGACTGTTTTAGCGGATGATACGAGTTTTGTTACCTTTTTCAGAAGTTGCGTCGTCTCGCGTTGCTTTCGAAGATATGATTTTCGTTTTTCCGAAGTGTTTACGCATTTTAAGTGAGCGTAAGAAATAGATAGAAAGAATTTTATTTGAAAAATTTCGAAAAATATTGAGTACATGTGCGGATATTTCGCGTTTTTTGTGGGAGTATAGGAGTATACGTACCCACCCCCCCCCCTTTTTGGTGAGGAGGATAGCTGAACTCGCCGGGTTTCGACGAGCTGCCTACGTACCTCTTTCGAGGATCAAGCCATCTCGTAGTTCTGATAGTTGCCGCAGACGTTTTTACTCCCTCTGCGTTGCCGTTCCGATCGTGCTGGTCGGATCGATCGAGCTGTCTGCTTTTACGGCGGTGGACTTAGAGGCTTTGTCGCTGTCTTGAATCGTTGCCTGTTCGGATGATTCTGGATCATCTTTTTTCGAGTCTTCAGGAATGTTGTGTGATTCCTTTGCTCGTTTCGGGTTGGCCGCTGGGGCGTTCCAATCTTTTCGCAGTTTGAACTCGGCTAGGTAACAGAGTCTCGATTGTTTCTGACTACCCCAGATGACTGCGGTTTTGGTGGGAGTCGGAAATTTGATGCCGAGGTGATATGTGGATGGTACTGCCTTCATGGAGTTGATCCAAGGGGTTCCCATGATGGCATTGTAGATGGCCGGGTTGTCGACTACTGCGAACTCGACGATCTTTGTGACTTCTTTCGCCATGACCGGGAGCTTAATTCTCCCGAGGGTCATGGAAGTGACGCCTGAAAACCCAGTCAAAGGTTTTGGCTCAGGGACGACTTCCCCAAGTGGGATCTTCATCCTGTAAAGGGTGTCGCGGAAGATAACGTTGACCGTACTTCCGGTATCGACGAGGATGCGGCCGACCTCGAGATCCTGGATTATCAGGTCGATAACCAAAGGATCGCAATGAGGCTTGTCGATTCCGACAGTTTCCTGTTCCTCGAAAGTGATTGTGTGGTTAGGAATATCGCTATCCGGAAACAAGTTGGAACTTGTCTCGGCTTTTCGCCCGTAGGCTTTTATTGACGAGACTGAGTCCTGGTAGAACTGTGATCCTCCGATGATCATGTTTTCCCTCTGGCGACTGTTGTTGTTCCCTTGGTCGTCCTGTCTCCTTCCGCGTTTTTCACCCGATTGATTTTCGGTCGCGCGGTCCTCGGAGACAGCTTTTTTGGTCTTTGGGCAGTCGGAGTCCAGGAGCAAGTCCTTTATACTCTTGACCTTTGATAGTTTGCCGGTGAGGAGCTTCGCGGCGAGCCGGGCGCCGAGAACCTTGCAATTCGCAGTGGAGTGACCTCTGGTTTCGTGGAACTCGCAGTAGGAGTTATCCTTGTACTGGTTCCTGGTCCAGGTGTTTCCGGAGGTCTTGCCTTGCTCCGAGTTGATGGCGTAGTTATGCTCGCCTTGGGCGTCTTCCCCTTCGTGATGGACGTACTTGTCGTTACGAGAGGGTTTCTTCTTGGACGCGGTTTTCTGCGATCCGTGCTTCTGCGATAGAAGCTTCTTCTCTTCCTCCATGATGATGAAGTCCGTTGCTTTGTGGAGAGTATCCTGGATTGTCCGAGGCTTTTCCAGTAATATCCACTTTCGGAACTTAGACTTGTACCAGAGAGTTTTCCTTAGGGCGTCGATTGCGACATTGTCGCTGATGCCCGTTACCCTGGCCATCACCAGTTTGAATCTTCGCATGAAGTCGCGGAGCGACTCGTCTTCCTTCTGAGCTAGACTCCACAGGTCCACGTCGGACGTTTCTCTGTCCATGAACATGGAGTATTTTTTGAGAAACGCCAAGGCCAGTTGGCGGAAGCTTCCGATGGATTTCGTTTTGAGCCGGGAGGACCATTCGAGCGCAGCGCCTTTGACGTGCTCGACGAAGAGAAGACAATGACCCACGTCTCGTTCGCGCTCCGGGAGTTTGCACCTACCCATTGCGATCTGGAAAGACTGCAGGTGCGCCTTAGGATCCGTAGTACCGTCATAGACCGGGATTTTGATTTTTCCTGGGTCTGAGATGCGTGTTTCCGTGATCCGAACGGTGAACGGCATTTTCCGTGCTTCCTCGAGAAGTCTATCGATCTCGGGGGCGGAACTGGTCGCCTGATGGATTTGCGATTTCACTGCTTTCACTACGGCCATGGTCTTTTTGAGAGATTCACGGAGATCATGGATCTCGCTATTGCTATCGGCGTTCCTCCGAGTTTGTCGGCGCTGGTCGCGATGGATCCGAGTTTGATCTTCCGCGAGTTCTTCCTGCTCCATCCAGTAGAGTTCTTCCTCCTCTTCCGTCATGGGCCTCTCGAAAGATACCGTCTGCCGAGCGGACTGGCTTCGGGTCCTCCTAGGGTGGATGTCAACGTCTTCATCGGAAGGATCCGATTGGTCGCTGATATCCAGATTGATGCGCTCGACGTCGCTTTCCTTGTTTCCCGTAGCCGGCGGTGGAAGGTTCTGCGAGGTCGTTTGCTGTCCTTTCGGAGCCGTTTCCTCGGGAGTGGGCTCTTTCGAGGTATCTTTTTCTCGTGCTTTGGGAGATCCGAAGTCGAGTCTTCTGCCGCGGCGTGCCTTGGTGGATCCGCGCGGCAACTTGCTCCTCGCAGTTAAGGTGTCGACCTGTTTTGCGAGCGAGGTTATTTGTCTGAGCGCCTCAGTGTTTGCATCAGCAGTAACTATGGACGTATCTCCAGTTGGAGTCTTCTCAACGTTGGCGTCGACGGGTGTTCCGTCTAGCGTTGGCTGGTCTTTGGTGACGTCAGTAGACATGATCGAGCGTGTGCAGTTGCGAGATAGATAGATCCGTAACCCCCCCCTCCTTCTAGCGCCAAACTGTGTGAACCAAAATTCAAACCGTCAATTACCAATAAACAATTTGTGGAGGAAAACCGAGTTAATCCAATCTTCCTTGAAGGTCCCGGATATCTGCTGGGCCACACACGATACAATCAATGGAGATTAAAGTTGCGAAAATAAAAATCGTAAAAGTTGAGCGAAAGAGATCTTATTTCTCAATGATCAGATGCGGATCCAGATGCGGAAATCCCGAATGCGGAAATCCCGAATGAACCTGCAGGCTGATCATTGCAGGAAACCTCGATAAGATCTTATTTCTCAAAATAAAACCCGCGTGTCGCGTGCCGCCGGCGCCAGGCCGGGGTGCCGCCGGCGCCAGGCCGGCCCGCGTGTTGCATGCCGCCGGCGCCAGGCCGGCTCGCGTGACGCGTGCCGCCGGCGCCAGGCCGGCTCGCGTGACGCGTGCCGCCGGCGCCAGGCCGGCTTGCCGCCCGTGGGTTTTCCGTTGTTCGATCTTTCCCCCATTAGTCGTTCGTGCGGAAAATCTTTCAGTTTGGAAGGATCTTTAGGCCGGGGTGCCGCCGAAGCCTGGCCGGCCCGCGTGACGCGTGCCGCCGGCGCCAGGCCGGCTCGCGTGACGCTGGCGCCAGGCCGGGGTGCCGCCAGCGCCAGGCCGGCCCGCGTGTCGCGTGCCGCCGGCGCCAGGCCGGCCCGCGTGTCGCGTGCCGCCGGTGCCAGGCCGGCCCGCGTGTCGCGTGCCGCCGGCTCCAGGCCGGCTTGCGTGACGCGTGCCGCCGGCCCCAGGCCGGCTTGCCGCCCGTGGGTTTTCCGTTGTTCGATCTTTCCCCCGTTAGTCGTTCGTGCGGGAAATCTTTGAGTTTGGAAGGATCTTTAGCCGTAGATTTCGAGATAATCGTTTTTGATCCAACGAGATTTCTCGAGTATCGGGATCGAGATGGACTTGGATTCATAGACTTTCCGTCTTCAAGGGTTTGAGTAATGAGGCTTCGAACTTTAGACGTTTAAAAGATGAACTTTTAAACAATCGAGAAGGCTTTGCGGAAGAAACATTGTAGTTTTCGGACAATCCGGACATGGGTTTAAGGGACCAAGATGCTGCCGTTGCCCGAGATCTCGAGACGATTGCATAGATGGGCACCAGGACCCTTGCCGCCGGCGCCAGACGGGAGACGACAGGTCTAACGCCGGCGCCAGACGGGACAGGGCAAGCCTGCCGCCGGCGCCAGGCACCCTGCCGCCCGTGCCGTGTCCGGCGTCCGCCGGTGCCTGCTGTTGCTTGCCTTCGTTGATCCCCGGGGCTTACGGTCCGTTCATGCCTTCTTGTGAGTTTATCGAGGGACGACCCATTTCTTGGTTTTGATCGTCACTTGGTTTTCTTTCGAGGACTTTCGGGTGACGATTTTGTCGTTGACCGATTTTGACCCCAACATTGACTGTAATGTTTGAGACCTTTCCCCTAAATATATATGTATATAAAAATAAATTCAATAAGATAGTGGGGAAGGGAAAAAAAAAAGTGATAGAGCTTAGAAGTGTGAATTGTGAATAAAAGGGTCCTTAGTGTTTGAGTCTTGCAGAAAGAAAGTTGTTTATTGGGTGAGTGATGTGAGTATTTTTCATTTTGGTTTATGGGATGAATAAAAAGGGTGTAGAACTTGTAATCACTTAGGAATCGGGTAGAATGATGAGGATGGATCCATGTATGCATGAATTTCTCCTGGTCTTAGATAAATTTTGCATAATGATCAAGCTCTTTGAATTTTTAGTGATTGCCACCTTGAAATGATGCATTAAAACCCTCTTTTTAATCCATATTAGACCATTTGATCACCCAGCCAAATGATTGAGATCTTGTGCCCATTTGTGAGAATTCACCTTGTGTGTGTGTGTGTGTGCGTGTGAATCAATGTGAGGGTTGGTTAACAGAACATGTTGGTAGATAGACATTGCATCTTGTGTAGAGGCATAAGAGTATTGATAGGCCTTCAGAAGCTAGTGCATAATAAGAGAGTTTTGCTCAAGCTATTTGCTATGATTCTTTAGGATGTTAAGTTGAGTGCTATGGGTGTTTCTTTTGGCTTTGCTTCCATCTCTATGTCTCTCCTCCTTGTGCTTTGAAAAGATTACTTGAGGACAAGTAAAGGACTCGTGTGGGGAGTTGATATCTTGCATATTTACATGTTTTTAGCTACATATCTTGTGCATTTTGATCATATAGATTAAGCATTAGGCATCTTTAGGTCAATATTGCATTCATAAGTCTATATCATGTGTTGGAGTGTGCTATGGAGTGATTAGAGGTGTTTTGGAGCTTTGTGATCCAAAAAGAAGTGAAGAATGGAGTTTGGCCAAGCTTGGACAAATCAAACCAATGACCATGAATGTGCCTCACCTTTGGACGGATGGACAGACGCGGGGAAATGGGCCAGAAACACTTACCCGGGTCCTTGGACAGCTCGGACAGGATGGCTTGGACGCGGGTTGGACGACGCGGAGACACTCACCCGCCAGGCCAGCTTGCCGCCCGTGGATTTTCCGTTGTTCGATCTTTCCCCCGTTAGTCGTTCGTGCGGGAAATCTTTCAGTTTGGAAGGATCTTTAGCCGTAGATTTCGAGATAATCGTTTTTGACCCAACGAGATTTCTCGAGTATCGGGATCGAGATGGACTTGGATTCGTAGAATTTCCATCTTCAAGGGTTTGAGTAATGAGGCTTCGAACTTTAGACGTTTAAAAGATGAACTTTTAAACAATCGAGAAGGCTTTGCGGAAGAAACATTGTAGTTTTCGGACAATCCGGACATGGGTTTAAGGGACCAAGATGCTGCCGTTGCCCGAGATCTCGAGACGATTGCATAGATGGGCACCAGGACCCTTGCCGCCGGCGCCAGACGGGAGACGACAGGTCTGCCGCCGGCGCCAGACGGGACAGGGCAAGCCTGCCGCCGGCGCCAGGCGCCCTGCCGCCCGTGCCGTGTCCTGCGTCCGCCGGTGCCTGCTGTTGCTTGCCTTCGTTTATCCCCGGGGCTTACGGTCCGTTCATGCCTTCTTGTGAGTTCATCGAGTGACGACCCGTTTCTTGGTTTTGATCGTCACTTGGTTTTCTTTCGAGGACTTTCGGGTGCAATTTCGTCGTTGACCGATTTTGACCCCAACAGTTAGCCCCCAGCTAGCTAGGAATCGTAATGTCTTTCGGGTCCTGGCTTGCGGTATAGCCGTATGGGAAGGTGTAGAGACGTAATCGTTTGCGAAAGTCGGGGTAAATAGTGATTTTACCTCCTTTATAAGGAGGGAGTAAGAAATCTCATTCATTCTTACTTCATCATAAAAAATTCATCTCTCTCAAGAATCCTTTCTCTCTCTTTAAGAATAATGTCTTCAAGATCCTCAAAGAGAAATTCTTCTTCCCATTCATCCTCGGGTGACTCTCCTACCCATGTGACGGTGAAGCAAGAGGAGTTTGTCGACGAGGAAGTGAAGAATGCTTATTACCGAGCCCTTGTGGGTTCGCCCCAACACTGCCAGATGTCCCTGTTCCGAAGAGAACTTTGAGGCAGCCTGGTGCTCCCTTTACGCCAAGCCTGGTTTCACGTAAATATCTCAAGATTCTTCGAGATTTTTACCAGATTTCTGATGGAGTCAAATTCCGGATCCCCGTTGGTAACGAGAGTGCGAGGAACCCTCCGATAAACGAGTTGTGGAGGAAAACCGAGTTAACCCGATCTTCCTTGAAGGTCCCGGATATCTGCTGGGCCCACACGATACAATCAATGGAGATTAAATTTGCGAAAATAAAAATCGTAAAAGTTGAGCGAAAGAGATCTTATTTCTGAATTCTCGTTTGAGCGTGTACAACAAGCAAAGAAATCGGCTGTAAGAGCTGTCGACAAGTCCGCTAGTCCGGTCGCCTAAGTCTATCCTAGTTGAGTCGCAGCTCGCTAGTGAAAACAGAAAAGAATGCTAAATCGCTCTAAGTGCTAAGTGCTCTGGAAGTTTTGAGATGATTTGCTCCTCGCCCAAAGCTCTCCTTATATACTCCTCTTAGGACGGTCTATCTTCTTTCGGGCTGAATCGGGCTTTTTCCATTTTCGTCCATCTTCGTGTTTATCGGGAAAATTGACATTTATCTACGGAAAACTTGACATTTATCTTCTGGAAACTTGACATTTATCTCTTATGTGAGGATAAGGATAAACCGTCATAGTTATCCTTCCTGTTTGGAAAATCGTAAGTGGGCCGTTTTGGCCATGTCGGGCCATTTAGACGTTTTTTCGGTTTTTCGAAAGAATAGTCTTTGAAGGTTTCGGAATTTCCGAAGGAACCCCAATTCCTCGTATAGTCGAGATGTTTTGTGTTTAGAATAACCGTGATCGTACCAAACTCACGAAGATTGATCCAAACCAGTCAAGATGGGATCAGACCGAGCAAGATGGGACCGAGACCAGGACGAGGGCCGTCGACCGACGCCAGGCCAGAGTGCCGCCGGCGCCAGGCCGGCCCGTGTGACGCTTGCCGCCGGCGCCAGGCCGGCTCGCGTGACGCCCGCGCCAGGCCGGGGTGCCGCCAGCGCCAGGCCGGCCCGTGTGTCGCGTGCCACCGGCGCCAGGCCGGGGTGCCGCCGGCGCCAGGCCGGCCCGCGTGCTGCCCGTGGGTTTTCCGTTGTTCGATCTTTCCCCCGTTAGTCGTTCGTGCGGGAAATCTTTGTGTTTGGAAGGATCTTTAGCCGTAGATTTCGAGATAATCGTTTTTGATCCAACGAGATTTCTCGAGTATCGGGATCGAGATGGACTTGGATTCGTAGAATTTCCGTCTTCAAGGGTTTGAGTAATGAGGCTTCGAACTTTAGACGTTTAAAAGATGAACTTTTAAACAATCGAGAAGGCTTTGCGGAAGAAACATTTTAGTTTTCGGACAATCCGGACATAAGTTTAAGGGACCAAGATGCTGCCGTTGCCCGAGATCTCGAGACGATTGCATAGATGGGCACCAGGACCCTTGCCGCCGGCGCCAGACGGGAGACGACAGGTCTGCCGCCGGCGCCAGACGGGACAGGGCAAGCCTGCCGCCCGTGCCGTGTCCTGCGTCTGCCGGTGCCTGCTGTTGCTTGCCTTCGTTGATCCCCGGGGCTTACGGTCCGTTCATGCCTTCTTGTGAGTTTATCGAGTGACGACCCATTTCTTGGTTTTGATCGTCACTTGGTTTTCTTTCGAGGACTTTCGGGTGACGATTTTGTCGTTGACCGATTTTGACCCCAACATTGACTGTAATGTTTGAGACCTTTCCCCTAAATATATATGTATATAAAAATAAATTCAATAAGATAGTGGGGAAGGGAAAACAAAAAGTGTTAGAGCTTAGAAGTGTGAATTGTGAATAAAAGGTTCCTTAGTGGTTGAGTCTTGAAGAAAGAAAGTTGTTCATTGGGTGAGTGATGTGAGTATTTTTCATTTTGGTTTATGGGATGAATAAAAAGGGTGTAGAACTTGTAATCACTTAGGAATCGGGTAGAATGATGAGGATGGATCCATGTATGCATGAATTTCTCCTGGTCTTAGATAAATTTTGCATAATGATCAAGCTCTTTGAATTTTGAGTGATTGCCACCTTGAAATGATGCATTAAAACCCTCTTTTTTCATCCATATTAGACCATTTGATCACCCAGCCAAATGATTGAGATCTTGTGCCCATTTGTGAGAATTCACCTTGTGTGTGTGTGTGTGCGTGTGTGCGTGTGAATCAATGTGAGGGTTGGTTAACAGAACATGTTGGTAGATAGACATTGCATCTTGTGTAGAGGCATAAGAGTATTGATAGGCCTTCAGAAGCTAGTGCATAATAAGAGAGTTATGCTCAAGCTATTTGCTATGATTCTTTAGGATGTTAAGTTGAGTGCTATGGGTGTTTCTTTTGGCTTTGCTTCCATCTCTATGTCTCTCCTCCTTGTGTTTTGAAAAGATTACTTGAGGACAAGTAAAGGACTAGTGTGGGGAGTTGATATCTTGCATATTTACATGTTTTTAGCTACATATCTTGTGCATTTTGATCATATAGATTAAGCATTAGGCATCTTTAGGTCAATATTGCATTCATAAGTCTATATCATGTGTTGGAGTGTGCTATGGAGTGATTAGAGGTGTTTTGGAGCTTTGTGATCCAAAAAGAAGTGAAGAATGGAGTTTGGCCAAGCTTGGACAAACCGAACCAATGACCATGAATGTGCCTCACCTTTGGACGGATGGACAGACGCGGGGAAATGGGCCAGGAACACTTACCCGGGTCCTTGGACAGCTCGGACAGGATGGCTTGGACGCGGGTTGGATGACGCGGAGACACTCACCCGCGCGGCCAGACAAAGGGAGACAAGACCAGCACTTGGACGTGCGCGGGATAGAGGCCGCGGGTCAGCCTACCCGCGCGGCCTGGTTGATGCTTGGACGGACGCACGAATGGACGGCCGGTGCGCGGGTGGACATGCGTGGGACGCTTCACCCGCGCGGCTGAAGGAGAGCTGGGACATAGACTAGTGTGCAGCTGGACGTGCGCGGGGAGCTTTACCCACGCGGGACAGGGCAGAACAGATGCGGGCCGGTGGGCGGCTGGACATGCGCGGTACGCCATACCCGCGCGGGCCGAGGAACGGGCAGGACGGACGTGCGTGGGTCAGGACGCGCGGGCTGGGCCAGGACGGGCTACCCTATGCGTTTTTCACCCCTTTTTCCTATTGGTCGAGATTAAATGATGCGCCATTTTGGTCAATTGTCTTTATGTTTTTAAAGGCTTTCAAGCCTCCTGTAAATACTCTTGTATCTCCCGATTTGGGACTTGTCTCTTTTTCTCTCAAAAACACATTTGTATCTTGAAGGAAGTTTGGATCTTGGATCCTTTTTCATCTTTTATTCTTGTGTTCTTGAGCAATTGTTGCTCTCTAATCATGGTTAACCTTGAATCCACCATTGGTTTAAGGGAAATCATGTCTATTAGAGAGTAGATCATCTTAGGGTTCATGGGCATGGGAGATTTAGGGTGATTAGGTGTAGATCTAAGGTGTTTTAGTGTAGATCTATCTTGTACCTTGCTTGTAGAGTGTTCTTATTGCTATTTTGGAGTTGGCCTCTTCAAAATAGAGCTATAGGTATTTCATGCCCGAAAGGTGTTTGATGAAATGCATGAACCAACTCTTCAATGCTTTTAACATCTTTTACCTAAGGGATTAGTTGTTAAAGGTGTTAAGATAGCTAGTAGACTTGTTCTTAATGATTTCTTTCATATTATTCAACCTAAGGGATTAGATGCTTGAGATATGTTAGGGAATGAGCATTCATCTAGGGATAGAGCTTGTTTAAGATTGTGTCTAGGCTTAAGGTTGATAGATTGATTGTTGCGGCCACCTTTAGATTGAAACTTGATCACCCAAGGTCAATTCCCTTGCCCCATGAGTCCTATTGCTTCATATTGAAAGAGAGATCATTAATTTATTACATTTTAGTTTAGTTTTAGTTCATTTCCCTCCACTCTATTGATTGCACTAAGATTAAGCATAGACCTGCATTCCCTTTGCTTCAGAATCACCTAGGATTGGTTCGAAAATCTCTTATACTACAATCATTTGACTAGGAGCCTTGAAAACTCACTAACATCATCGCCCTAGGGCGAGGTGACCTTGGTCGGGCCGTCCTCTCCCTAGAGCGAGGCGATCCTGGTCGAGCCGTCCTCGCCCTAGGGCGAGGTGACCCTGGTCGAGCCGTCCTCGCCCTTGGGCGAGGTGACCCTGGTCGAGCCGTCCTTGCCCTTGGGTGAGGTGACCCTGGTCGAGCCGTCCTCGCCCTAGGGCGAGGTGACCTTGGTCGAGCTGTCCTCACCCTAGGGCGAGGTTACCTTGGTCCAGCTGTCCTGCCCTCTAGCGAGGCAGCCTGGCCGGCTCTTTAACCTTCCGATCGTCTCCTTTCACACTAGTCTTCCCGGCGTCGTCGTCCGTAGACACTCGCATTGTTGTGACGTCTCTTTCGAGTGAATTTTTTGGACAGAATTCTTAAGGAGTAATGACCTTAACCGTTGGTTTCAAGACAACCGTTTTTGACCCCAACAGTTAGCCCCCCATCCTGCAAGCTTCGGAGATGGTTTTGCGGGCGAATGAATTTTTTTAATCGGAATTTTTGGTTAAGAATATGCTCTCTCGCAGATTGTTTTTTGAGATTATTTTATTGCGGAAATCCACGTCACCCTCATTCTCCTATAAGTAGCAATCCATCATTCCTCATTCTCCATACATCTTATTTCTTCAAACTTTTCTCCCCTTGTTCTCTCAAGCAAAAATGTCTTCCTCTCAAAAAAAAAAAAAAAAAAGAAGAACTCTGATGTAGAGATGGGTGAGGCCAGTCCCAACTTGACGATCTTGGCCGTTCCCGATGCCACCCCGTCCTTTGTCGCTGGATTCCTTTCCTTTAAGGACAAGTTATCTCGACGCAGTGCCGAGAAGGAGTCGAACCGAACTTATGCTGGGGCATCGGCCATTCCTTCTTCGTCCGTGTTCTCGGCCTCGACCGTTCCTTCTTCGTCCGCATTCTCGGCCTCGGCCGCCGGTCCTAAGTTCCCATGTGGTGTTGCCCCTTCTGTAGGACGAGACACCACATCTTAGAAAGCACTGGAAGTCCTGGCTCATCCCTCAGGTTGCTCCACTACGCCGATTGTCATCGTCGAAAAAGAGGAAGCGGCGGAGTCTCTGCCTCCGCCTCCGGACAAGAGGGAGAACGTCTTGGGGCTTCCCACGCCCAGTGCTGCACCGTTACCCAAAGGTCGCAAAAGGACCAGTACCGCGACCGACGCGGTCAAGGGGAGGAGACATACCAAGGGCGAGGAAGGCGAGCCTTCGGGACTACTGTCGCAGCGTCGTGCCAAGGTCCGTTTGCGAATATGATTCCTTATTGATTACAAGCGACTTTTGTTGGGGTCGAAAACGGTTATCTCGAAATCAACGGCTAAGATCATTTCCTGTCTACGGACTTTCCGCAAAAAGGATCAACAAAGGTTGCGGAAAAGAACAGGCGCGACCAAGGTCCCGGGCGCCGGCTCGCCCGTGCTGGCCCTGGGTGCCGGGCGCTGGCTCTCTCGTGGTAGCACCGGGCACCGGGCGCCGGCTCGCCCGTGCTGGCCCCGGGTGCCGGGCGCCAGCTCGCTCGTGCTGGCACCGGGCGCCGGCTAGAAAGTGCTGGCCCCGAGCGCCGGGCGCCGGCTCGCCCGTGCAGACCCCGGGAACCGGCTCACCTGTGCTGGCCCCGGGCGCCGGGCGCCGGCTCGCCTGTTCTGGCCCCGGGCGCCGGGCGCCAGGCGCCGGGCGCCAGGCGCTAGGTCGCCCGTGCTGGCCCCGGGAGCCGGTGCATCCAGTCTGTTCCCAGCTCGTCCGATTTAGATCGCACCTCGTGGTTTCCGTGAAGTCATAGCACCTTAGCTATGGACCTAACGTTCCTCGGTTCAACTCGATTGGAGTTATCCTCGATGTTTTACAACTAGAGCTAGGAAGGAGGGTTCTTCCGCAAAATGTATCATGAAGGACGATCAACTCGAACATCGATTCTTTAGGCTATACGATTTATTTTGCGGAAATGATAATCTTTCCGGGAAATCGCGCGAACGTTCGAGGGCATGAAGCTTGTCCACGGGCTCACTTACGATTTTGGTGACCCAAGCCCAATAAGAGCTATGACAATTTATCCTAACTTATTAAAGTAGGATAAATGTTAAGTTTCCGCAGATAAATGTCAATGCACGAGGATAACTACGAAGATCGATGGAAAATGGAATATTTCCAAAAGAGATAAACTTGGGCCCAAAGGCGAAAGGTTAAACGGGCCACCGACCTAAAGTGACTATATAAGGAGGGCTGGAGCAGAAGAGAAGAGGATCCGAGATTTTAGACCTAGAGAACTCCTGCTAGCTTAGAGAACTTAGGACTTAGGTGGTTAGACTAGTACGGCAAGGCTTAGGACGTCTTGGCCGCCTCTTGTTCTGTAGTTCCGACAGTTAGCATTTCTCTACTCCTCTCGGAGAAATCTTGTATTTATATTTTTAACTAATAAAACGCCTCTGAGCGACCATTCATCTTTTATCTTGCTACTTATCTTTTATCGATTCTAAAGTGATTACGCAGAGAATCATGGTAAGAATCGTTCTCAGGGGAAAAGAGGTAAGGATTACTATGGTGTGGGATTGGAAATACGGCCTGAGTTTTCTTGCAGAGGTTACAACGGCAACCGCTAATTTTTTTCATCAGGGGGTACCGCATTTCGGCGTCTAGCAACGTTTTACTTAGGTAGAAGATTGGTTTCTGATCACAACTCTCTTCCCTGATCAAGACGCCGCTTACTGCCGTTGTGAAAACCGCGATTTACAGAAACATAGGTTCTCCCTCTACTGGTTTGGCAAGAACCGGAGGAGTGGCCAGGTAATGCTTCAGCTGTTGGAAAGCCTTCTCGCATTCTTACGACCACTCGGACTTTTTGTTGCCTTTTAACGTATCGTAGAATGGTAGGCACTTGTCCGTTGAGCGCGGGATGAAACGATTCAGAGCTGCGACCCTTCTGGCTAACCTTTGAACTTCTCGTTTTGTCTTCGAGGAGGCCATCTCTATTAGTGCGTTAATCTGTTTAGGGTTGGCCTCTATCCCGTGGCGCCTGCATTTTGCCGAGTTCAGCTTCATGTTATGCATGTTTAACCTTGAGAAGCATTGCTCCAAGTGGGACACGTGATCGTATTTGTTAAGGGATTTTACGAGCATATCATCAATGTATACTTCCATAGTCTTTCCGAGCTGCTCGGAAAACATACGATTGACAAGTCGGTTGTAAGTGGCGCCTGCGTTCTTGAGGTCGAACGGCATTACTTTGTAGCAATACGTTCCGCGATCGGTGATGAACGCGGTTTTTTCACGATCGTCGGGATTCATCATGATCTGATTGTATCCAGAGAAAGCGTTCATAAAAGATTAGTGTTTGTTCCCTGCTGTTGCTTCGACCAGTCGATCGATGTGCGGAAGCGGGAAGCAGTCTTTTGGACAGGCTTTGTTGAGATCGGTGAAATCTACACACACTCGCCACTTGCCATTTTTCTTTTTTACAACGACAGGATTGGCGAGCCGATCTGGATATCTGACCTCTATAATCGACCCTACTTTGAGGAGTCTTTCGACCTCCTCGTTGACTGCAGTGGCCCGCTCTGGTCCCAACTTTTGTCTTTTCTGTTTGACGGGCTTATGAGTCGGATCGATGTTAAGTTCGTGACAGGTTAAGCTAATTTCGATCCCCGACATATCTTCCGCGGCCACAGCGAGCGTATTGAGGTTTTTCTTAAGACAGGCTATGATTTCCGTCTGTAATGGCTCGCGGAGGTTAGCTCCAATCTCGACGCATCTTTCTGGAAAAGATTCGTCGAGACAGACTGAGATTACGGGTTCACAAGTTGGTTTGCGCTTTCCTTCCAGGGCCTCGGCTCTCTGCGACTGCCAAAAGATTTTTGACGAATCTTGATTTGGGGCTTTTTCGTCGAGGGCCAGCTTCTTTTTCTTTTTGCTGGAAGTCTCAGTCATTGAGTTCTTTCGTTTTAACTCGGCAGCGAAGCAGACTTGTGATATCCGAATATCTCCTTGTATTTTTTCGATCCCGTGGGGAGTTGGAAACTTAAGGCACATGTGGAAAGTCGAGGGATTTGCTCGCATGGAATTTAACCATGGAGTCCCAACAATCGCATTGTCTGATGTAGGGCGATCAACGACTAAGAATTCAACAATTTTGGCGACGCTCCCGGCTCTAACCAAGAGGCTGATCGAGCCGAAGGTCACGGTAGCATCTCTTGAGAGTCCAAATAGCGGACTGGAATCTTCCGTGATAGTGCATATCTCGATTTCCATTCTGTCATGTGTGCTTTTGAAAATAATATTGGCCGAGCATCCGGTGCCAACCAATACTCTTGCTACGTCAATGTCCTGGATTGTCAGCTCGATGACAAGAAGATCGCTGTGAGGTTTGGCCTGGTCGGCCGTTGCTAGATCCTTGAAAGAGATGACATCGTATGTGGTTAGTGCGGACATACTGAATCTTAATCGATTGGTGATTTTTGAGTTAGAGAATCCAACCCCCACCCCTCCTTCTAGCGCCAAACTGTGGGAACCAAAATTCACACTGTCGATTTTAACGAATGAAATGGAGGAAAGTCAAGCAAGCCTGACTTTCCCTGAAGGTCCGGATTCTCTGCGTAATCACACGAAGTCGAAAAAGAAACAAATAGCAAAATATAGATAAAAAAGTCACTCTGAGGCGTTTTATTGATTGAATAATATGAATACAAGATTTCTCCGAGAAAAGAAGAGATATGGTAACAAGATAAAAAAATAGAACAAGAGGCAGCAAAACGTTCTCAGTATTGCCTTGCTAGACTAACCACCTAAGTTATAAGTTATCTAAGCTAACAGGAGTTCTCTAGGTTTAAAATCTCGGATCCTCTTTTCTTATGCCCCAGCTCTCCTTATATAGGTGTTTAGGTCGGTGGCCTTTTGCCTTTGGGCCCAAGTTTATCTCTTTTTGGAATATTCCATTTTTAGTCGATCTTCCATATTGTTCCTGAACTTTTACATTTATCTTCGGAAACTTGACATTTATCCAATTTTGAGAGATAAGATAAACCGTCATAATCCCCTTGGGCTCGAAATCCTTCTTAAAATCGCAGGTGGGCTTCCAGGCACGGTTTAGGTCCTTGCGGGATGTTTTTAGGCCTTCAGGCGTTTATACGATTTCTCAGAAAGATCGTCGTTTCTAAAAAAATATATCGTATAGCTTAAGGAATCGCTGTTCGAGGTAACCGTTCCTGTTTTATACAACATATTTTTTATAAAAAACATACCTTCACAGTTTTAGTCGTAAAACTTCGATAATAACTCCAATCAAGACGAATCGAGAGGTACTAGGTCCATGGCTTAGATGATAAAACCAAACGGAGGGCAAGTCAGACTGACCGGGATGGGACCGTCCTTGCCATAGGGCGAGGTGGCCGGGACACGGGTGTCCTCGCCTTTAGACGAGGTGGCCTTGGACGGGCCGTCCTCGCCCTTGGGCGAGGTGGCCTCAGACACGGATGTCCTCGCCCTTGGGCGAGGTGGCCTTGGACGGGCCGTCCTCGCCCTAGGGCGAGGTGACCTTGGTCAGGCCATCCTCGGCCTAGGGCGAGGTGACCTTGGTCGGGCCGTCCCTCGCCCTAGGGCGAGGTGACCTTGGTCGGGCCGTCCTCGCCCTAGGGCGAGGTGACCCTGGTCGGGCCGTCCTCGCCCTATGGCGAGGTGACCCTGGTTGGGCCGTCCTCGCCCTAGGGCGTGGTGACCCTGGTCGACCCATCCTCACCCTTGGGAGTGGTGACCCTGCTCGAGCCGTCCTCGCCCTAGGGCGAGGTGACCTTGGTCGAGCCGTCCTCGCCCTATGGCGAGGTGACCTTGGTCGAGCTGTCCTGCCCTCGGGCGAGGCGGCCTGGCCGGCTCTTGAACCTTCTGATCGTCTCCTTTCACACTAGTCTTCCCAGCGTCATCGTCCGTAGACCCTCGCATTGTTCTGACGTCTCCTTCGAGTGAATTCTTCGGACAGAATTCGTAAGGAGCGATGATCTTAACCGTTGAGTTCAAGAAAACCGGTTTTGACCCCAACAACGCGTCGACCGCGGCCTAGTTGGCCGGTGTGGGGTATTACAAGACAAAACACCTCCAAAGTCAAGTTAGATGACTATAACAAAGCGCTGAGTGGGAGGCGCCCCACTATTAGGTAATTTCACTTAGTTTATTTCTTAGTGTTACTAATTTTCGTTTTTCAATTTTATTTCAGGTCAAAAAACAAGAATCCGAGTAGATGATTGCTCAGGAAATTGACTGACGAAACTAGGTCGACATCGATCGACACTGCAACAGCATCAATGATCGATGGACACTTCATTCCATCGATCGACACAGACTTTGGTCAGGTATATCGTTCTAACTTTTCCAATTGAGTACTTATGATTTATGTTATTACCATAACTCCGACTGGATATACACTGAGGAAAGTGTGTTATTTAAGTCTGGGAGAAGGTTGAGTGATATTGCTTTACTTTTTGAGTCTTACTAAATGTTTTCAGAAGTTTTTATTGAGTCAAGAAGGGGATGATGAACTTTTTCAATTTTTAATTGGTATTTAACCACTCTCTAGCACCATTCTTAGATTTGACGACTACAGAATGTACTAGAGATACTAAAGTGGATCACCTGTCAACTTTGACCACACTTGCTGAGAACCAAAGCTGAACTCCAACCTAAATTTGACTTTACTGCTTGTCTTGGTGATGCGACCTATATAAATCCCTCCAAGGAATCGGCACTTGAATGTTGGTGATGGATAGTCCTTGACTCCAATTGAACATGAAGCTCCAAAGAAACAAGGCGGTGGATTGAATGGTGACACAAGAGATGCGGAAAGCTCCTGATTTACCGTGTATTGAAGGGTCGCACAGCAGATGCGGAAGGCTGCTGATGTTTCCAACTCCAATTGTTGCTAGATGTGACGCACTAGTCCAACAAAGGGAGAAATAGATTGATCGAAGGGTCGCACAGCAGATGCGAAAAAGCTGCTGATATTCCCAAATCAATGCCCAAGGATATGACGCACCTAGACGACAATGAGGTTGATTCCCTGGATATGACGCACCAGGACGAATCGAAAAGTTCCCAAAGGAACAAAAAATGAGTCTCTAGGTTCCAAAAATAACAATCAAAGCTTATTTTATTTCATTGATCAAATGACCTTTGTATAATAGGCAAGGCATACAAAAGGTTTAGTCAAAACGTAGAAACTTGAAAACTAATAAATATTGTAGACTTGACTAAAGACCAAAGATCAAAGACCAAAGACCAAAGACTTTTGACCGAATTTGGGAATTTGTGGTCGCAAAACTCTTCAGCCGATCGTGTCCTTTTGCATGGTCGACGGTCTCTGAATTGCCCATGACTTGTAATTCTTTTGGCCTTTCTTTCTTTGGGCTGAAACATGTTCATAACATTTTTAGTATACTTCAAGCCCATCTCGTTTAATCTCAAATCCATAAGCTAAGCCTTCTTGATTTGTTTCTGCTGCTGATTCGGGGCGCATCATTCCCTCCTCCTTTAATAAGATTTGCCCTCAAATCTTGGTTTTCAAAGAAAAAAAACTTAAACACTAACTTTTCAAACAATCGGAAGGAACTGTAGTATGTAGAACACCAGAATTTTTTTTCTAGAAGATGTAAATATGAGAATGGTGGATAACATAAATGAATACCAAACCTTCAAGTGACTCTGATACCAAATGATGCGACATAAATAAATCCATCCTGGGAATCGGCCCTTGAAGGTTGGTGATGGATTATCCTTGACTCCAATGGAACATGAAACTCCAAAGAAACAAGGCGGTGGATTGAAGGGTGACACAAGAGATGCGGAAAGCTCCTGATTTACTGTGGATTGAAGGGTCGCACAGCAGATGCGGAAGGCTGCTGATGTTCCCAACTCCAATTGTTGCTAGATGTGACGCACTAGTCCAACAAAGGGAGAAATAGATGGATCGAAGGATCGCACAGCAGATGCGGAAGGCTGCTGATATTCCCAACTCAATGCCCTAGGATATGACGCACCTAGACGACAATGAGGTTGATTCCCTGGATATGACGCACCAGGACGAATCAAAAAGTTCCCGAAGAAACAAAAAATGAGAATCACTCTCAATGTTTCAAAAATAACAATAAAAGCTTATTTTATTTCATTGGTCAAATGGCCTTTATCTAATAAGCAAGGCATATAAAAGGTTTAGTCAAAACCTAGAAACTTGAAAACTAATAAATAGTGTAGACTTGACTAAAGAACAAAGACCAAGACTTTTGACCAAATTTGGGAATTCATGGTCACAAAACTCTTCAGCTGATTGTGTCCTTTTGCATGGTCGACGCTCTACGAATTGCCGTTAGATTGATATATTATGCGCCCATGACTTGTAATTTCTCGTTGGGTCTTTCTTTCTTTGGGCTGAAACATGTTCATAATCACATTTTCAGTATAGTTCAAGCCCATCTCGTTTAATCTCATATCCATAAGCCAAGCCTTCTTGATTTGTTTCTGCTGCTGATTCGGGGCGCATCACTTGAGGCTTGGTATACATTGGATCGGGTTCCTCCTGCAACTCTGGAAGGTAAAAGCCTTTGTTTCTGGTTCTCTTCTCTCTCTCTCTTCAAGCATATTTAAAAGTAAAAGATTGAGATGATTTCCTGGAAGATGCAGAGGGGTAGGAGTGTCCCCAGTATTCTTATACATAAAGGAATGATCACACATTCTTGGAAGCGAGGGATAGGTAGATTACCTGTGACCCCATTATTCGCCTACACTTTGGCAAAAGAATGAATCAATAAGATGAACAAAATTGTTCATTGGCATTGAAGTAAAAAAATGAGAGAAAATAAAAAGATTCAGAAAAGAGAGAAAGAGAGAAGAAAGGGATCAGGGAAGGCCACCTGTTTGTCCAGATACTTACTTGAGTAAGAACCCATGTATCCCTTGATCGATACTCCCAAGGTAAAGCCTGCACATTTATTTTATCCAAGAAATGAGGTTAGTATAGGGGTTAATCAGACAGGATTTGCTAAGTTGATGGCTAGATGAATTTGGTTGCTAAGTTAGGATATGGTATATAAAGTACTTCTGAAGTTAGGAGATATTTGATGTTGCTTGCAACATTGTAAAAGTGATGATTCTAAGTTTAAAGATTATGTGAGTCCCTCCTGTTTTCAAACCTCTTTCACAGGATTTTTTTTTTTTTTTGCTTGAGGACAAGCAAAAGGGTAAGTCAGGGGGAGTTGATATACCATGAATTTTACCCATTTTCACCCATGGTATATAAGTGTTTTAGGATATAATTATTATGTTTTGGAGTCTATTTAGCATGTTTCCAGGTTCAGGAGTGATTTGGAAGAAAGTGGTCTTTTTGGTGCATTTTGGAGAATAAAAGATATTTCACCCGAACTGACCATCGAGCAGACCAAAAGGTCAACGATCAAAGAATAATCGATCGATACACACCTCATGCCATCGATCGACGGCAAAGCGAGCAAGGCCCGAATGGTTCCAGCCGACTTAAAGCCCAAGTCAGCACCAATTTACAAGATTAACCCTGACGAATTTAGGACCTAATATTTATGTGCTCTGCCATTGTTCTAAGAAACACACGCTTTCTTTTATTTCTCTTTCTTCACAGCAAAAGGTTTTAGGGTTTTTAGTAGTTTGGAGAGAAGATCCAAGACTCATTCAGAGATTAGTGATTGAAACTCCAGTTTACCTATTATCGATCTATCTATGCAGTTTTTATTTATCAATTGCTATGTTTTGCATACCTATGTCTGAGTAATTCACCTGTTAGGTTTAAGGTTCAAATATGTTATGAAGGATTAGCCAAAAATATAGAATTTCTAGTGTGTGAGCTCTCTGTAGATTCGATCCCTAAGTACTACATCTGAACCTCTTATTTGAGAGAGTAAAGTTGCTCTAGAATATTATGCATACAATTTTAGTCTCTATATTACTATTATCATGATTACCTGAATAGAAACCCTAGATCTAGCTCTTTTCATAATTGTTTACAAACCTAAATCAACCAACCAAACAACTGCCTTGTTCAGCCTGTTTCTTTATTTTAACATTGATTTACATAGCTTCATCACTGTTGATTGGGATATGTTGTGTGCCCTAGCTCTCTGTGGATTTGATCCCTAAGTACTAAATCTGAACCTCTTATTCGAGAGAGTAAAGATCACTCTT
This sequence comes from Brassica juncea, assembly GCA_018703725.1. Classification (NCBI taxonomy): domain Eukaryota; kingdom Viridiplantae; phylum Streptophyta; class Magnoliopsida; order Brassicales; family Brassicaceae; genus Brassica; species Brassica juncea. The sequence goes on from CM031938.1 coordinate 24,816,548, forward strand.
TGGGGTAATTTTAGTGACATCAGAAAGCAAGTAACATAGTTTGTTTGGTTTCAGATTATAAAATATGCTTAGTCTAGGGCAAAGGATCATGTGTCAAGCCATCATGAGCCAAATAACTATTCAAGAAAGAATACAAGTCTAGAACTCGGAATAGACATATAGATCGATCCACTCTCGTGTGGCATCTCACCTTAACACCTAAATTGTCGTTTGGATTAGAATATGAAGAAAAACATTAAGCTTGTGGGAACCAAAATTCGCACCGTCGAGTTTTGTTAATCGGAGGAAAGCCAAGTAAACCTAGCTTCCCCTGAAGGTTCCGGTTATATGTTGGGCCACACACAACACAATAAATAGGATGGAAAATAGAAAGCAAGTAAATTGAAAACAGCAAAAGTGAAAAAAGAACTTATTTCCGAATCCGCGTTTGGGCGTGAACAATAGGTAAGAGTCGGCCACAGGAGCTGTCGGAGAGTAAGCTAATCTAGCAACCTAAGATTCACACCTAGTTGAGTCGCAGCTCACTAACAAAAACGGAAATATGCTTAAATTGCTCTAAGTGCTAAGTTTACTCTGGAAAAAAGTTCTCCTTTTGCTTCTCGCCTCAATTTCTTCTTATATACTCCTCCAAGGTCGGTTCGTCTTTCCGTTTCCATCCTTGGGCAGCGTCTATCGCGAAACGGGCTTTTTCCATTTTTCCGTTGATCTTCATGATTATCTTCGAAACTTCATGTTTATCTTCCGAAACTCGACATTTATCTCTTTCGGAGATTAAGTAAACCGTCACCACTTTTCTAGGCTCAATCTCAACTAAAATCACAAGTGGGCCTTTGGCCGCGTTTCTGGCATCGCTGGGCCGCCTTTCGGATTTGAGCGTTTTTGCGACTTATTCGAGATCCGTTTCTGACATGATTTCCGACCGCGTCATGTTGTTGAGGCACCTGGTGTTTTCAAGTTGACCTCAGCCGTTTTTCATGATGGATCCGAATTCATACGGGAACCGAGCCTCCCTTTGTTTTACCGTAAAGTTCCAACGATAACTCCAATCGAAGCGGAACTTAGAGCATTGTGTCCATAGTTTGAAGGACGGATCTTACTCACCCTAGGGCGAGTGGATCGCAAGACAGACAGCACTTGCCCTAGGGCGAGCGGACCGCGGGATGGACCGCGCTAGTCCTAGGGCGAGCAGACCAAGGGATGGACCGTGCACGCCCTAGGGCGAGCAACCGAGGGACAGACCGCGCTCGCCCTAGGGGGAGCGGACCGAGGGACAGACCGCGCTCGTCCTAGGGCGAGCGGACCGCAGGATGGACCGCGCTCGCCCTAGGGCGAGCTGGCAGGTCGATCTTGATGTGCTTCCGTTTGTTGTTTCTCAAATTTATCTTCCTGGTAACGCCGGGTCTTCATGTCCCGAGTGTAGCTTGTACGATTTCTTCTTTCTCACATCATTTTTACAAAATAGCATTTTTTGGGAGTTTCTGGGTGTTGATTCTGCCGTAACCGATTTCGGCCCCAACAAAGCTTATATTCGATTTCTTCACAAGTTCCCTAACATCTACTTTCGCTGGTTAGGACAAGTTGCCCATTCATGTTGTTTATAGCAACCTAAGCGCTTTTGATGATTAGATTAAACCTGGTTTTAAACACTAACGGTTAATTAATTGTAGGCAGTAAGCGTAACCATGAATGGAGACAATCACAACAATAATCTTTATTTGTATTTAGCTCATGGATCTAAACACCCTAACACCCTAGACCTAACAATTGACTACTCAGCCATAAACAGAGAAAACACCGAGGTAACAGATGAAGAAAACTTGTCTGAATCAATAATAAAAAGCAAAGAGGGTCTAAAAATCTTCTCCAAAAGATGCAGAGATTCTTCTCCCTTAACAAGAGTACAAGTTTTCTCTCTCAACAAATCTTTCTAAGAAGTGGCGTAGTATGATAAGAATAATGAGAAAAGGTCTATTTGTAGGTCTGTGGTGACCCAGGAGGAAAAGGGGGAAGCCCTAGGTAAAATCCTGAAATATTTTGAAACTTCCATGGAAACCCCTCCCGCAAGAACAGGCACTTGGGTTGCTCCGCACGCTCAAGAACTGCCTGCAAGGTTGTTCCGCCCGTGAAAATCTTCAATTCAGGTTATTTCTAACTCTTTTGCTCCAGATGATCTTACTTCCATCATATGCAACTCCAGACCTGTAATGACTCAAAAAGGAGTAAAACGACTCGATAAAAACTTGAAAACCAATTGGAAAACATATATACAAGATAGTCAAAAACACCATATATCAGCATCCCTCCTCATGGTTCAAGGTAGCGACCTCTTCAGGGATTGCAGTCCCTTGTTCATCATTAATTTTGTTCGCCATCTGCCGAATAGTATCGATCAGCAAAAACATGGTGTCGATCGACACTGGTTATTCGAAATCGGGTTATTTCTCAAAGTACATGTGTCAACAGGAAAAGAGAAAGAGTAACTAAGTAAACAGAAATTAAAACCTAGACTATATTCTCAAACAAAATCTAATGGCGATGGAAAAGAATCCCCGACAAATGCGCCAAATTTGATATGCTGAAACTAACCTTAAGCTACTCTGTCAAATAAGAGGTTCTATTGTAGTATTTAAGGATTGAATCCACAGAGACTCTTAGATTACTCAATAGACTTATTAGTCCTCAAATTAAATCTAGATCAGAAGTATTGAAAGATGCAATAAATATAGATAGTGACTAGTTTGTAGTTTCAAGATGATGAAAAGGCTAGACCTTTGGGAACTCTTAGATTCTCTAGAAATGCAACTATTGTTAACTATAGGGGTTCAGAGGAATTAGTTCTGAACTCAAACTCAATATATAACTACTCAGCTCTCACTGTAGTGTTATCTAATGCTTAAATCAAAGACAACGGCCCTCGCAATCTGATCTGAGAAGAGTATAGATCGATACCAGATTGGTGTCAATCAATACCGACTTTAAACAAGCAGAATCGTACAGGTTTGATGCGTTCTCTAACAACCTAGGTTTCTCTTGATACAGGACTTTTCAAAGGTCCAAGATCAAATCAATCTAGTATAAAAGATTGTCGAACCCACAGAGAACTAGAGACTTATATACTAGGAATACACAAACTCTCCTAATCTAATGAAATAGGAAGATTGATGATGGTAACAAGCTAAGATCCTAGAAATATAAACAAGGTGATCTCAAATCCAATCAAGAAGATCCAAGACTCATTCAGAGATTTGTTATTGGAACTTCAGTTTACCTATTATCGATCTATCTATGCAGTTTTATTTATCTATTGCTATGTTTTGCTTACCTATATCTGAGTAATTCACCTGTTAGGTTTAAGGTTCAAATAGGTTATGAAGGATTAGCCCAGAATATAGAATTTCTTGTGTGTGAGGTCTCTGTAGATTCGATCCCTAAGTACTACATCTGAACCTATTATTTGAGAGAGTAAAGTTGCTCTAGAATATTATGCATACAACTTTAGTCTCTATATTACTATTATCATGATTACATGAATAGAAACCCTAGATCTAGCTCTTTTCATAATTGTTTACAAACCTAAATCAACCAACCAAACAACTGCCTTATTCAGCCTGTTTCTTTATTTTAACATTGATTTACATAGCTTTATCACTGTTGATTAGGATCTGTTGTGTGTTCTAGCTCTCTGTGGATTTGATCCCTAAGTACTACATCTGAACCTCTTATTTGAGAGAGTAAAGATCACTCTTTGGGGTAATTTCAGTGACATCAGAAAGCAAGTAACAGAGTTTGTTTGGTTTCAGATTATAAAATATGCTAAGTCTAGGGTGAAGGATCATGTGTCAAGCGATCATGAGCCAAATAACTATTCAAGAAACAATACAAGTCTAGAACTCGAAATAGACATATAGATCGATCCACTCTCGTGGCATCTCACCTTTTATCAAACAATTCTAACACCTAAATTGTCGTTTGGATTAGAATATGAAGAAAAACATTAAGCTTGTGGGAACCAAAATTCACACCGTCGAGTTTTGTTAATCGGAGGAAAGCCAAGTAAACCTAGCTTCCCCTGAAGGTCCCGGTTTTATGTTAGGCCACGCACAACAGAATCAATAGGATGGAAAATAGAAAGCAAGTAAATTGAAAACAGCAAAAGTGAACAAAAGAACTTATTTCCGAATCCGCGTTTGGGCGTGAACAATAGGTAAGAGTCGGCCACCGGAGCTGTCGGCAAGTACGCTAATCTAGCAACCTAAGATTCAAACCTAGTTGAGTCGCAGCTCGCTAACAAAAACGGATATATGCGTAAATTGCTCTAAGTGCTAAGTTTGCTCTGGAAAAAAGTTCTCCTTTTGCTTCTCGCCTCAAGTTCTTCTTATATACTCCTCCAAGGTCGGTTTGTCTTTCCTTTTCCATCCTTGGGCAGCGTCTATCGCGAAACGGGTTTTTTCCATTTTTCCGTTTATCTTCATGATTATCTTCGAAACTTCATGTTTATCTTCCGAAACTTGACTTTTATCTTTTTCGGAGATTTAGTAAACCGTCACCACTTTTCTAGGCTCAATCTCAACTAAAATCACAAGTGGGCCTTTCGCCGCGTATCGGGCATCTCTGGGCCGCCTTTCGGACTTGAGCGTTTTTTGCGATTTATTCGAGATCCGTTTCTGACATGAGTTCCGACCGCGTCATGTTGTTGAGGCACCTGGTGTTTTCAAGTTGACCTCAGCCGTTTTTCATGATGGATCCGAATTCATACAGGAACCGAGCCTCCCTTTGTTTTACCGTAAAGTTTGAACGATAACTCCAATCGAAGCGGAACGTAGAGCACCGTGTCCATAGTTCGAAGGACGGATCGTACTCACCCTAGGGTGAGTGGACCGCGAGACAGACAGCGCTTGCCCTAGGGCGAGCGTACCGCGGGATGGACCGCGCTCGTCCTAGGGCGAACGGACTGAGCCATGGACCTCGCACGCCTAGGGCGAGCAACCGAGGGACAGACCGCGCTCGCCCTAGGGCGAGTGGACCGAGGGATGGACCGCACTCGCCCTAGGGCGAGCGGACCGCGGGACAGACCGCGCTCGCCCTAGGGCGATTTCGACCCCAACAAAGCTTATATTCGATTTGTTCACAAGTCCCTAACATCTACTATCCCTGGTTAGGGACAAGTTGCCCATTCATGTTGTTTCTAGCAACCTAAGCACTTTTGATGATTAGATTAAACCTGGTTTTAAACACAAACGGTTAATTAATTGTAGGCAGTAAGCGTAACTATGAATGGAGACAATAACAACAATAATATTTATTTGTATTTAGCTCATGGATCTAAACACCCTAACACCCTAAACCTAACAATTGACTACTCAGCCATAAACAGAGAAAACACCGAGATAAAAGATGAAGAAAATATGTCTGAATCAATAATAAAAAGCATTGAGGGTCTAGAAATCTTCTCCAAAAGATGCAGAGATTCTTCTCCCTTAACATGAGTACAAGTTTTCTCTCTCAACAAATCTTTCTAATAAGTGGCGTAGTATGATAAGAATAATGAGAAAAGGTCTATTTGTAGGTCTGTGGCGACCCAGGAGGAAAAGGGGGAAGCCCTAGGTAAAATCCTGAAATATTTTGAAACTTCCTTGAAAACCCCTCCCGCAAGAATAGGCACTCGGGTTGCTCCGCATGCTCAAGAACAGCCTGCAAGGTTGTTCCGCCCGTGAAAATCGTCAATTCGGGTTCTTTCTAACTCTTTTGCTCCAGATGATCTTACTTCCATCATATGCAACTTCAGACCTGTAATGACTCAAAAAGGACTAAAACGACTCGATAAAGACTTGAAAAACAATTGGAAAACATATATACAAGATAGTCAAAAAGACCATATATCAGCATTCCTCCTCATGGTTCAAGGTAGCGACCTCTTCAGGGATTGCAGTCCCTTGTTCATCATTAATTTTGTTCGCCATCTGCCGAATAGTATCGATCAGCACAAACATGGTGTCGATCAACACTGGTTATTCGAAATTGGATTATTTCTCAATGAAACTGTGTCAACAGGAAAAGAGAAAGAGTAACTAAGTAAACAGAAATAAATACCTAGAATATATTCTCAAACAAAATCTAATGGCAATGGAAAAGAATCCCCGACAAATGCACCAAATTTGATTTGCTGAAACTAACCTTAAGCTACTTTGTCAAATAAGAGGTTCTATTGTAGTATTTTAAGGATTGAATCCACAAAGACTCTTAGATTACTCAATAGACTTAATAGTCCCGAATTAAATCTAGATCAGAAGTATTGAAAGATGCAATAAATATAGATAGTGACTAGTTTGTAGTTTCAAGATGATGAAAAGGCTAGACCTTTGGGAATTCTTAGATTCTCTAGAAATGCAACTATTGTTAACTTCTGAACTCAAACTCAATATATAACTAGTCAGCTCTCACTGTAGGGTTATCTAATGCTTAAATCAAGGACAACAGCTCTCACAATCTGATCCGAGAAGAGTATAGATCGATACCATATTGGTGTCAATCGATACCGACTTCAAACAAGCAGAATCGTACAGGTTTGATGCGTTCTCTAACAACCTAGGTTTCTCTTGATACAGGACTTTTCAAAAGTCCAAGATCAAATCAATCTAGTATAAAAGATTGTCGAACCCACAGAGAACTAGAGACTTATACACTAGGAATACATAAACTCTCCTAATCTAATGAAATAGGAAGATTGATGATGGTAACAAGCTAAGATCATAGAAGTATAAACAAGGTGATCTCAAATCCAATCAAGAAATAAGTGCAAGAACTCAATCAAATGTTAAGGTAGAACCCAATGGGATTAGGGATTTGACCTTGGGTGATGAAGATTCAATCTAACATGGCAAACTTTCAATCAATCTATTTCCTTATGCCTAAACACCACACTAAACAAGCTCTTTCTTAAGATGAATGCTCATTTGCTAAAGTAACTCAGGCATCAAATGTCTTTGGTTGAATATTACTAAAGCAATCATTAGGAATAAGTCTACTAGCAATCCTAGCTTCTTTAACAACAAATCTCTTTGGTAAAGCAAATTAAAAGCATTGAAGAGTTGGTTCAGGTATTTCAACAAACACCTTTCGGGCAGGAATTGCCTAGAGCTCTAGAATAGAGAGGCCAACTCTAAACTAGCCTTAAGATCACTCAACAATCAAGGAAAAGATAGATCTAACACTAAACACCTTAGATCTACACTTAATCACCCTTAATCACCCTAACCCATGGATTCAAAATGTGTCTACTCATTAATCTCCATGAGAAACCTTAAATCTATGTGAGATTCAAGGCTAATCATCTTTAATGAGCAAGAGAAACAAGATATAAGATGAAGTGCTTCCTTAATTTGATAAAATAATTCAAGCTTTTACAATATGAGGCAAAGTCTTGAGAGAAAATGAGATACATTAGGGTTTTTGGAGTCGAAATCTATTTATAAGAGGTCTAAATTGGTGCTGGTTTGATAAAATTAAACCGGGTTAAACCGGATTAAACCGGTCATAATTTGATTTTGCAAGCATCTCGAATCACAGCGGCTTCTTCATCCCGGTTTGCCAAGCCGCTCTGAAACTTTCTGAGTTTGTCCAAGATACCGCGCGGGTTATTCTCCTCTCTAGCATCAACCCACTCTGAACGAGCTTAACCTCTCCACCTCGCGACCAAGCTTCTTCGTGGCCAAGGTTCTTCATCTTGACTCTGCTGCCTGTCGCCGTCGGCGTGCTCATCACTCCAAGCCACCGCGCTTCTTCCTCCGTCGAAGCTCAAATCCTCATAGCAGGCGTCTTGAAGCCTCGGAGTCGGGACTGAGCTTCACCTTTTTCGTTGGAGTCGAACCTCACCGTCGCGCAGTCCCTGGTACCATCTTCGTCCGGCATCGTCAGTTCAGCTTGTCCGCCACCGACAAAGCTCGTCGTTGTGTCACCAATCATCTTCTTCTATCATGGCATCAGACCGTGTTCCCTGTCCAAGCGTCTGGTCTCGTTAGCACATCTCCAATCCGCAGCCATCGTCGTAAAGCTCCGGAGGCGTCGTCGGAGTGCTGCAGATCCGGCGAGAAGAAGATCGAAGAACTCCAATGGCTGGTTTCTTCATATTTGCTGACCCAGTCCCTGACATTTTAATTAATTTCCATTCGGTCCATACTTTGAAATGTGCAGAAAGGCCCTCGCGAATCAACCCATAAACTTTTGATTGTGAAACTTAGCCCTAGCGAATGTTCCAATACTGCAACCTTGGTCCCTGAATTCTCGACTTCTTTCATTTTGGCCCAGAAGTTTCTGATTTGCAATTATAACCTCTCATTGACCCCAAACATTCTAATTGTGCACTCCATACCCTAATGCACACATGTGAACAAATATGTGCAATGTTGACACCTAAATGCAACTCAAAACACTAATATGATTAAGAAATGGATGCTAAAAACTATGAAAATCATGAGATATCAACTCGCGGTTACCTAGTTGTTTAGAATATCCAGGTCTCAGGTTCTGGTAAAGGACCAGGCCCTTGCTTGTGTCAATTATCCTAAGATCTAAGATTAGGGTGATCAATCCTAATCAAAGCATTAACTCAACCGAGATAAATCACTTGTTGATTTTCCTAGAAAATTACAATTAACAATTCCTAGAACAATTTTTGATGAACCCTAAGTCTAACAATGAAACTACTCAGACATTATTATGAAAGACATAATCGAAATCTGAATAAACTGCATAGATAAAGTAAATAAGAAATAAGGGAGTTAAACATCTTCTTTGAGGAAGTTCAGACCTCTCCCTCTCCTAAGCTCCATTTTGACGGGGCATCGCATTTTCCTAAGTGTTTTTCTGCTTATTGCTGCGAGAGATTGCTTTGTCGAAAGCTTTTTCTTGATTTGTAAACAAATTTTTTTTGAAGTGTGGGAGTATACGAGTAAAGTATACGTACATACTCTTTTTTTACGAAAGACAACGGATGAACTGCTCTTTTGAAGGGTTGTGTACGCTTTTCTTTCTTTGTGAAGCGAGATGAGTACGCTAGAATATGCAGCGATCATTTCTCAGTTTTTGGAGAGATTAGATTGGTTGGCATGTTCTGCCTGGTCAGTTAAGGAACAATTGAACAAGACTGGAAAAATTTCCTAAGACTTAGCTTGCTAGACTATCCACCTAGATTCTAAGTTCCCTAAAGTTTACGGCAGTTTCAGAGACATTTTTTCATTCCTTTCCTACGAAAAATTAAAAATCTGATTATGTTTTCTAAAATCGGACATACCTTAGTCTCATCGATGATTCGGGATTGCTTCTTCTTCTCCTGATTGCCTCTTCTTCATTCTTATTCTCCTCGTGTTTTCTGTCCTTAGTTTAAACTTTCAAAGTGTATTTCGTCAAAGAGTTTTCGCGAGTATGAGGAAGTAATTTATCGAAAGTTCATAAGGCGTTTAAGAATGGCCACTTTCGGTTAAATGTCAAAGAACTTCGAAAAGTTTGATACTGATTTTCATGTGAATTGATTTTCGACAAAATTTTAACGAGAATATAGGAGGGAGGAAGAGATTTCAACATCCAAGTTTCTGTTCTTGTTTTTTCGTACTGCTGGTTTTACTAAATTGACCAGGTCCGCTTAGTATATTGTTGAAAAATCTATCAAAATTTTATGAATAGATGTTTTCGACTCAACGTGGCAGAATTTTGTAAAACCGGATTGCATTTTATGTACCAATGGAACTTTACGACATCGTTTAAACAAAGTGAGGAGAAGTAGGTGATAACTCAAAGAAGGCTGAGGTGGGCGATTAGGAAAAAGGCAGCAATGGAGAAGATGTCATTCAAGTGAGGTTTTCAGTTCGTCAAACTGTGAGCGAACTGGTCCTGTCCCAGCCCTTATTGTCTTTGTTTTTCCGTTGATTTTTTCATATGATCTTGTTTGACTTTAAGAATGATGTTTCGTAAAATATTGCCCAGCTTAATCTTACCAATGTCGTTTTGCAAAATGTTGTCGAGCTTAATTTTTGACAAAGTTATTTTGCAAACTGCTGTCGAGTTTAATTTTACGAAAGTCATTCGTAAAATGCAGTCGAGTTTAGTTTTGTGAAAATTGTTTCGCAAAATTTCATCGAGTTTAACTTTATGAAAGTTACCTCGTGAAATGTTGTCGAGTATAATTTTACAAAAGTTGTTCCGTAAAATGTTTATCAAGTTTGGCTGTACAAGAGACACTTTTCGGAAAACATATGTTTTACGCTGCGGTGAGCTTAATTTTTGTGACTAAACTTAATCAGAAGTTTTCTCTTTTTCGTAGGATTGATCCCAAGGAGTTTTGAGTTGTTTTTCCGAAGTAAGCTTTGTGGACAAAAGTTGAGGATTTGCAGCGACACAAAATTTTAGGTTTCAGAAAACGTTTTAGCAGTGAGGGATACAATCTTCTCGTTTTTCTTTTGTTTAATCTTCATTGATTGTTTTCGGTTTCGAGTGATTTTATAGAAATCAACTCTGTTTTTTTTCTGAAAGTTATTCGGAAGAAGTATGGCAGAGGAGGATTAGGAACCCAATTTTCTGATATGCCATGGATTTTACCCATTTTTAGCCATGGTATATGAGTGTTTTAGAATATGTTTACTACGATTTGGAGTTCTTTTAGAGTATTTACAGGTTCATGAGTGTTTTGGAGTAAAGTGATTATTTTGAAGCATTTTAGAGGCAAAAGGAGAAGTTACCCAAGCTGACCATCGAGCAGACTAGAGGTCGACAATCAGAGATGAAAATCAATCGATGCACACCCTGTGTCATCGGTCGACGGCGATGCGAGATGAGCCCAGCCGACATAAAGCCCAAGTTAACACCAAATTACAAGATTGCCCCTGAAGAGTTTTAACCTAGTATTTATGTGCTCTGCCATTGTTCTAGGCAACACACACTTTCATATTTTCTTATTTTGACCACAGCTAAAGGTTTTCTAGGTTTTTAGTAGTTTGGAGATAAGATCCAAGACCCCTTCAGAGATTTGTGATTGGAACTCAAGTTTTACATACTATTCTATTTATGCAATTTATTCAGACCTTGATTGTGCTTTCTTTGATTGTGTCTGAGTAATCTACTTGTTAGATTCAGGGTTCAGATAGGTTATGAGGGATTAGCCCAAGATATAGAACTGCTAAGTTGTGGTATTCATCAATAGGATTGTGCTTATTGCTTGTGATGGGGTAGCTAACTAGAACATTGATCTAGGTTGACAGATATATTAACTTGAATAATCCTGATTGAGCTAGTTCTGCTAGAAACAAAAGACAGTTGATTTAGCATATCTAGTTAACATAATTCAACCTGTTCATAAAGCTTGCTGTGCGAACCGAAATCACACCGTCGAGTTTTGATGAATGACAATGGAGGAAGGCCAAAAGAACCTGACTTTCCTTGGAGGTCCCGGTTATCTGCTGGGCCACGCACAACACAATCAATATGATAAAAAAATGAAAAGCAATAAATCGAAAAGAGCAAGAGGTAACAAAAGATCATATTAAGAATTCACGTTTGACCGTGAACAACAGGTAAGAGCCTCGGCTACAAGAGCTGTCGGCCAGTTCGCTAGTCTAGCAACCTAAGACTAAAACCTAATTGAGGCGCAGTTCGATAACAAAAACAGAAAGTTGCCTATTGCTCTAAGTGCTAAGTTCGCTCTGAAAAAGTTCTCCCCCTGCTTCTCGCCTTTGTCTTCTCTTTTATACTCCCCCAAGGTCAGTTTGCCCTTTTGCTTTTCTGCCCTTGGGCGGTGTCTATCGCGAAACAGACTTTTTCCATTTTTCGTCGATCATCATGATTATCTTTGAACTTAACATTTATCTTCGGAAACTTGACATTTATGTTTTTCCAAAGATTTAAATTAACCATTATAACATCTTTTGGGTCAATCTCAACTAAAATAGCAAGTGGGCCGTGGTTTGCAGAAGGTTGCAATGAGGATACTCGAGGCTACATAGTTTTATGTCGTATCGTCATTTCGGAAGACTTCGGACGCTACGGAAGGACCGGGATGCATGCATGTTTGGTCGCTATAGCGACCGAGCTTTGTCTAGAGCTCGGTCCCTATAGCGACCGAGATTTTTCCGGAGCTCGGTCCCTATAGCGACCAAGCTTTGTCCAGAGTTCGGTCCCTATAGCGACCGAGCTTTGTCCGGAGCTCGGTCCTATAGCGACCGAGCTTTGTCCGGAGCTCGGTCCAATAGCAACCGAGCTTTGTCCGGAGCTCGGTCCCTATAGCGACCAAGCTTTGTCCGGAGCTCGGTCGCTATAGCGACCGAGCTTTGTCCAGAACTCGGTCCCTATAGCGACCGACCTTTGTCAGGAGCTCGGTCTCTATAGCGACCGAGCTTTGTCTGGAGCTTGGTCCCTATAGCGACCGAGCTTTGTTCGGAGCTCGGTCCCTATAGCGATCGAGCTTTGTCCGGAGCTCGGTCCCTATAGCGACCGAGCTTTGTCCGTAGCTTGGTTGCTGTCCGGAGCTCGGTCCCTATTGCGACCAAGCTTTATCCGGAGCTCGGTCACTATAGCGATCGAGCTTTGTCCGGAACTCGGGTGCTCTTGCGACCGAGCTTTGTCCGGAACACAGTCCCTATAGCGATCGAGCTTTGTCCGGAGCTCGGTCTCTATAGCGACCGAGCTTTGTCCGGAGCTCGGTCCCTATAGCGACCGAGCTTTGTCTGGAGCTCGGTCCCTATAGCGACCGAGCTTTGTCCAGAGCTCGGTCCCTATAGCGACCGAGCTTTGTCTGGAGCTCGGTCACGATAGCAACCAAGCTTTGTTCGGAGCTCGGTCGCTATAGCGACCGAGCTTTGTCCGGAGCTCGGTCCCTATAGCGACCGAGCTTTGTCCGGAGCTCGGTTCCTATAGCGACCGAGCTTTGTCCGGAGCTCGGTCCCTATAACGACCGAGCTTTGTCCGTAGCTCGGTCCCTATAGCGACCGAGCTTTGTCCGAAGCTCGGTCGTTATAACGACCGAGCTTGTATCGCGGCTCAATGGCTATAGCGACCGAGCTTCGTATGGAGCTCGGTCGCTATAGCGACCGTGCCTGTGCCCGAGCCTGGTCGCTATAGCGACCGAGCCGGGCGTTCTGTTGGCTGCTTTGCGATGATCGAGCCGAGTCTTTGCCGTTGTTTATCTTTCGTCGTTTCGAGCAATCGAGTTTTTAACGAAGACACGATTTGGTAGTAGAGTTCCTCGCAAGGACTCGAATTTTACGATTTCTTTCAAAGATATACATTTTTATCGAACGTTTCGACACTAACTTCGTCGTGACGGTTTTCGACCCCAACAACCGAGTTTGCACCGCGGACTGAAGACTTTGTTGCGAGAACCCATCGTCCAAGCGTCTGAGACTGTCGCAATGATACGATGCTTGAGATGTTGTTTACGGACGTTTGGACCAATGTTAGCATTGTGTCGTTGTTTTAAGAAATCGCTGTTTGAATTCCTTAAAACAAGATTTTATCGCAAGTTGTTCGTATAAGTTTTTCTTTCTCGAGAACGTAAAAATCTTATGTTAATTTTTTACGGACATTTGGATGTCAACTTTGTCGTATCCGATTTTGACCCCAACAGACTTGGGGAGCAAGAATGCTACATTCACACAGAAGCCTGGAGAGTCATTCAGAGACTCTTGGATCAGATTCAAGTCCTATCAGAGAGATTGCCCATACCATGGATTCAATGAAGTACCCAGCTGCTTAGCACCTTCTTCAGAGGCATCGAGCTGGCATATCAGATGGCTCTTTACACAGCTAGTGAAGGCAAATTCAACACTAGGAATCCAGAGTAAGCTGTGAGACTAATTCAGAACTTAGCATCCAGCAACAACACCAAGAATACTGATTTTGAGAAGAGAAAACCGACTACTGCCCTTGGAAAGGAGCAGATGGATGATGTTAGGGAAAAGTTAGACAGTGTTCCTAAGTTTCTCAAGAAGCAGGTAAGCTTTGCACGAGAAGTGGAAGCTATGGATGTTGACAGCGATGGAGATGTAGAGGAGGATGTGAACTTCATCAGTGATACCGTATTTCAGAGTCAGAAGTTTAGAAATCAGAGTGGAAACAAGGATCTCTTTGGACAGAGAGGCGGCTACAACCAGAGTTAACAATACCAGAAACCCTACAGCACCAACAGAGGATATGGAAGTTCTTCGTACCAGAATACACTACCACAGACTCAATAGAGCAGAATTGAGGCAATGTTTGATCAGATTCTAGAGGGTCAGCAGAACATGACAGTGGATTTCAGTGGGAAGATTGATGCTGTCTACACCAATCTGAACACGAAATTTGAGACTCTGAGTACTCATGTAAAGAAGCTAGAGATACAAGTTGTGCAGACAGGAGAAGCTGTTAGAAGACAAGAAGCCTTGGTGAAGGGAATAGGTGATGAAGCAATAAGGCACCACGTCAATGTTATCATTGATGATGACTTCTGACAGGTGGTTAAAGAGGAGAAACTCCAGGAAGGAGACTTCGAAGTTCAGAACTCCATGAGTTTCAGCAGCTCACACTGGCGTCGATCGACGCCGAGATCCGACCATCGACCGACGGCGTCTGTACGAGATCGATCGACCACTCCTGCCAGACATTGATCGACCGCTGAATCAGTTGGATCCTGCGAATCAGTTGCATCGTGCGAGTCAGTCAAGATCATCACCCACAAAGAATTCACAGCAAGAAATCCTCATCCGCCCAAACTCTTCCATGTCAAGGAAGAAATCGATCGACCTCCAGAACCAGAAATTGATCGACCAAGAGAGTCCGTCAACAATCGACCACAGCCAGGCGACATCAATCGACGTCCACCTCTCACTTACGGCGTGCAGCTACCTAATATCAATGCAGCACGACTACATGCACTCAGGAACCAGTCTAAACCTACAGAAAAAATTGACAGACACAACTAGTACACCGTTTGAAGATGTCTCAGAGCCTATGCAACTTGATGAGGCTACTGAAAAGAGAACCTTAGGGAAGAAAGGGAAAACTCCTAAGCATCTGAAGAGGGGAGCCAATGAGAAGGAGACGGACAGCTTTATGAAGATGATTCTTAGAATCCCACTAGATAAGCAATTCGAGGAGGCTTGCTTTACCAACAGATTGCGGATGTTCTTCAGGGAAACCAAGGAAACTGAAGAAGAAATTAGGAGAATTTTCCATCAAGTCAGAGAAAAGATGAAGCAAAGAATTACACTGGAGAAGTTCGCGATCGCTTACATGGTGGTAGGCATTGAATTCCCATGCGCACTCTCTGACATAGGTGCTTCAGTCTGCATTCTACCCAAGGTGATGGCAGACCATTTGGGTCTGACGATAGAACCTTCAGAGGACTCATTCACTTTCGTGGACTGTTCTCGAAGGAATGCAGGAGGAATTATCAGAGATCTTGAGGTGCAGATTGGTAATGCACTAGTTCTAGTAGACTTCCATGTTCTAGACTACTTGGAAGAGCCTTTTTGGCTATTGTGGGAGCAGTTTGCAACATGCAGACCAACCAACTATCGCTCATACTCATTGATACTACTGTCCACTATGATCCTATCCAAATTTTGAAGTCACAGATGCCTAGCAGAGAGATTGGAGATGATACAGGATATGTGGCAGCATGCCTTTGTGGATCCGAGTATGAAACATAGTATAACGAATCAGTCGACTCCAACAGTCTACCATCGATCGACCCTTCTCCAATAAACACGATCAACTGCACGACGAAACATCGATCCACGGTCAACCCGAGTTCAAGGAGAATGATCTTTGATACGTGCTCAAATTAACCTAGAGCAACTTTACTCTCATCAAAAGAGGTCAAGCTCTAGTACTTAGGGATCAAATCCACAGGGAGCTAGGAAACACACTAGATCTTATTGAAACAAAGCTAGGTCAACAATTTCAAAGCAGTTAAAAGCAAGTAAACTTAGAATTGGTGAGCAAGACAATTACTCAAGTGATTTATTTGGTGTTAAACAATTATGGTGAAGGTGTTAGACTAGGATTACTATTCAGGTTATCAGGATTATAATAGTATGAATGCTTAAATGAGATGCTTGCATGATATTAAAGAACCCAACTATAACAATAACTTTAGCTGTCGTCCTAGGTTATCTAATACTAGAACCGATGAAACTCCCATTGGCGAGACATAGGAAGCCGTCGATCGACCTGCTGTTGCACGTATTGATCGACAGTGCCTCGCGTTAATCGATCGATGACTCTGTAGGAGTATCGATCGATACGCTAGTAAGCTTTAAGTGCGATGGCTGATTAACAGTTCGCTCAAGGAGTTTGCCAAATCAGCTATCGCTTGTTTCCAGCAAATTCCTAAGCTCAAAGAAGATAGATCCTAGGATAATATCCATTGTTATCATGTATAGGTTAGCTACTCCTATACAAGCATTAAAAGCAATCTTCTAAGATGAATATAACATGCTCAAGTATTCATATTTGGGGCTAATCCTTCAAAACCTATTTGAATCCTAGATCTAACAAAGCTGTTTACTCAGACAAGGCCAAGCAAAACATCATAACAATAAAATAAAACTGTATAGATAGAATAGATAGAAAATAAAGGTGTTCAAGAAAGCTCCCAATTGTAACTCTCTCTCTCTCACAAAACAATAGAAAAGAAACTCTCAAAATACTCTCTCTGAAAGAAACTCTCAAGAACCAAAAGACCTAGACTTTTTGAAAACTGTAAACTCTCGAAAACTCTTGCTTCTGCCAAAACACATAGGCAAACCATAAATACTTAAAATTAGGTTAAAACTCGTCAGGGGTATCTTGGTAAATTGGATGAAGTCTTGAGCTTCAAGTCGGTTATGACAAAATGGGCTTCTGTGTGTTGAATATCCATCGATTACACTGAAGGTGTATCGATCGACGCGTCTCTCTCCGTGTCGATCTTGAGTGGTCGATATGGTCATCTCAGGATAAATCTCTAAAATTCTCCAAAATGCTCCAAAAACATCATCTTTTCTCCAATTGCTCCTAAACCTGTAAATATGCATTCTAGACTCCAAAATAGGTTAAATGTATCCTAAATCTATCATATTCTGAGTACCATGTATCGTAATCCTCTACACAGTAGCATGTTGCTTGACAACTCTGACTAAATCATAGTAAATCTCTGGGTTGATGAGTGTCAAACACATCTGGCTTGTTTGCAAATTGCAGACGGCTCCCACAATAGCTAGGAATGCTCTTCCAAGTAGTAAAGAAGAATTCCAATTTAACTTGATGTCTAGGACATGAAAGTCAACTGGAACTAGGTATTACCAATCTGTACCTCAAGATCTCTGATGATTTCCAATGAACTTCTTCTAGAACAATCTACAAAGTAGAATGATTCTTTGGAAGGTTTCACCTTCAGACCTAACCTGTCTGCTATAACCTTTAGTAGGATGCTGACTGATGATGCTGTATCATATAGTGCATGTGAGAATTCAATACCTTGCACTAGGCATGAAATAATGAACTCTCCAGGGTCACTCTTCTTCTTCAATGTGATCTTCTTCACATCCTCTCTTATTTGATTGAACATCTTTTCAATATCAGCTTCTGTTGCTCTGGTTTTTCTGAAGAACATCCACAATCTGTGTGTGAAGTATGCCTCCTCAAAGAATCTCTCTGCTAGAATACTAAGAATTCTTTTCTTGTAGTTTTCCAACTCCTTTGCATTAGCTTCTCTTTTAAAGTGCTTAGGAATCTTCTCTTTTTTTTTCTTAGGGTTTTCTTTGCGCTTTCCTTTTCTATCTCTATAGGCTCTGATGTATCTTCAGCTTCTTCTTCTGGGTTGTCTGTAGGTTTGGGTCAGCCTCTGAGTGCATAGAGTTGGGTTGCATCTATCCTTGGTAGTTGCACTCGCTGTTTGATGGTTGTATATCGATCGATTTCTGAAGTAGCAGGTCAATCGATTTCAGGTTGGCTTGGGCGATCGATGTCATCATTGTGAGATCGATCGATGAAAGGGTGTAGTGGGTTTGGGTGCCTTGCTGCGAACTCTGCGTGCATCATAATCCGGACTGGTTTGTTCGTAGTCGTAGACTCTGTAGATTCTGTCGATCGATGTGGAATTTCAAACATCGATCGATAATCATCTTCCCATGTCGATAGATGTTGGGGTCAAAATCGGTCAACGACGAAATCGTCACCCGAAAGTCCTCGAAAGAAAACTAAGTGACGATCAAAACCAAGAAACGGGTCGTCACTCGATGAACTCACGGGAAGGCATGAACGGACCGTGAGCCCCGGGGATCAACGAAGGCAAGCAACAGCAGGCACCGGCGGACGCGGGACACGGCACGGACGGCAGGACGCCTGGCGCCGGCGGCAGGACGCCCACGCCGTGCCTGGCACCGGCGGCAGGGTGCCTGGCGCCAGCGGCAGGCCGCCCACGCCGCGCCTGGCACCGGCGGCAGGGTGCCTGGCGCCGGCGGCAGGCCGCCCACGTCGCGCCTGGCACCGGCGGCAGGGCGCCTGGCACCGGCGACAGGGCGCCTGGCGCCGGCGGCAGGACGCCCACGCCGTGCCTGGCGCGGCGGCAGGGCGCCTGGCCCCGGCGGCAGGCCGCCCATGCCGTGCCTGGCGCCGGCGGCAGACCTGTCGTCTCCCGTCTGGCACCGGCGGCAAGGGTCCTGGCGCCCATCTGTGCAATCGTCTCGTGATCTCGGGCAACGGCAGCATCTTGGTCCCTTAAACCCATGTCCGGATTGTCCGAGAACTACAATGATTCTTCCGCAAAGCCTTCTCGATTGTTTAAAAATTCATATTTTAAAAATCAAAGTTCGAAGCCTCATTACTCAAACCCTTGAAGACGGAAAGTCTACGAATCCAAGTCCATCTCGATCCCGATACTCGAGGAATCTCGGAAGATCTTAAAAGGTTCGAACGATGAATGGATCTCAATTCATCGTATAAAATGATCACGGTTATTCTAAACACCAAATATCTCGACTATACGAGGAATTTTGGATCCTTCGGAAATGCCGAAACCTTCAAAGACTATTCTTTCGAAAAACCGTAAAAACGTGTAAGTGGCCTGACATGGCCAAAACGGTCCACTTACGATTTTCCGAAAAGGAAGGATAACTATGACGGTTTATCCTTATCCTCACATAAGAGATAAATGTCAAGTTTCCAGAAGATAAATGTCAAGTTTGGGCGAGGAGCAAATCATCACAAAACTTCCAGAGCACTTAGCACTTAGAGCGATTTAGCATTCTTTTCTGTTTTCACTAGCGAGCTGCGACTCAACTAGGATAGACTTAGGCGGCCGGACTAGCGGACTTTTCGACAGCTCTTGTAGCCGATTTCTTTGCTTGTTGTACACGCTCAAACGAGAATTCAGAAATAAGATCTCTTTCGCTCTATTCTTACGAATTTTATTTTTACAGCTTTAATCTCCATTGATTGTATCGTGTGTGGCCCAGCAGATATCCGGGACCTTCGAGGAAGATCGGGTTAACTCGGTTTTCCTCCACAAATCGTTTATCGGAAATTGACGGTGTGAATTTCGGTTCCCACAGTTTGGCGCTAGAAGGAGGGGGGGTTACGGATCTATCTATCTCGCAACTGCACACGCTCGATCATGTCTACTGACGTCACCAAAGACCAGCCAACGCTAGACGGAACACCCGTCGACGCCAACGTTGAGAAGACTCCAACTGGAGATACGTCCACAGTCACTGCTGATGCAAACACTGAGGCGCTCAGACAGATGAAGGAACTGTTCACCTCCGCCCAGGAACGGGCGGAACAACAGGACAAGCTGATAACCTCGCTCGCAAAACAGGTCGACACCTTAACTGCGAGGAGCAAGTTGCCGCGCGGATCCACCAAGGCACGGTGCGGCAGAAGACTCGACTTTGGATCTCCCGGAGAATGAGAAAAAGATGCCTCGAAAGAGCCCACTCCCGAGGAAACGGCTCCAAAAGGACAGCAAACGACCTCGCAGAACCTTCCATCCCCGGCTACGGGAAACAAGGAAAGAGACGTCGAGCGCATCAATCTGGATATCAGCGACCAATCGGATCCTTCCGATGAAGACGCTGACATCCACCCTAGGAGGACCCGAAGCCAGTCCGCTCGGCAGACGGTATCCTTCGAGAGGCCCATGACAGAAGAGGAGGAAGAACTCTACTGGATGGAGCAGGAAGAACTCGCGGAGGATCAAGCTCGGATCCATCGCGACCAGCGCCGACAAAATCGGAGGAACGCCGGTAGCAACAGCAAGATCCATGATCTCCGCGAATCTCTAAAAAAGACCGTGGCCGAAGTGAAAGCGGTGAAATCGCAAATCCACCAAGCAACCAGTTCCGCCCCCGAGATCGATAGACTTCTCGAGGAAGCACGGAAAACGCCGTTCACCGCTCGGATCACGGGAACACATATCTCGGACCCAGGGAAAATCAAAATCCCGGTCTATGACGGTACGACGGATCCTAAGTCGCACCTACAGTCCTTCCAGATCGCAATGGGTAGGTGCAAACTCCCGGAGTGCGAACGAGACGCGGGTCATTGTCTTCTCTTCGTCGAGCACCTCAAAGGCGCTACGATCGAATGGTTCTCCCGGCTTAAAAGGAACTCCATCGGAAGCTTCCGCCAACTGGCCTCGGCGTTTCTCAAACAATACTCCATGTTCATGGACAGAGAAACGTCCGACGTGGACCTATGGAGCCTAGCTCAGAAGGAAGACGAACCACTCCTCGACTTCATGCGAAGGTATAAACTGGTGATGGCCAGGGTAACGGGCATTAGCGACAATGTCGCAATCGACGCCCTGAGGAAAACTCTTTTGTACAACTGGAAAAGCCGTGGACAATCCAGGATACTCTCCACAAAGCAACGGACATCATCATCATGGAGGAAGAGATGAAACTTTTATCGCAGAAGCACGGACCACAGAAAACGTCCTCAAAGAACAAACCCTCTCGTAACGACAAGAACGTCCATCACGAAGGGGAAGACGCCCAAGGCGAGAATAACTACGCCAACAACTCGGAGCAAGGCAAGACCTCCGAAAACACCTGGACCAGGAACCAGTACAAGGTCCTACTGCGAGTTCCACGAAACCAGAGGTCACTCCACTGCGAACTGCAAGGTTCTCGGCGCCCGGCTCGCCACAAAGCTTCTCACCGGCGAACTATCAAAGGTCGAGAGTATAAAGGATTTGCTCCTGGACTCCGACCGCCCAAAGACAAACAAAACTGTCTCCGAGGACCACGCGATCGAAAATTAATTGGTTGAAAAGCGCGGAAGGAGACAGGACGACGAAGGGAACAACAGCAGTCGCCAGAGGGTAAACATGATCATCGGAGGATCGCAGTTCTACCAAGACTCTGTCTCGTCGATAAAAGCCTACGGGCGAAAAGCCGAGACGAGTTCCAACTGGTTTCCGGATAGCGATATTCCTAACCACACGATCGTTTTCGAGGAACAGGAAACTGTCGAAATCGACAAACCTCATTGCGATCTTTTGGTTATCGATCTGGTAATCCAGGATCTCGAAGTTGGCCGCATCCTCGTCGATACAGGAAGTACGGTCAACGTCATCTTCCGCAACACTCTCTAAAGGATGAAGATCCCACTTGGGGAAGTCGTCCCTGAGCCAAAACCTTTGACTGGGTTTTCGGGCGTCACTTCCATGACCCTCGGGAGAATTAAGCTCCCGGTCATGGCGAAAGAAGTCACAAAGATCGTCGAGTTCACAGTAGTCGACAACCCGGCCATGTACAATGCCATCATGGGAACCCCTTGGATCAACTCCATGAAGGCAGTACCATCCACATATCACCTCGGCATCAAATTTCCGAATCCCACCGAAACCGCAGTCATCTGGGGTAGTCAGAAACAATCGAGACTCTGCTACCTAGCCAAGTTCAAACTGCGAAAACATCGGAACGCCCCAGCGGCCAACCCGAAACGAGCAAAGGAATTACACAACATTCCTGAAGACTCGAAAAAAGATGATCCAGAATCATCCGAACATGCAACGATTCAAGACCGCAACAAAGCCTCTAAGTCCACCGCCGTAAAAGCAGACAGCTCGACCCCCGCACAAACCACCAATCCGACCAGCACGATCGGAACGGCAAAGCACGGGGAGTAAACACGTCAGCGGCAACTATCAGAACTACGAGATGGCTTGATCCTCGAAAGAGGTACGTAGGCAGCTCGTCAAATCCCGGCGAGTTCAGCTATCCCCCTCACCAAAAAGGGGGGAGGGGACTGGGTACGTATACTCCTATACTCCCACAAAAACGCGAAATATCCGCACATGTACTCGAACTTTTCGAAATTTTTAATAAAATTCTTTCTATCTTTTATGCTCACTTAACGCATAAAACACTTCGGAAAAACGAAAATCATATCTGCAAACGAAACGCGAGACGTCGCAACTTCTGAAAAAGATAACAAAAGTTGTATCATCCGCTAAAACAGTCCACCTGCGACTTAAAAATAACTTACGCCCGTCGATTGGCCCCAACGGACGCACACAGAAGCGTTTCACTCAATACAAACTCGTAGTCAGACCTACAAGGTCCTCTTACATCCGAGAAGGATATCATAGTGCGCTATACAAGAAACCCAAAATTTTGGTTTAGCGTCTCGGATAAACTCCGAAGATAGCTCGATTCTTTTAACATAAGTCATATAAGCCGGCGACTAGTCGCAGACTTTAAATGAAAAGAATCAGGAAGAAATCACTAACAGGCAAAACGAAAGCCGATCAGTCATCGCACAGCCTTAAAGCTGAGAGTAAGCATAGGTCTTGCCCTAAACCCAGTCTTGCTGGATCTTGACATCTCACAGACATAGTATCGTATACGAGATCCCAAAACATGTCTCTTATCGCTTACACCTAAAACGCTCGCTAAAAAGTAGCATACGGACCGAGCGACAAAAAAGAGTTAGGATACGAAGTGACTACTCGCATTCTTTCCTCTACACTTGACGAAAGTATAAATCAAAACAAAAGACGAAATCTCGCAAATTTTTCATATTCGTAAAGGCCGCAAAGACGGCGGGATTCTAAGCCACCAACGGCCAATCCCAAAACATAAGAATGCAACCTCCAACGGTCGCAGAATAAAACTCCTAAAAAAACGGCCACACACGGCCAAAACATACGATTCAAAAAAGGAAGTCAACATCGAGAAATCCAGATGCGGAAATCCCGAATGAACCTGCAGGCTGGTCCACTTCCTCGTTCACGCCTTGAGCGTTCCCACCACCCTCGGCGTTCTCATAGGCTCCGGCCTCCACCGTATCCTCGGAAACCTCGATAAGTTCCCATAGTCTCCGGACTCTTTCTTCGACTGGAGGAACCAAGGACTCAGCATGAGCACACTCGGCCATGAAGTCCTTCATCTCAGCAATCTCGTAATCAAAGGAGAAATCCGGGTTCTGAGACTTGTAATGGTTTACGACCGAGCCCCGACACTCGCGGAAATCGCCAACAACCTCCTGGGCTTCTTTAAAACATTGAAACTCAGCAGCAAACGATTCCACCCGTCTCGCCACCTCAGCTGCGACCGTCCTCCTTCCTCTCCTTTCCGCCCGAACAAGAGCTCGAGCATGAAGCTCAGCTTGCTTTGCGTTCTGCGCCTTTACCTCTTGTCGGACTCGGAAGAGCTCTCGCTCAGCTTCTTTGGTCTTGAAGTTACTAATCCTAGACTTGCGGAAACTTGAGTCAAGCGCATTGCTAAACACTCTTAGTCCCTGCATAAATTCAAAGATCAACAAACATACATATATGCAGATTCAAAAATACGGTTAAGAAGTTCAAAGGCAAAACCTCGTTGACCCGCTGGGAACCCTCAGCAAAAACCCGTTGCTTCTCCTCATCCTCCAGCGACTCGTCAGTAACAAACTCCGGAGGAAGGCCGTCAAAGAAATTGTTGGGAAGTGGAAAATCGCTGGCTCCGCCTTTTTCCGTTGGAACAAAACTAGGGTTTTCCCCTAACGGTGAAGGATCTTCCGAACCTTCCCCACCGTCGATTTCTTTCCCTTTACGAGATCTCTGTTTACACCTCCGAGTCGGGGCTTTGATAACCGGTTCGGCATCGCATGTCGGGGCAGGGTCTCGGGACCGGTAAAGCCTTACTGCGTCTCGAATCCGTTCAAGAGTGAAGGACTTCCAGAAAAACGGCCTTTGACGAAGGAGATCCCTCTTGACAAAAAGATCACCATGCAAATGCGCAACAGCCCCGTTCTCTACAAAGCGGAACTTTCTCACTAAAAACTCGCACTTCTGGAATGATAGAATAGACAACGATTTTTCATCGTATTACCTCGGTTGAAGTTCCATGCGTGCGGAAATAGATGGAGGCAGCTCTCCTCGACAGACTCACCATCTATTCGGACATAGAAGGAACGCTCCTGCCACGACTTAGGGTTCGAAGTAGTCCCCTGAATTATGGCCATGTCCTTCTTAGGCACCATGGAGTAGTAACCGTCGCTCCCCGTCGGCCGAATGCTCCAAAGACCTTTGAAATCACCGGGACTGAGATCGATCCCGAGCTCATAACTTGCAATACGCCAAGCCAACTCTCTAATGCAGGAACGCTGAGCTGGCTGATCGAAAGTTCGAAGTGGCGAAGCGCACGAACAATGGTACCGGGGATCGGGAACCACATGCGGCAATACGTAAGGAACGCCTCGTAACATGTAAAGAAACCTTCCGGGGGATTCCTCGCAC
This sequence comes from Brassica juncea, assembly GCA_018703725.1. Classification (NCBI taxonomy): domain Eukaryota; kingdom Viridiplantae; phylum Streptophyta; class Magnoliopsida; order Brassicales; family Brassicaceae; genus Brassica; species Brassica juncea. The sequence continues at coordinate 24,841,281 of CM031938.1, forward strand.
TCTCATTTCCGACAGGAATTCGGAAATTAACTCCATCAGGAATCTGGTAAAAATCTCGAAGAATCTTGAGATATTTACGAGAAACCAAGCTCGGCGTAAAGGGAGCACCAGGCTGCCTCAAAGGTCTCTTCGGAACAGGGACATCTGGCAGAGGTCGAGCCGAGCCCACAAGGGCTCGGTAATACGCATTCTTTGCTTCCTCCTCGACTAACTCCTCTTGCTTCACCGTCGTCACATGGGCAGGAGAGTCATCCAAGGATGAATGGGAAGAAGAATTTCTCTTGGAGGATCTTGTAGACATTATTCTTAAAGAGAGAGAACGGATTCTTGAGAGAGATGAATTTTTTATGATGAAGTAAGAATGAATGAGATTTCTTACTCCATCCTTATGAAGGAGGTAAAATCACTATTTACCCCGACTTTCGGCGAACGATTACGTCTCTACACCTTCCCATACGGCTATACCGCAAGCCAGGACCCGAGAGGCACTACGGTTCCTAGCTAGCTGGAGGGCTAACTGTTGAGGTCAAAATCGGTCAACGACGAAATCGTCACCCGAAAGTCCTCGAAAGAAATCTAAGTGACGATCAAAACCAAGAAACGGGTCGTCACTCGATGAACTCACGGGAAGGCATGAACGGACCGTGAGCCCTGGGGATCAACGAAGGCAAGCAACAGCAGGCACCGGCGGACGCGGGACATGGCACGGATGGCAGGACGCCCACGCCGTGCCTGGCGCCGGCGGCAGGGCGCCAACGCCGCGCCTGGCGCCGGCAGCAGGACGCCCACGCCGTGCCTGGCGCTGGCGGCAGGGCGCCTGGCGCCGGCGGTAGGACGCCCACGCCGGTCCTGGCGCTGGCGGCAGGGCGCCTGGCGCCGGCGGTAGGACGCCTGGCGCCGGCGGCAGGGCGCCTGGCGCCGGCGGCAGGCTCGTCCTCTCCTATCTGGCGCCGGCGGCAGGCCTGTCGTCTCCCGTCTGGCGCCGGCGGCAAGGGTCCTGGCGCCCATCTGTGCAATCGTCTCGTGATCTTGGGCAACGGCAGCATCTTGGTCCCTTAAACCCATGTCCGGATTGTCCGAGAACTATAATGATTCTTCCGCAAAGCCTTCTCGATTGTTTAAAAATTCATATTTTAAAAATCTAAGTTCGAAGCCTCATTACTCAAACCCTTGAAGACGGAAAGTCTACGAATCCAAGTCCATCTAGATCCCGATACTCGAGGAATCTCGGAAGATCTTAAAAGGTTCGAACGATGAATGGATCTCAATTCATCGTATAAAATGATCACGGTTATTCTAAACACCAAGCATCTCGACTATACGAGGAATTGGGTTTCCTTCGGAAATGCCGAAACCTTCAAAGACTATTCTTTCGAAAAACCGTAAAAACGTCTAAGTGGCCCGACATGGCCAAAACGGTCCACTTACGATTTTCCGAAAAGGAAGGATAACTATGACGGTTTATCCTTATCCTCACATAAGAGATAAATGTCAAGTTTCCAGAAGATAAATGTCAAGTTTTCCGAAGATAAATGTCAAGTTTCCCGATAAACACGAAGATGGACGAAAATGGAAAAAACCCGATTCAGCCCGAAAGAAGATAGACCGTCTTAAGAGAAGTATATAAGGAGAGCTTTGGACGAGGAGCAAATCATCACAAAACTTCCAGAGCACTTAGCACTTAGAGCGATTTAGCATTCTTTTCTGTTTTCACTAGCGAGCTGCGACTCAACTAGGATAGACTTAGGCGGCCGGACTAGCGGACTTTTCGACAGCTCTTGTAGCCGATTTCTTTGCTTGTTGTACACGCTCAAACGAGAATTCAGAAATAAGATCTCTTTCGCTCTATTCTTACGATTTTTATTTTTACAGCTTTAATCTCCATTGATTGTATCGTGGGTGGCCCAGCAGATATCCGGGACCTTCAAGGAAGATCGGGTTAACTCGGTTTTCCTCCACAAATCGCTTATCGGAAATTGACGGTGTGAATTTTGGTTCCCACTATAGATGATCATTGTCTGGCGTCGGTCGACACCAGTGAGAACTGCCGATACTCTTGGAGCTCTTAACTTCAAAGTCTTCTTCTTGGGGTACCTCATGCTCATCCACTTGCCAGAAATCATCTACTGTGATGGCAATGATCTGGTGCCTGATGAGATATTCCTCTCTCCCTTTTATTAATGCTTCTTGCCTCTTAATAGCTTCTTCTGTTTGGATCACCTATGTCTCTAGCTTCTTCATGTGGGTGCTCAAGGTGTCAAACTTCACATTCAGACTATTATAAGAAGCATCTATCTTTCCATTAAAATCCAAAATAAGCCTCTGCTGACCCTGTAGGACTGAATCAAGCATTGCTTCAATCTTGCTTTCCTGAGTAGGTGGTGGTGGATTATGGTAGAAAGAATAGTTGAGATTCTTGTTGTTGATGTAGTTGATGTTGCTGAAGGGTTTTTGATATTGTGAATTCTGATTGTAGTTGCTTCTCTAACTGTTGCCATAGAAGTTACTGTTTCCATTCTGATTTCCAAGCCTCTGAATCCTCCTATGTAATTAACTTCTTCTTCATATCTCTCCTCATCAGTCTCTATAGCTTCTACATGCATCTTCTGCAAATCTAACCTGCTTCCTTAGAAGCTTGTTGACACTGTCCATATGCTCCTTCCCAAGGGCATTGTCCGATTTTTATCTCTCATAATCATTGTTCTTGGTGTTGTTGCTTGTTGTCAAGTTCTCAATAAGTCTCACAGCCTCTCTTGGATTCCTGGTGTTGAAGTTTTTTTTACTAGTTGTGTCTAGTGCTGTCTGATAGGCCAGATCTAAACCTCTGAAGAAAGTGCTGAGTAGCTGCACTTCGTTGAATCCGTGGTGTGGACAATCTCTCTGATAAGAATTGAAACGAACCCAACAATGTCTGAAAGGTTATGTAGGCTCTTGCATGAATGTGGCAATCTTGCTTCTCAACTCTTCTGCGCGTGCCTCATCAAAGAAATTCATCCTCCCATGATGTAAGAGATCCTGGTGGTAGTTGCTTAAGCCATTGCAAAGCTTCTCCAGTAAGAGCGTATTTGAAAAGCTTGAAAAGTAGGTAGTCAGTTGGGACTCCATTGGCTTTGATAGCAGATATAAGATCCTCGTACCTCTCTAGATGGTCCATAGGATGCTCATTGGATGCTCCACTGTAGGGTGTCTGTCCTACAAGTGTGTAGTATTGAGGCTTCACCTCAAAATCAGTCCTCTGTATGTCTGGAGGACGGATAGCAGATCTGTTGGCGTAGTATTGGTCTGGACGGTTGTAATCAGCCATTGATCTATTTCTGTTGGCTTCTTCTGCAGCTCGGGCATTGGCTGCAGCAGCCTCAGCTTCCGGATCAGGGATTGCAGCCCCTTGATCATTAATTCTCCGACCTGCTGCATTACGCAGGTGACCTTCTTGGTCACGCAGGTTACCTTCATTGTCTTGCATGAGTATCAGTGTCGCGACCATGTTCTGCGGCTCAGTATCGATCAATAAGCGGATAGCGGTATCGGTCGATGTCGGATGAAAGATGTTGGTTGACGGGTACTGAAAAGTATCGGTCGATGTGGATGAACAAGTATCGGTTGATATCATATGAATGAGATTGGTCGATGTCGGTGAACGGTTATCGGTCGACAGTGTTTGAGACCTGGTAGATGGTAGTTGATGAATATCGGTCGATGCAAAAGCTAGTGTATCGATCGATGTGGAACGAACCTGTTTGCGGATTGAACGTTCCAAACCAGCTGGATCAGTAGACAAAAGTCCCTTGTTCTTTTTGCTTCTGGTAATGCTGGGCATGCAGGTGAAAAGAAAAGAAAAATTTTATCAGTAACAAGTAGTAAAGTAAAAGAAAACCTAGACTTAAATAAAATCTAATGGCGATCAAAGCTCCCCGGCAACGGCACCAAATTTGAAACGTGCTCAAATTACCCTAGAGCAACTTTACTCTCATCAAAAGAGGTCAAGCTGTAGTACTTAGGGATCGAATCCACAGGGAGCTAGGGAACACACTATATCTTATCGAAACAAAGCTAGGTCAAAGATTTCAAAGCAGTAAATAGCAAGTAAACTTAGAATTAATGAGCAAGACAATTACTCAAGTGATTTATTTGGTGTTAAACAACTATGGTGAAGATGTTACACTAGGATTACTATTCAGGTTATCAGGATTATAATAGTATGAATGCTTATATGAGATGCTTGCATGATATTAAAGAACCCAGCTATAACAAAAACTTTAACTGTCGTCCTAGGTTATCTAATACTAGAACCGATGAAACTCCCATTGGCGAGACATAGGAAGGCGTCGATCGACCTGCTGTTGCACATATCGATCGATAGTGCCTCGCGTTAATCGATCGATGACTCTATAGGAGTATCGATCGGTATGCTTCTTGTAAGCTTTAAGTGCGATGGCTGATTAACAGTTCGCTTAAGGAGTTTGCCAAATCAGCTGTCGCTTGTTTCCAGCAAATTCCTAAGCTCAAAGAAGATAGATCCAAGGATAATATCCACTGTTATCATGTATAGGTTAGCTACTCTTATACAAGCATTAAGAGCAATCTTCTAAGATGAATATCACATGCTCAAGTATTCATTTTTGGGGCTAATCCCTCAAAACCTATTTGAATCCTAGATCTAACAAAGGTGTTTACTCAGACAAGGCCAAGCAAAACATCATAACAATAAAATAAAACTGCATAGATAGAATAGATAGAAAATAAAGGTGTTTAAGAAAGCTCTCAATTGTAACTCTCTCTCTCACAAAACAATAGAAAAGAAACTCTCAAAAGACTCTCTCTGAAAGAAACTCTCAAAAACCAAAAGACCTAGACTTTTTGAAAACCGTAAACTCTCTAAAACTCTTGCTTCTGCCAAAACACTTAGGCAAAGCATAAATAGTTAAAATTTGGTTTAAAACTCGTCAGGGGTATCTTGGTAAATTGGATGAAGTCTTGAGCTTCAAGTCGACTGTGACCAAACTGGGCTTCTGTGTGTTGAATAACGATCGATTACACTGATGGTGTATCGATCGACGCGTCTCTCTCCGTGTCGATCTTGAGTGGTCGATATGGTCATCTCAGGATAAATCTCTAAAATGCTCCAAAATGCTCTAAAAACATCATCTTTTCTCCAATTGCTCTTGAACCTGTAAATATGCATTCTAGACTCCAAAATAGGTTAAATGTATCTTAAATCTATCATATACCATGACTAAAATCAGGTCAAATTCATGGTATATCAATCTTCGAGAAGGCAATTACTCGATTGGAAGTTGGGCAGATGATCAAAATCAGGCGAGTTACCATTTGGGCATTAAATTCCCGACCAATAACGGAACCGCCGAAATCAGGCGAGTTATGTGATAGGTGCAAATGAGCTACATAATGGTTTCACTTTGGAGGAAATTTGCAACTACTAGAAAAATGCATTCAACATACAAGGGAATGGAAGGATGTTCGATGAGTATGATGAGGATTACAGAGAGGAGCAAGCCATAGAGTATTTTCAGAGATCCAGAAGGCCATTCACGAGCTTTGGATGGAAGTGTCCTACAAGTATCCAGAGACGATATTGCAGAAATCCTGCAGATGGCCAATGGACTAGATAATATTTTCATTCAGAAAATCAGAGATCCAGAGTACCAGCAGAGAGTCATACATGAGTTGTTTGCTACAGCTTGTGGACAGGAGACTCGCTACGAGCATCAAAAACAAACATGTGGTCAACCATCGATCGACGGTTCTTTTTCACCATTGATTAACGCCCATCTCGAGTATAGAAAGAGAGCTTATGATCAGAACGGCCACAGGAGATTTCAATGGGAAAAGAAGGATGAGTATGGTGTATTCAGAGACGAGCATGGATATGCGCGAGTTTTAGATGGTAGATCCATTCATGCGTCAAAGGAGGATGTTAGAGAAATTCTGGAGAGAGCCTCAACACTCGAACACACTTACATATGCCTTCCAGAAGACACCGAGCTATTCAAACTGATCAATCCAGCACCAGATACCTAAAGCAAATATAAAATTGATGCAATGATACATGGAATCTGTGGAACTCAGGGGAGTTTAGAAGATGATTTCAAGATGAAGCTTGATAGTTTCTACTACCCACTGAATGACAGCATCGGTTTGTTAAATACATGCATGGAGGAGATGAAGAAAGACATAGCCAGGACGCAGATACAGCTCGCGAACGAAGCCACAACATCAGCATTGTTGGGGTCAAAATCGGTCACGGCAAAATCGAACGTCAGAAACTTCTCAGAAAATGTTTTCTTTTGAAAAAGAAAGCTAAAAAAAGCACGAGAGACCTAAGTTCAGTCTTAACTCAACTTCCAAAAGGAATCGGGAAAATGAGAAATCTCGAGAGGGACTACTCTAAACCTCGGATAAAGAGATGATTATGAAAGTTCGATTATCCGAACATACAAACAAACTCGCCAAACAAACGAATCAAGCCAAGCAAGGAAACGGAATCGCCAAAATGGTGAGTTGAAGAACTTCCAACTCGCCAATGATGGCGAGTTGGACTAAAAAAACTAAAAAAAAAAGACCAACTCGCCATCTTGGCGAGTTGGAGCTCTTCCAACTAGCCAAGATGTCGAGTTGGGCTCGGGAACAAGACCAACTCCCCATCTTGGGAACTTGGAACACTTCCAACTCGCCAAGATGGCGAGTTGCACCAAGGAGAAAGGCCAACTCGCCATCTTGGCTAGTTGGATTGCCCAAACAGCTCTCATCCTATCCTTACGGCCTTGTCTTTCGAAATCGGCTCGAGATCTTTCTTGTTCCATCTCAATCGTAGCCACCATCAGAACTTTACGATAAAAACCGCAAGAACTTGTTTCCATTTATGAAGTTCAAATGAATCGTGTAAAACGGCAATGGTTGACTAAACACCTTGAACTGCCTCCACTATACGATAAAATCGAGTTTTCGTAAATCGACGTCATTCCTAAAAGCACGCTGTTTCAATAAAATCAAAAGAAAACACTTAAGTCGGAAGCGGCCCGAATGGGTCTAGACCACAGCTAAAAGCCCACTCTTGATTTTGTGCGAAATCAAACCCAATCGTTATGACGGTTTATCTTTATTATGCAGGAGAAGATAAATGTCAAGTTCGGAGGATAAATGTGAAGTTTCCAAATATAAACAGAAAGATCGGAGAAAAATGAAATATTTCCGCGAAACGATAAACTCGACCAGGGGCAGAAAAGGAATGGGCAAACCGCCTTAAGACGAGTATATAAGGATATCAAGGTCGAAGAGGCAAAAGGATCCGAACTCACAGCAAAAAAACTTAGCATTTAGAGAAATAGGAAATTTTCCGTTTTTGTTATCGAGCTGCGACTCTACTAGGGTTTTTACAGTCTTTGGTTGTTAGAACTAGGGAACTCGCCGACAGCTCTTGCAGCCAAGGTTCTTACCTTGTTATATCCGGGACCTCTGGGAAATTAGAGTTTTCCTAACTTTCCTAAATCGAAGGAAATCGACAGTGCGAATTTTGGTTCCCACAGTTTGGCGCTATAAGGAGGGGGGTGGGTACGGATCAAACTAACTCTCAGCCACCAACGCTCGATCAGACATGACTGGAAGTACTGACAACATTCAACCAACGCTCGACGGAACCCTCGTCGATGCCAACACTGACAAGACACACATGACTGGAAGTACTGGAAACGTTTCAACGGTCACTGCAGACGCAAACACCGCGATGTTCGACCAGATGAAAGAGATGTTCCCTTCCGCCCAAATGAGGTCGGACGAACAGGATAAACTCATGGGTTCTCTCGCCAAACAGGTCAAAACCTTAAAGGCAAGAACCAAGAGTAGACCTCTGCGCGGTACTGCATGACTCTGCAGCAGTAGAAGACTCGATTTCACAACTCCTGGAAGTCGGGCTGCGAACGCCGAAAAGGATCCATCAGGGAACCTCCCCGATGGAACAGTCCCTCCAAGCGAGCAGCCACCCACGGAGAATCTTCCACCTCGCACTGGGAACAATGAAGCAAACGACGAGCGCGTCAACCCGGGATTCTAGCAGTCAATCCGAGCCTACGGACGAAGACGCGGACGTCCATCAGCATCGCACAAGGAGCCGTGCGGTTTGGGACAATTCCCAGTTCGAAGACCCAATGTCCGTAGAAGAAGAGGCGATCTTCTGGGACAAACAGGAACAACTGGCTGAGGAGCAAGCTCGGAGCACTCGCAGCAAACGCCCACAAGGTCGGAAATCTGTCAGAGAAAACCCGAGATTTGCTATCTTCACACTCATCTCATGAAAACGGTGGCAGAGGTTAAAGCGGTGAAATCGCAAATTCATCATGCTACAGCACCGCACCTGAGATCGATCTACTACTTGAGAAGGCTCGGAAAACAACCTTCACTGCCTGAATCACCGAGACCAGAGTTTCGGACCCCGGAAAGGTCAAGGTGGCATCTTACGACGTTAAGACGGATCCGAAGGCTCACTTGCAGGCTTTGCAAATCGCTATGGAGAGAGCCAAGTTCAGGGATAGCGAAAGAGATGCCGGCGAGTGCCGCCCCTTCGTCGAAAACCTCCGGGAAGCAGGGCTCAAATGGTTCTCTCGTCTAAAACGAAACTCCATTGGGAGTTTCCGCCAACTCGCCTCGGAATTTCTCAAACAATACTCGATGTTCATTGATCGAGAAACTTCCGACATTGATCTATGGAGCCTGGCACAGGGAGAAGACGAATCTCTCCGCGACTTCATTAAACGGTTCAAAACCGTTATGGCTAGGGTCAGTGGAATAAGCGACAAGGTGGCCATCGATGCACTCCGAAAGACGCTCTGGTACAAGTCTAAACTTAGGAAGTGGATAACTTTGGAGAAGACTCGCACGATCCACGACGCGCTCCACAATGCCACGGACTACATAATCATCGAAGAGGAGACAAGGGTCTTGTCGCAGAACCTGAAGACGACCAAGGCATCTTCAAAGGATCATGGAACAGACCCGAAGTCGAAAAAGAAAAACCCCAGCAGCGACAAGAACGTCCGTCACGGGGAAGAAAAGACCCAGGGAGCCCACAACTACGCCATTAACTCTGGACCAGAGCAAGGTCGTACAACAGGCAATACGTGGGTCCGGAATACGAGTTACGACGAGAATGTCTACTGCGACTTTCACCAAGCACGCGGACACTTGATCGTGAACTGCAAAGTTCTCGGCGTAAGATTGGCCGCAAGACTGCTCGCAGGAGAACTCGCCGGGGTGACCAGCATAAAAGATCTCATCCTCGAGTCCGACCGTCCCCCCAAGGAATGAGAAGGCTCCTCAGGCGGAGAACTTTTCCCAATCAGGAGAGAAGCGCGGGAGGAGGAACGATGAGAAAGGCAACGACAATAGTGGCCATAGAGTAAGCATGATCATCGGAGGGTCACAATACTGCAGCGATACTGTCTCAGCCATCAAAGCCTATCAGCGCAAGGCCGAAGTGAGCGCTACCTCTCTAGTCCGATTCATCCGCGGCAACCTCCAAAGAGAAGCAATCACCTTCGACGAAGAAGAGGCCGGCGGAATTGGATAAGCCCCACTGTGACCCGCTCGTAATCGACCTTCTCATAAGAGATCTGGTGGTCGCTAGGATCCTCATCGATACGGGCAGTACGGTCAACGTCATTTTCCGCGACACTCTCAGGAGAATGAACATCAAGTTAGGGAAAGTCGTACCATCGCCCAAACCTCTGTCTGACTTCTCGGGCACGACGTCAATGACTCTCGGATCAATCAAACTTCCCGTTGCAGCAAAAGAAGTCACCAAGATTGTCGACTTCGTGGTAGTCGACCACCCGGCCATCTACAATGCCATCTTAGGAAAACCTTGGCTAAACGCCATGAGATCAGTCCTCTCGACTTACAATTTGGGCATAAAATTCCAGACCAATAACGGAATCGCCGCAATCTGGGGATGCCAGAAAAGTCGAGACGTTGCTTCCTGGCCGAACACAAGCTACGGCAAATGAGGACCACTGCAATGGTTAAACCCAAACGGGTGAAGCTAACTCAGGCACAGACTGAAAATGCTTCGGAGAAAGACGTTCACAAATCGTCAACTCAAGCAACGGCCGAAGAACTACCAGTTTCGGAGCTAAACGCTTCCAACCATCTGGAGGATACAAACCTGGTAGAAGACGTCGATCTGCAACTAACAAGATCGACGCAAACACAACAGCCGAGTAAACATACTCGCGCAAACCAACATAACTATGAGATGGCTTGATCCCCGAATGGGGTACGTAGGCAGCTCGTCTAACGACGAGTTCAGCTATCCCCGAATGGGGGAGTGAGGACGTATACTAATACTCATACACTCTCGCACTTTAAGTATCCGCCTCGTACTCAATATTTTCGAAACTTTTCGGAAATTTTTTTTTCATTTGATTCTCGTAAAATTTCTCTTCCAACTTTCGGAAAAACATTCGCCAGCAGGAAAAACGATCGTCATGATCGTTTTATCTTGGAACGGATCAACGCCATCACAAAAAATTCCTGCAGCAGCATATCTCGGTCGCATTGTTCATTCCGACTACCGACCAAAACCTGAAACACGACTAACACAAAGCTCATTTTCAAAGAAACAGACGAGACATCGCCTAGATCTTTGAAAAACATGCTGTCAGTCCGTTCGCAACTATAAATAAAAAACGCTCGTCGATTGGCCCTGCCGAGCACTCTAGCCGTCCTAAACAAACGCAATCAGATCCATCCTAAGGATATATCCTCTTACATCCGACTAGGATAGAATAGCGCGCTATAAAAAAAATCCAAAATTTCGGTCAGCACTTTCGGGAGACTTAAAAATTGTCCCCGAAGAGATGTTCGACTCCAACCGGATAAGTCGTATACGCAAAAACCTATCGCGGACTTTAAATTGGGATGGAGTCAGGTTAAAACCGCAACAGGCAAAATGAAAGCCGATTAGTCATCGCAAAGCCTCAAACCGAAAGTAAACCTAGGTCTTACCCTAGACCTAACACACTGGTCTATAACGTCTCAAGGCATGATATCGAAAAGATACGAGATCCTGAAAGCATGTCTCTTCGTCCGCATCTAAACACTCTCAAAAACATCTCGAGTAACGAATAGAACGATATACAAAAAGGGACGAAGAGCGAGATGACAACTCGAATCCTTCCCTACTTAACAAAATCCAGATTATTTCTGAAATCCTTTTTATAAAAGCATGATCCATACAAAACGCCGATAAAACGCAGGGATTCAAAGCCACACACGGCCAGTCCCACTACATAGAAATATATGGCCACACTTGGCCGGAAACAAAGCAACAACGCACAAATCGAAATATATCACAGATATAAGGGAACACTTTCCCGACGAATCACAAGAAATCTTCTGGTCAGTCGCCAAGTTCGAAGTACCCTGTCATCGACACTTCGAATCACCGATCGTTTGATCCATTTCGCCCGTCTCATCGGGAACTCCCGTCTCGGCTTCCACAGTATGGGGAGAATTTGGGATTGGATCCCACTGCTCCCAAATCCTTTGCTCGATATGAGGAATCGCGAAGTCCTTGTTACTCTCATTCATGCGTCGAGATTGCCTCGCATACTCAACATCGTACGAAAAGCCGCGAGCCGTCGTAAGGTAAAAACCGCCTGATATACCATGGATTTCACCCGATTTTAGTCATGGTATATGATAGTTTTAGGATATATTTATTCTATTTTAGAGTCTAGATAGTATATTTACAGGTTCAAGAGCAATTGGAGGAAAGATTGTGTTTTTGGAGCATTTTGGAGAACTTTAGAGATTTCACCCGAGATGACCATATCGACCACTCAAGGTCGACACGGAGAGAGATGCGTCGATTGATACACCTTCTGTGGTATCGATCGATATTAAACACACAGAAGCCCAGTTTGGTCAAAGCCGACTTGATGCCCAAGATTCTCCTATAGAGACATCGATCGAGTGACGCGAGGCTATGTCGATCGATACGTGCAACAGCAGGTCGATTGATACGTGCAACAGCAGGTAGATCGATGCCTTCCTGATTATTTGATATACCATGGATTTTACCCGTTTTTACCCATGGTATATGAGTATTTTTACTACTATTATCTATGTTTTGGAGTCTATTAGGTATGTTTTCAGGTTCAGAAGCATTTTGGAGAAAAATGTTGTTTTAGGTGCCTTTTTGGAGCTTAAAGAAGAGTTCACCCGAGATCAAGACCAGAGGTCGACGTCAGAGCTACACATCGATCGATGGACACTCTGTGAAATCGATCGACACACATTAGCCGAAGGACGATACATCGAGACCATAATCGATCGATGTACACCCAGTACTATCGATCGATGCTGAGGCGGCAGAAAGACAAGTTGGACCTGGCCGAACTTCAAGCCCAATATATCACATTTTACAAGAATGCCCCTGACGAGTTTTTTAACCTAATGAACTCATATATTTATATGCCTAAGTGTTTTGGCATTAAAAACAAGCTCTTACGATTCAATTCTTCAAGTCTTTTCTACAATACAAGTTTTATTCAAGTTTCTTCTACTTCTACTTATTTCTTTCAGTTCTTTATTTGTTAACAAAGGTTATAGAATTCTAGACCTAGAGGAGAGATCAAAAGATATTTGTGACTGGAACCTAAGTGTTCACCCTCTAATAGGTCTATGAACTTTTATTATTACCTTGTTGCTATGAACTACTTAGCCATGTCTGAGTAGATTCATTTGTTAGATTTAGGGTTTAAATTGGATATGAGGGATTAGCCCCAGCCTATAATTGCTATAGTTGTGATATTTATTGTTAGGATTGTTCACTAATGTTTTTTCTAGCTTAGCTACCTAGAACATGAACTTGGATTGCATTGTTCATTACATGCAATACCTGATAACATCCTAAACATACTATGACCCTCTTCAGATATGCAAAAGCTGATCTAAGATCATGGTGAGCATTGTATCAACTCGCGCATACAGCTTGCTTAGAGCCGTATCGATCGATACTCCTATAGAGTAATCGATCGACGTAGCTAGAGGTGTATCGGTCGATATTCCTATCGAACTATCGAGCGATTCCGTCGGCAGAGTAGCCGACCGCAACACCATTTAGCATCTAAGTAATAGATCGTCTAAATAATGCGAGAGCTGATGGATTCATTTAATAAGTGTTGAGCTCTGACATATCATGCAAGCAACTTGTTAGCCTTTATAGTATTTATAATCCTGAATTCCTGAATACTTACCCTGAATCTAACTGCTTTTCTTTATTGTTTTCAAAACCAAATCCTTTCAACTAGGTAATCTTATCCCTACTCAGCAAAACCTGCACTTTACTTTAAACTATTTTCAACCTAGCATATTCATTAAGATTGCATCTTATTTGTACACTAGCTCTCTGTGGATTCGATCTCTAAGTACTACAACTGAACCTCTTATTTGAGAGAGTAGAGTCACTCCTTAGGGTAATTTGAGTGATATCAATATTACCTGCGCTTGTAGTGAATCATTGGTTCTAGTAATAGATAACCCAGAAAAAGATAGTGGTACAGTTATTGTTACTGCTGGGTTCTATAATATCATGCAAGCATCTCACATAGGCATTCATGTTATTATAATCCTGATAACCTGAATAGAAATCCTAAGTCTAACGCCTCCATCATATTTGTTATACACCCCTAATCAAATCACTTTAGTAATTGTCTTGCTCACCAGTTTTAAGTTTACTTGCAATTTACTACTTTGAAATCTCCAGCCTTGCTTAGTTACAATAAGATCTAGTGTGTTCCTGATGACAAGCCTTTTCAGGTCCTAATCAAATGTTGTAGAATACAAGATGTCAATCCAATTCTAAGAGATTCTAATGCAAAGGGAATGCAAGTTCATGCTTAATCTAAGTCTATCAAGATGAGAGGATGATTATGAAACTAAGACAATATTAAAAATGCAATAAAAGATTGAACTTTCTTTCTCAATGAGGCAAGGGGGTTCTTGGGACAAGGGAACTGACTTTGGGTGATCAAGATTCAATCCAAGATACTAACTTTTCAATCAATCTAATTCCTTATGCCTAGACAACAAAACTAAGCAAGCTCTATCCCTAGATGAATGCTCTTTTGCAATGATCACCCAAGTACACCAAATCCCTTTGGCTGTAATGATCAAAGCAAACATGGAGAATGAGTCTAATAGCAATCCTAGCTCCTTTGACAACTAATCCCTTAGGCAAAGCAAGCTATAAAAGCATAGATGAGTTGGTTCAGGCATTTCATAGAACACCTTCCGGGCATGAAATGCCTATGGCTCTATGTTTGAGAGGCCAACCCAAATATAGCAAGAAGAACACCAAATCAATGCAAGGAGATGATAGATCTAACACTAAGCACCTTGGATCTACTCCTAATCACCCTTAGTCTCCCAAGCCCATGAACCCTAGATAGATCTACTCACTAATACCCATGGAAAACCTCAAAATCAATGATGATTCAAGGCTAAACATGATTAAAGAAAGAGATAATCTATTAAACACACAAGAAATGATGTAAAAAGGATCAAAGATCCAAACTTTCTTCAAGTTCTAAATATGTTTTTTGAGAGAAAAGAAGTTAGATCTCTTAATGAGATTACAAGAGTATATATAGGAGGCTTGAAAGCCCTTAAAAACAAAAGAGAAAATTACTAAAATGCCCTTGGCCAAGTGATTTTCGACCAATGAGAAAAGAGGAGCCAAAAACGCTCAGGGTCAGCTTTCCCATGCCTGGCCGCGCGTCCTGACCCGAGCAGTTCGTCCCGTCCGAGAAATCCACCAGGCCGCGCGGGTCATGCAAGCCGCGCACGTCTGGCTGCGCATCCGGCCATTGTCCATCCGTCCAATCCCGCGCGGGTCATGCACCCCGAGCACCTCTGGCCGCGCATCCGGCCCTTGTCCATCCTGCTGTCCCGCGCGGGTCATGTGTCCCGAGCGTCCTGGCTGCGCATGCTGGCCCGTCCAAGCCTGTCCCTGGTGTGTCACGCGCGGGTACTCTCACCCGAGCAGTCCAGGCCGCGCGTCCGGCCAACCTGACATGCTTCAAGTGAATTGATCATAACTTCTCCAATACAGGTCCAAATGACTTGAAACCACTTCCATTGGAAAGCTAACTCAATTTGCTGTGTCTCCACAACATCTTAGCATCAGAAGACATTTCTAAGGCCTCCGTCCATGCTCATCTTTAAACCCCTCTCTTTCATCACAAAACTTCCAAACATCTCCAAAATCTCCAAAGTATACTCCAACACCTGATAGAGACTTATGAGTGCAAAATGAGCCTAAAGATGCCTAATGCCTAATCTAAATGAGCAAAAATGCACAAGATAAGATAGCTAAAAACATGTAAATATGCAAGACATCAACTCCCCCACACTAGACCTTTGCTTGTCCTCAAGTAAACTTTTCAAACACAAGGGGGATGGATGGATGCAAGGATGGGAACAAAGCCAAAGGAAACACTCATAGCACTCAACCTGACATCCTAAAGAAACATAGCAAATAGCATGAGCAAACTCTCTTATTATGCTCTAGCTTCACAAGGCCTATCAATTACTCTTATGCCTCTACACAAGATGCAATGCCTATCAACTAACATGCTCTCTTAACCAGCCCTCACATTGATTCACACACACACACACAAGGTGGAGTCTCACAAATGGGCACATGATCTCAATCATTTGGCTAGGTGATCAAATGGTCTAATAAGGATGAAAAGGAGGGTTCAATGCTTCATTTCAAGGTGGCAATCACTCAAAAATCAAGGAGCTTGATCATTATGCAAAATTTATCTAAGACTAGGAGCAATTCATGCATACATGGATCCATCCTCATCATTCTACCCAATTCCTAAGTGATTACAAGATCTATACCCTTTTTATTCATCCCATAACCCAAAATGAAGACATACTCACATCACTCACCCAATGAACATTTTCTTTCTTATGATTCAACCTCTAAGGACCTCTATTCACATTCTAAACTCTAACTCTTAAGTTTTTCCTTCCCCACTATCTTATTGAATCTTTCTTTTTCTTTTTCTTCTTTTTTTTTTTATTCTTTTTTTTTTATATATATATATACATGAGGGGGAAGGTCAAAAACTTCAATCAAGAGCTTTTCATTTTTCATTTCTAGGTCCCTAGGGATTTTCCTTCTCAAAACTTTCTTTGTTCATCAATCCCAACATTGTCATATCCTCAAACCCAAGATCCAAATCATTAGGTAAAAGACACTTCACTCACCATCCTAGAAGCTAGCTCAAATGATGACCCTATGCTAGCAAGAGATGAGAACAAATCCATGTCGTTCCCAATACTCTCAAGATTTTGCACATGACAAGCTATCAAAAGAGGCCTCACTCAAGCAAATCAATGTAGGTTTCAAAGAATGGATAGGGTTCAAGGGTGAGGGAGTGCCATTTGGGTTAACAAAGGGTGGTACAATGGAAAAAGATAACCCAAATGTGTATGAGATCCATGACTAAGTATGCAAATGCCCATATGCAAGAGAGATTAAGTTCATTCAAGTCTAAGTTCAGGATGGAGCTGGTCTTAAGAACAATGCCAATATCAAGCAAGCAAGCAAGCTTCAAGAAGAGTTTTCAAGGCTCAAAGCATGCAAGCCTTTCAAAAGATGCTTAAGCTACTTGATATGTTTAACTAGGGTGCCAAATTCAGTGCAAACAAGTGTTCTTTACAAGGCAATGCTCCACATGCAAATGAATGCAACCTATATGCTCTAGACTCAATCTTAAGGATGCAAGTGATGCAATCTACATGGTTCAAAAATTTAAAATTTTTTGGATTTTCTATGCACTTATGAATGTACAATGCAATGCATGAGACTCAAAATCACAAAGCAAACATGATCAAATATCCGGTACCTCCCCCACACTTAAATCACACAGTCTCCTGTGTGAGTAAGAGAGTAAGAGATACCTCAACAAGGCAAAATCAAATGTATATACAAAAGGGTTGGAATAATACCACACAAGGAGAGTTGGGCATGGTGCTTGTGGCGTGACTAGAAGCTGGCTTGGTTCATAGCAACTAGAGGAGGCTGCTACATGGATCATGGGGCTCAAGTGGTTCACCACCATTCTTCTCTCCTCTAGTGCTTGGCTCAACCTGGCAACCTTGACCACTTTTATTAAAAACTTAAAAGAGAATTGAAATTTCAAAACTATGTACAAGGATAACCATGGGACTTCCTCCCAAGTGAGCTTGTTTTGAGTCACTTAGCTTGACTACCTTTTCTCTTTGACTAGTGAGAAGGGGGATCCTTCCCACCTTCAAGTGTGATGATGAGGACCTGAGAGAGAAGCTCTTGAAGCTTGATAGGGTCATCTTGGAGCTGAGGAGTGATGATGGCTCTAGCACTTGAGAATGGTGTGGACCTGCCCTTATGCTTGATCTTGTACTCAATGGCTCCATCCTTGAGCTTCTTTGGATGGAGAGTGAGAGTGTGTGAGAGAAAATCGAGAGGAGGCTCTTTCACTATCTTCTTCTTGCCATGAGTGGCCCTTAAGGCTCCAGCCATCCCCTCTCTTTTAGCACTTTCCAAGTGCTCAACACACAACTCCTTAGAACACTCTCCATCAAGACCCTCTTTCTTACCTTCAACCTCTTTATCTTGGGGCTTCTCAACAGCTTGTACATCACAAGTGATTGTCCCACAATAGTCTGATTCGAGTGGAGGCTGGAGAGGATAGGAGACAGCTTTGTTGACATGCATGAGAGTGACCTTCTTGTTGGGAAAGTCAATGCAAGCTCCAACTGTTGTGAGGAAAGGAGTGCCAAGGATCAAAGGGACTCTTTCTGCAGATGCCATCTTCAAAACAGTGAGGTCAATAGGTATGGTGCAGGATCCAATCTTCAAGGGAAAGTCCTTGATTATGCCAAGTGGGGTTGTAGAAGAGGAATCCCCAAAGGTGAGAGAAGGAGTATCTGTTTCCATGCTTTCAATCCCAATACTCTGCACCATATCCAAGGAGATGACATTCACACTAGCTCCACTATCAACAAGAGCATCATCCATAGTTAGTCTACCAAGAGAGCAAAACAATGTGAACTTCCCTTGAGACTCAAGCTTAGGGAGGGACTTGGGAGGGATTGGTGGATCAATCTTCAGAAGTGAGATGTCCAAAAGTTCAGCCACTTCAGCTTGGTGGGTGAGAATGTCCTTTATGAGCATCATTTGGACATGAGCAGCATGCATATTGCTGATCTCTGGAAGCTTGACTCCAATATCACTGAGGTCTTTTCTTAATTTGGAGACCACTTTTTTCTGAGCTTTGGTGAGGAACCTTTGAGGGAAAGGAAGCTTATCATATGGTGATAGCTCAACCTCATTGTCTTCTTCCTTCACTTCTTTCAGCTTGGGGTTAGAACTCTTCTCAACTTGTGTCTTAACCTTAGTCTCATCAATCCTTCCTTGAACCTTCTTATCAGCTCTCTTCACAACTCTAGCTTCATCTGTGGCCACAACCAGTCTCTTATCATGTTCAATCAGATCTCCAAACAGTAGCCTCTCAATCTCATCAACATCATTCTTATGATCACTCAATGCAATCCTTGAAGAAGTTGAGAGGATGACATTGAAAGTCTCCTTAGGGTTCTTCTCTGGTTTCCCTGGTAGAGATCCCATTGGATTCTTGGAGGATGAAGACATGGATGCAACTTGGCTCTCCAAAGCTTTGAGATGAGAGGCAAGTTGCATGTACTTGTTGTTGAGGTCAGAATAGGTGCCATCAATCTTAGCATGGATGTTCTTGAACTCATCACCAATGGTCTTAGCATTTCTTTCTTGAGCTTCTAAGAGTTGCTTGAACATGGACTCCAAATTTGAACCTGGAGCCTGAGCTGGGGAAGAGCTTCCTTGGGGCTGAGTAGGCTGCTTTGCTTGGTAACCTCCTTGGTGATTGTTGTAGTAAGGTCTTTGCTGGTAGTTGTTTTGGTATTGGAAGTTAGGCTCTTTCCTATACCATGTGCCATTAGAATTGATGAAGCACAGCTCCTCTTGACCTTCTACACCATGAACTTCAGTAGTCCTAGCAGGCTGTTGCTGTTGCTGGTTCCCAATGGAGTTAAGCTGCTCTTGCTTAGCCTTCTCTACAAGAAGCTTGTCCAACTTTTCTTGGAGAGATTTGAGGACCTTTCTTGTGTGCGGATCATCTTCATCAGTGCCTCGGTTGGCCCTATCATGCTCCTCACTGTAGACTGAGTCACTCCTGGCCATGTTTTCCACTAGCTCCTCAGCATCCTGCTCAGTTCTGCCCAAGAAGAACCCATTGCTGGCTGTGTCCAATCTGCTCCTGAACTCTGGTAGAGCACCTCTGTAGCAGGTACTAAGCAAACTCTCCTTGGTGAAGCCATGATGTGGGCATTGAGACCAATAGCCCTTGAACCTCTCCCATGCTTCACTAAAGCTCTCAAGGTTCTTCTGCTGAAAGCTAGAGATCTCATTTCTGATCTTGGCTGTTCTTGAGGTATAGAAGAATTTCTCTAGGAATGCCCTCTTGCACTCATTCCAAGTAGTGATAGAGTCACTTGGAACAGCCTTCTCCGATAGATGTGCCTTGTCTCCCAAAGAGAATGGAAACAACCTCAGCTTGAAAGCATCTTCAGAGACTCCATTAATCTTGGACAAGCTACAGTAGCTATCAAATGTGTCCAAGTGATCAAGGGGATCCTCCACAGCAAGGCCATGGAACTTGTTGTTCTCAATCAAATGCAGCAGCCCTGATTTGATCTCAAAGTTGTTGTTCTCCACAGCTGGTGCTCTGATTCCCAACCTATGACCATGAATGTGAGGTTGGTCATAGGCTCCAATGGCTCTTGCTTGGCGTGGTTGGTGATGTGGCTGGCGTGGTGGTCTAGGATTGTCAGCTCTTGGACCATTGTCCCCTTGGACATTATCATCTTGAGGCAGATTCTCCATCTCAAACCCCAACCTTTGAAGATGAGCCTGTTGCTCTACTTCTCTTCTTTGTCTAGCTATCTCCCTCTCAAGTGCAGCAATCTCTTCAACAGTAGGAACCAAGTTGGATGCCCCTCTGCTTCTTGTGATCATACACCTGAAAGTCAAAGATAGAAGAGGCAAGAACCAATATCACAAGATACAATAAAAAGAAAAATGACTTAGTCTCAAGCAAATAACGAAATCCCAATGTCAAAATCAACTTAGAACTTGGCAACGGCGCCAATTTGATGACAAGCCTTTTCAGGTCCTAATCAAATGTTGTAGAATACAAGATGTCAATCCAATTCTAAGAGATTCTAATGCAAAGGGAATGCAAGTTCATGCTTAATCTAAGTCTATCAAGATGAGAGGATGATTATGAAACTAAGACAATATTAAAAATGCAATAAAAGATTGAACTTTCTTTCTCAATGAGGCAAGGTGGTTCTTGGGACAAGGGAACTGACTTTGGGTGATCAAGATTCAATCCAAGATACTAACTTTTCAATCAATCTAATTCCTTATGCCTAGACAACAAAACTAAGCAAGCTCTATCCCTAGATGAATGCTCTTTTGCAATGATCACCCAAGTACACCAAATCCCTTTGGCTGTAATGATCAAAGCAAACATGGAGAATGAGTCTAATAGCAATCCTAGCTCCTTTGACAACTAATCCCTTAGGAAAAGCAAGCTAAAAGCATAGATGAGTTGGTTCAGGCATTTCATAGAACACCTTCCGGGCATGAAATGCCTATGGCTCTATGTTTGAGAGGCCAACCCAAATATAGCAAGAAGAACACCAAATCAATGCAAGGAGATGATAGATCTAACACTAAGCACCTTGGATCTACTCCTAATCACCCTTAGTCTCCCAAGCCCATGAACCCTAGATAGATCTACTCACTAATACCCATGGAAAACCTCAAAATCAATGATGATTCAAGGCTAAACATGATTAAAGAAAGAGATAATCTATTAAACACACAAGAAATGATGTAAAAAGGATCAAAGATCCAAACTTTCTTCAAGTTCTAAATATGTTTTTTGAGAGAAAAGAAGTTAGATCTCTTAATGAGATTACAAGAGTATATATAGGAGGCTTGAAAGCCCTTAAAAACAAAAGAGAAAATTACTAAAATGCCCTTGGCCAAGTGATTTTCGACCAATGAGAAAAGAGGAGCCAAAAACGCTCAGGGTCAGCTTTCCCATGCCTGGCCGCGCGTCCTGACCCGAGCAGTTCGTCCCGTCCGAGAAATCCACCAGGCCGCGCGGGTCATGCAAGCCGCGCACGTCTGGCCGCGCATCCGGCCATTGTCCATCCGTCCAATCCCGCGCGGGTCATGCACCCCGAGCACCTCTGGCCGCGCATCCGGCCCTTGTCCATCATGCTGTCCCGCGCGGGTCATGTGTCCCGAGCGTCCTGGCCGCGCATGCTGGCCCGTCCAAGCCTGTCCCTGGTGTGTCACGCGCGGGTACTCTCACCCGAGCAGTCCAGGCCGCGCGTCCGGCCAACCTGACATGCTTCAAGTGAATTGATCATAACTTCTCCAATACAGGTCCAAATGACTTGAAACCACGTCCATTGGAAAGCTAACTCAATTTGCTGTGCCCCACAACATCTTAGCATCAGAAGACATTTCTAAGGCCTCCGTCCATGCTCATCTTTAAACCCCTCTCTTTCATCACAAAACTTCCAAACATCTCCAAAATCTCCAAAGTATACTCCAACACCTGATAGAGACTTATGAATGCAAAATGAGCCTAAAGATGCCTAATGCCTAATCTAAATGAGCAAAAATGCACAAGATATGATAGCTAAAAACATGTAAATATGCAAGACATCAATTCCCTAGCTCCTTGTGGATTCGATCCCTAAGTGCTACAACTTGACCTCTTTTGATGAGAGTAAGGTTGCTCTAGGGTAATTTGAGCAAGCACCAAATTTGGGGCTGTTGCCGGGGAGCTTTGGACAATGAAACGAGACCAACTCGCCATCTTGGTGAGTTGGATCACTTCCAACTCGCCAAAATGGCGAGTTGGATCACTTCTAACTCGCCAAAATTGCGAGTTGGACTAAAAAAAAAGACCAACTCGCCATCTTGGCGAGTTGGGCTCGGGAACAAGACCAACTCGCCATCTTGGCGAGTTGGGCTCGGGAACAAGACCAACTTGCCATCTTGGCGAGTTGGGTTAAAAAA
The DNA here is from genome assembly GCA_018703725.1 of Brassica juncea. NCBI lineage: Eukaryota > Viridiplantae > Streptophyta > Magnoliopsida > Brassicales > Brassicaceae > Brassica > Brassica juncea. The sequence goes on from CM031938.1 coordinate 24,863,494, forward strand.
AAAGAAGAGAGGTCCAACTCGCCATCTTGGCGAGAGGAACACTTCCAACTTGCTAAAATGGCGAGTTGGATCAGGCATGATGACCAACTTTCCCAAACAGCTCTCATCCTATCCTTACGGCCTTGTCTTCCGAAATCGGGTCGAGCTCTTTCTTTTTCCATCTCAATCGGAGCCACCATCGGAACTTTACGATAAAAACCGCAAAAACTTATTTCTATTTATGAAGTAAGAATGAATCGTGTAAAACGGCAACGGTTGAATAAACACCTTGAAATGTCTCCACTATACGATAAAATCGAGTTTTCGTAAATCGACGTCATTTCTAAAAGCACGTTGTTTTGATAAAATCAAAAGAAAACGCTTAAGTCAGAAACGGCCCGAATGAGTCCAGAACACGGATAAAAGCCCACTCTCGATTTTGTGCAAAATCAAGCCCAATCGTTATGACGGTATATCTTTATTATGCAGGAGAAGGTAAATGTCAAGTTTGGAGGATAAATGTGAAGTTTCCAAATATAAACGGAAAGATCGGAGAAAAATAGAATATTTCCGCGAAGCGATAAACTTGACCAGGGGCAGAAAAGGAATGAGCAAACTGCCTTAAGACGAGTATATAAGGATATCAAGGTTGAAGAGGCAAAAGGATCCGAACTCACAGCAAAAAACGTAGCATTTAGAGCAATAGGCAATTTTCCGTTTTTGTTATTGCATAGGAAACTCGCCGACAGCTCTCGCAGCCAAGGCTCTTACCTTGATATCTCTGGGACCTCTGGGAAATTAGGGTTTTCTTAACTTTCCTAAATGGAAGGAAATCGACAGTGCGAATTTTGGTTCCCACAAGCATTGATCGACGGCAACATCCAACCATCGATCGATGGTAGGCGTCCACCATCGAACATAATCGAGCCAGCTACGTACAAAAAAGCGGACGTTGATCAGCTAGTATGAGATCTACAGAGCTTTGGGAACAACAGAAGGCATACTTGATAAGAGATGTGATGACGTCTATTTCCCATTCGATCTCAGCATCAGCTCTTTGACTTCACGCACAGAAGACATGCAAAAGGAAATAGCTGAGATTCAGAGGCATTGAGAGTCATCTTAAGGCATCAAAATCGATTGATGGAGCCATCCTAATATTGATCGATTCCCGTCTTGCATCTCTAGAGGAGAGGCTACATTCATTTGATGATGGACTTGATGAGATTATTTTTTCTCAGGACTTGATGAAGAAAGAGTTCACTCAGGAATTAGAGGTTACTTCAGAATACATCTATGTCAGACTCAGAATACACCAGAGGAGCATTGGAAATCTCGGGGAAGGGATGCATTTAGTGAGTGGTACAATGGCAGTATTGAAAAATCATTCGACCCGAGCAGAAGAAGCCATAAGAAGCTTCATTGGCACTTGGTTCCATAAGGACAAAGAATATGTAGACACTTGCCTTCCAGCGAGCATTCTCTCACCTTCATACTAGCCAAACACCTTTTGAATCAAGCTAAATGACTATAAACAAGCCCTGCGTGGGAGGCAACCCACTATTAGGTAATTTTACTTAGTTTTATTGTTCACAATTACTTATTTTCGTTTTTAAACTATTATTGCAGGTTAAAAAAATGACCCGAGTAGATGTGTACCAGAGTCGACCGATGAGACGAGGACGACATCGATCGCCTGCAGCAGATGAGACACGATTGACGGTCCTAGTCGACCATCGATCGATCCCGATTCCGGTCAGGTATAACGATTATGCTTGTTACATTGAGTACTTATGATTTATTTTCTACCATAACTCCGACTAGATATACACTGGGGACAGTGTAGTTTATGTCTGGGGGAGGTTCAATGATATTAGTTTACTTTATGAGTCTTATTAACATTTTCAAAAGTTTTATTGAGTGAAGAAGGGGATGATGAACATTTTAAAAATTTTACTTGTTATCTTACCACTCTCTAGCACCACACTTAGATTTATTGACTGCAGAGTGTATTAGAGATACAAAAGTGGATCACCTATCAACTATGTCACACTTGCTGAGAATAATTGAAGGAACCAAAGCTGACCTCCAACCTAATTTTACTTTACTGCTTGTCTTGGGGCTCTGTATACATTGGATCAGGTTCCTCCTGTATGTCTGGAAGGTAAAAGTCTGTGTGTTTCTGGTTCCCTTCTCTCTCTCTCTTCAAGCATCCTAGATATAAAAGATTGAGATGATTTCCTAGAAGATGCAGAGGGGTAGAAGTATCTCCTATGACCGCAGAATTCTAATTCAGAAGGGAATGATCACACACTGTGGAAAAGAGGGGTAGGAGCATCTCCTGTGACCCCATTATTCGCTACACTTTGTCAAAATCAGAGCTACAAAAGTAGACAAGTTAATAAGATGAACAGATCAATGTTCATTGGAATTGAAACTATAAGGATTCAGAGAAGAGAGAAAAAAGGGAAGAAAGGGATCAGAAAAGATTATCTGTGTGTTCAGAAACTTGTTTGAGTTGAGTCCATGTGTCCCTTGATCGATACTCCCAAGGTAAAGCCTACACATTTTTTTATGCAAGAAATGAGGTTAGTAGAGGGGTTAGTCAGACATGATTTGCTAAGTTGCTGGTTAGATGAATTTAGTTGCTAAGCTAGAATATGGTATAAAATACCTCTGAAGTTGGAATTAATTTGATGTGGCTTGCAACATTGTAGAGGTGAGGATTATAAATTCAAAAATTTATGTGAGCCCCTGCTTTATTCAAACCTCTTTCACAGGACTACTCTTGTTTTACTTGAGGACAAACAAAAGGGTAAGTCTGAGAGAGTTAATATGCCATGGATTTTACCCACTTTTAACTATGGTATATGAGTGTTTTAGAATATGTTTACTACGATTTGTGGCCATAGTCAGGTCAGCATTAGTGGAGTTCCCATCTGTATCATCATATCAAAAAAAAAAAAAAAATTTGTATATCTTCTTAAAAACACAAGATTTTAAGCGTAAGAAAGTAACAGTCCATGGATCATACAGATATAAAATACCTGGTAAAAGAAGAAAAATGTAAACGACAAGAAAGAGGTAAATGAGCTTCATGGCCATTCTTGGCTTAGAAAAGTCTCCTCTGCACTCTTTAGTTTGCCTTTGAGTGTGACCTTAACTTTCTTATTATAGGAAAACGCAATATTTATATAGATATGTGGAAGTCCCTAGATTACTTTATCAAGATTGATAAACCTAAATCTTCCTTTTTCTACCAAATAATTTCGACCCATATTAGTGCCAGTGCGGAGCCATATACTATTCAAATAAGTACATATCAATACCTAACAAATATATAAATTTAGAAAGAATTATGGGCCCTATAGTGGTGCGTCTGATATCATTAATATAAAATTATAAAAACAAGGGAAAATGGGTTAGTTGAGTGATGTGCATAATAAGCTAATGAGAGATTTCCTATCTATGTTTGACTATTTTGCTCTACTTTTGAGTAGGTTTATAATTGGTTTTTGTACACCAAGTCAAAAGAATTAAAGAAGACAACGACAGGCGAAAGTCAAAAGTATGAAAAAGAAAACATGGATAAGTCCGCATTCATATGATCCGCTATGCCGCATAATATTTTTCAGATTGTTGTCAACTATTCCACGAAGACTGTGATATGCTCAAATTAATTCCAAATACATTCTCTCATATAAAAATCAATATAGTATTTAGGAATCGAATTCACGTAAACCAAAAATTATACAATATACTATCAGTTATTTGTAAAACTAGATCAATAATAGAAACCAATAAATCAAAAAAAAACAAAATAAACAATTTGTACAAAGATAAGAAAACACAAGATTCATGGATAACAAACATACAATCAAAACTCAGATTCATGGATAACAAAAGTTAAGTTCAGTCCTCGAACTAAAATTATATATATATATATATATCTATATCTCCTTCAAAGCCAACTCTCATTAGACGATAAATTTCTCTAGACATGCATTAATGATCCAATTCAATATGTTCACTACATTCTTTACACGAACTTGCATTGTGTCTAATAACCAAGCTCGGCATGATTTAGTTCAAGTTATTTGTCCCACTCTCGTGCTATTCCAATTATCCTTAAATTAAGTTCCTAGTTAATAGTTCAAAGAATACGCATTTAGATTAATCCTGGTGAAGGAAACAATATGATACCCTAACAGTTCTATCAATCACAAATTCATCAAAACCCTAGAAAATCTCAAGATCTAACAGACATGATCATCCAAGACATAGCAAATAAGTGAATGAATTGCATAAACAGTATGAGGATAAGAAATACATGTGTTTAAATGAGTTCAAATCTTCTCTCCAAAACCTCTCTCAAATTAATAAAGCTTAGCCGAAACAGTGCCTGGAAAATAAACCAACATAGTGATGTGATCTTGGGCTTATCTACGAAGTTATGGGCATGGAAGACATTCAGAAATTGATCCATGATGTTATCTAACATGTCAAGCCCATTTTTATCAAGTTACAAGCCCAAAAAGATTCATAAACAAGTGGTTTATTTGCTGTCCAAGAGGAGTGACGAAAATTGGAGAATAAATTGCATGGAAAGCTTCTCTCTCTTACATGCAAGGAATGCTTCTTTCAAGAACCTTCTCTCTCCTCCATGCACTGATTTTATTATTTCCCATGTAATAAATATCTAGCTTTGTGAGCAAGTTTAGTTCTATTATAAATAACTTGTAATATCTATTGAAATGAATAAGAGTTGAGTTTATATTTTTGAAAACCTTGAGAGTGATTCTCAAACTTGTTTTCGATCATGGTGTGTCATATCCATTGGTCAAAACTTTTTATGATTGTTGGTGTGTAATATCCTTCAATCTAACTCAATCAAACTTGGTGTGTCATATCCAAGGGAGATTGTTATAGGGTAGTATCAGGAGATTTTCCGCACCTCTTGTGTCACCTTTCGATCCACATCCCTTGATTGTTTGTCGCTTACTGCCTCATTCGATGCAAGGCTTATCCCTTACCAATTTCAGAGTGTATTCCTTGGGAGGTTTTTCATCATTTGGTATCAGAGCCACTCTGAAAGCGGTATTCACTTCTGTTATCCACCATTCTCATCTGTCCATCTTCTACAAAAAAAAAAGAGAGTTCTGTTTTTACTGTTCTTCAAATCTGCTGGATCTTTTGGAAAGTGTGTGTTCAAGTTTTTCAGAGCAAGATTTGAGGACAAATCTTTTTGAAGAGGAGGAGTATGATGTGATCTTGGGCTTATCTATGAAGTTATGGGCATGGAAGACATTCAGAAATTGATCCATGATGTTATCTAACATGTCAAGCCCATTTTTATCAAGTTACAAGCCCAAAAAGATTCATAAACAAGTGGTTTATTTGCTGTCCAAGAGGAGTGACGAAAATTGGAGAATAAATTGCATGGAAAGCTTCTCTCTCTTACATGCAAGGAATGCTTCTTTCAAGAACCTTCTCTCTCCTCCATGAACTGATTTTATTATTTCCCATGTAATAAATATCTAGTTTTGTGAGCAAGTTTAGTTCTATTATAAATAACTTGTAATATCTATTGAAATGAATAAGAGTTGAGTTTATATTTTTGGAAACCTTGAGAGTGATTCTCAAACTTGTTTTCGATCATGGTGTGTCATATCCATTGGTCAAAACTTTTTATGATTGTTGGTGTGTAATATCCTTCAATCTAACTCAATCAAACTTGGTGTGTCATATCCAAGGGAGATTGTTATAGGGTAGTATCAGGAGATTTTCCGCACCTCTTGTGTCACCTTTCGATCCACATCCCTTGATTGTTTGTCGCTTACTGCCTCATTCAATGCAAGGCTTATCCCTTACCAATTTCAGAGTGTATTTCTTGGGAGATTTTCATCACATAGGTTAAACACGTTGTTGGGTCAAAATCGGTCACGACAGAATCAATGCCTGAAAACCAACATAGAAAAGTTTTCCTTCCTTAAATAAGAAAAAACACGAGAGAATAAAAACTCCATGTGATTCGTAAAGGACTCAAAGGAGCAAGTCCTCGACAAATGTCAATCGTTAAAAAATGGCTCCCGAGATTACGAAAAATACAAGAAATCATTTTTTCCTAACTTCTGATTGTCTCAACTCTCTACGTTCGGGATCATTTCATCACGACGGAACTGTTGGAATTCATGAGTGTTTGTCTCATGTCAAGAGAGTATTCAGTTAACTTGTAACTGAATCCCCTTCAACCATACAACATGAACTCACCCACACACTTGAAGAGACAACCAACTGGTGGTTGAATCTTCTTGAACAGCCTATACTATAACCAAGATCCTAGAGAGTAAACTGGTTATAGAAAGCTGAGAAGCTCTAGTTTGAATCTATCCTTCTGTAGTAACACAACACTTTGAGTTTGTGTACTTAGATGAAGAGGATTTAGAATCAGTAATCTAGAGCTTAAGAGAAGATAAAGAAGAGTTTAAGTGAGTTTTACAAGTATTAAGCTGCCTTAAGAGAGGGAGAGTTAAGGCAGCCTCTAAACCATGACTTCTAAGCACTCTACATTGTGACTATTTTTTAGAACACAAGTAAGGGAGAGAGGCCACGAAATTAGACTGATAGAAACTTGTATTAATTGATACTGGATAACTTGTTACAAGAGTGGTGAAGCCTTTAAATAGGCAATCACTTACAATAAACAAAGATTAAATCAGGGAACACTAAACAACTAATATAATGGGGAAATGGAAGAGTCCAGGAGGATATGGACAAGGGGAGGCACGACCAGAAGCAGAGAAAGAGACAGGAGAGAGGTTGGCACAGCCTGCTTGAGTGAAAGGGACATGTCCAGCTGCTTCTCCAAAGCAACCCATGTGACTTCTTCTTTTCAAATTCAAACAAGCCTCTCTTATTTAAATTCAAACATTTTTCCTTTACTTCACAGAGGTTCCCACGTCCATAAGGTCCTCCACAACTCATTCCTTGCCTTGCAAGTCAGGTTAGGTCAAGTGGTAGCTTGTGGAGCAAGTCTGTACAAAACAGAACCAAATTGGCTTCTCTTGATGAACTTATATCCTTGGATCATCAACCAGCTTCTTCTTCTGGTCATTCCTTTATTTATTTCAATACTCCCCCTCAAGCTTGACCATAGGAGATCCTTGGGCAAGCTTGGAACTGAGAGCACTTGCCTCATTAAAAACCTAAGTCTGGAAAACCTCATGGGATAAAACCATCACTTAGGAAAAAAGAGTGCAATTACCTTCAGCCTAGGGATTGGCCAGTGAGTCTAAGGAGTTTAAGATGATTTTGAAGGACTCCTTCGACTATGGATCATGGCCTTACTTCAATGGCAAGCAGGCACCAATGCCTTCCTTGCTTCACACTCATCACACCTTTGAGCTTCTTCTTGTGGTCAGAGCTTGTCTCCCTTTTTCTTCTGGCTTCTTGCCTTCATCATGGGTTGAGTCCAAGCCTGCCTTGTTCATAAGCTCAATAGGTACCTGATTCAAACAATGCACAAACACATGCATCAATTCTCAAGGGGTGAACCTATTTATTCATAAGAATCAGTATAGATTTAGGTACTTCCCTTGCATAAGTTTCTGAAGAATGAACATTGGCTTCTCATATTTAACACCCTTCCTCAAGCTTAACCTGAGAATAAGAGTATGTGGTCAAGCTTGGAAGATGAGAGCCAATGATGATCACCATGCCTTGAGACAACATCCCTCTTAACTTGAAGCTTCATCAACCAGGTACAAACACACATGCTATGGGCTGATTCATAGCTTCCCCACTGAAGGTAACTGTTCTAACTCCTTTTTAGAAGCTGATCCATAGCTTCCCAACCAGAAGGTAACTGTTCTAACTCCATGCCTTGGGCTGATTCATAGCTTTCCACTCAGCTTGACTCTCCACCTGATCTTGTCAAGTAGTCTCTGGTGGCCATCTGTTCTAACACCAAGTTGTTGCTGTCCTTGTTGAATTCTTCTTGCAATGGCTTCTAGACAGGCCATGGAAGCTCATTTACAGGAACCACCCAAGCACGGTATCCTCCTCCTGGGACATAGCCGACCGCAACTCCTCCTTCTGATTGGCCCTAGGGTGGGGACGCTGCCCTCTTTACTCTCCCCGCCCTAGGGCGGGGATGTCGACCTCTGATATACCATGGATTTGACCCACTTTTACCCATCGTTTATAGGTGTTTTGTGATATAATTATTAAGTTTTGGAGTCCATTAGGTATGTTTTCAGGTTCAAGAGTTTTTTGGAACAAAGTGATGTTCTGGAGCATTTTGGAGCACAAGAGAGATTTCACCTGAGCTGACCATCAAACCAGACAAGAGGTCGACATTCAGAGTTAATGATCGATCGATGCACACTCTTTGCCATCGATTGATATCGAAGAAAGGTCCACGACAGAAGTTAATAATCAATCGATGCACATCCTATGACATCGATTGACGGTGAATCAAGCAGAAGACAACCGACTTAAAGCCCAAGACTTCATCTAATTTCATGATTGCCCCTGACAAGTTTTTAACCTAGTATTTATAGTTTTTCTAAGTGTTCAAGACAGAGAGAGATTTTCTATTCTATTGTTTTACACATCTAAATTTTTTAGGGATTTCTAGAGCTGGAGAGAAGATCCAAAGAGATTTGTGATTAGAACTCCATTATTATCTATCTATCTATCTATGCAGTTTTCTTATTACTTTGTTATTATGAATTGCTTGACTATGTATGAGTAGTTCTATTGTTAGATTTAGGGTTCAAATAGGTTATAAGGGATTAGCCCCAACTATAGATTGCTAAGTTGTGATATTCATCATTAGGATGCTCTTAATGCTTGTCTTCTTGAGTAGCTAACTAGAACCTTGACCTAGGATATAAGTTATTACTTGACCTTATCCTGAACCTATCCTAATTGAGGTAAGATTACTAGAAACAAACGGAAGTTGATCTAGGAACTCTTAGTGTGCACTCATTCAACCCGATCTCAAAGCTTGGCTCGAACGCGTCGATCGATACTCCTATTGAGTAATCGATCGACAGTGCCAAAGGTGTATCGATCGACGGTGCCAAAGGTGTATCGATCGATATTCCTATAGAGTAATCGATCGATATTCCTATAGATTAATCGATCGACACTTTCTAATTGAACGAACCGAAAGGTAAGATAATTAGATCTAGTCAATAGGCGAATCTAGAAGGCGGAAGGTGATCAATTTGTTCTTATGAAGTTGAGCTCTACAATATCACGCATACAACTTGTTAGGCATCTATAAGATTATAATCCTAATTATTTGAATAGAAACCCTAAGTCTAGCTACTTTCCTTTAATTGTGAAAACCCTTCAATCAACCATTTGAGAAATTTACTTGCTCAACAACCTGCTATTAAACTTTAATCATATTCAACCTAGCTTAATCACCCTGATTAGATCTTATTGGTTCCCTAACTCTTTGTGGAAGCGATCCTTAAGTACTACAGCTGAACCTCTTATTTGAGAGAGTAATTCACTCCTTAGGGTAATTTGAGTGATATCAAATTTGGCGCCGTTGTGATATCTTGTGTATTTGCATGATTTAATCCTTGTTTTAGCTTCTTTTTGATCTTCAGAATCCATATAGAATGCAAATAGGTTGCATTTGCATTGCATTTGTCCTTATCAGGTATTGGAGATGCTAGTTGGTGACTTTGGAGACATTAGAGATGATTTTGGAGCAAAAGGATGATTTATGTTCGAGAAAGCTCACCATGCCTAAGTGTCCCAGCGGCCTAGGTGCCCCAGCGGCCTTGCGTCCCCGTCACCTATACCGCTGCAAAGTTGAAAACGCACGTAAGCTCACTCGGCCTCATCCCGCGGTCTACGAAGCCGCGCCACGAACAAGAAGCCCCACACGGCTAAGTGTCCCAGCGGCCTAGGTGCCCCAGCGGCCTTGTGGCGCGTCATCCAGGCCGCTGGAGGCCCTGTTTATTGACTATTTACCATTTTGCCCCTCTACGTTTTAGACTCTGAAAACCTAAGTTTAAGTGTTTTGTGTAAGCCATCAGGCTATAGGAATCTTTTACCTTTGAGAAAACCACCAAAAAACCATTTGGAGAGTTCATCTCTTGGATTTATTTGATCATTGTTCTTGTTATCTTGTTGATTTCTATCTATTTTCTGTATATCTCTACATGATTAATCTGAAATCTATTATGGGTTTAAGAGGAATCATGGAGATTAGTGAGTAATCCTCATTTGAATTCATGGGTTAGGGAGATTAAGGGCGATTAGGCTAGATCTAAGATGTTTAGGTGTAGATCATTCTTATTCCTTGCTAGTAGAGTATCCATAATGCATCTTCTGAGTTGGCCTCTCAAAAGTTGATCTTTAGACATTTCCCACCCACAAGATGTTTGATGAAATGCCTGAGACAACTCTCCTAAGCTTTTAACATACTTTACCAAAGACATTTGTTGTTAAAGGTGTTAAGATAGCCAATAAACTTGCTAGTAATGATTGCTTTCATGTTATTCAGCCAAAGACATTTGATGTTTGAAATGTGTTAGCAAATGAACATTCATCTAGACATAGAGTTTGTTTAACATGTGTCTAAGCTTAAGGTTGATAGTTTGATTGATCATTTGCCATCCTTAGTTCGAAACTTGATCACCCAAGGTCTAATTCCTATACCCATGAGTTCTCTTTTATCATAGCCAAAGAAAGTCTCTTCTTTTATTGTTTTCTGTTATTGCATATTCTCATTAGTAGTAGTTTAAAACCATCCAAATTACAGGTTGCACTTAGATTAAGTAAGTACTTGTGTTCTTAGTGCTTTGAATCCCTCAGAACTGGTTCGACATTCACTCATACTACAACATTTGTCTTAGGAGCCTTGAAAACTCCTAGCATCAAATTGGCGCCGTTGCCAAATTCTGAGTAGATTTAAACATTGAGATTTAGTCACTTGCTTGAGACTAAGTCGTTTTTTCTTTTATCTTGTTACTGATTCTCCATCTTCATCTTCCTTGGCATTTCAGGTGTATGAACTTGAGGAGTAGAGGCACAACAAACCTTGTTCCAAGAGTTGAAGACATTAGAGCATTTGAAAGGGAAACTAGAAGAAGGAGACAAGCAGAAGAGCAACAGACTCACTTAGAGAGGTTGGATACAGATATGGAAAACTTACAACAAGGTGGAAATGTGAACGGTCAAGGTGCTGACGACCCTCCACCACAAGGGCCACAACACCCACAGCGCCCAGCTCGAGCCATTGGAACCTATGACCGCCCTAACATTCATGGGCATAGGTTGGGAATCAGAGCACCAGCTGTGGAAGCCTACAACTTTGAGGTCAAACCAGGACTCCTCAACGTGATCGAGAACAACAAGTATCATGGCTTGGCTGTAGAAGACCCATTTGATCACTTGGACAAGTTTGACAGTTACTGTGGGTTGTCAAAAACTAGTGGTGTGTCCGAGGATGCCTTCAAGCTCAAGCTATTCCCTTTCTCTTTGGGGGATAAGGCACATCAGTGGGAGAAGTCTCTACCCAGCGATTCCATCACCACCTGGGATGACTGCAAGAGAGCATTCTTGGAGAAGTTCTTCTCTACTTCAAGAACTGCTAAGCTGAGAAATGAGATTTCTAGTTTTCAACAGAAGAACTTAGAAGGATTCAGTGAAGCTTGGGAGAGATTCAGAGGCTACCAAGATCAATGCCCACACCATGGTTTCTCCAAGGAAATCTTGCTAAGCACATTCTATAGGGGTGCTCTCCCTAAGTACAGAGCCAGATTGGATACTGCTAGCAATGGGTTCTTCTTGGGAAGAACTGAGGAAGATGCAGAGGAGTTGGTTGACAACATGGTGAAGAGTGACACAGTCTACAATGGAGACCACGATAGAGGCAGTATAACTGATGACAAGCAGACAAGAAGGGAGCTAAAGGCTCTACAAGATAAGATAGACATACTCATTGCTGATAAAGTTACCCAAGAGCAGCTGCACTTTGTTGGTAACCCAAACCAAGAACCACCACCTAAGGTCAATGAGGTTGAAGGTTTGGAAGGTCAAGAAGAGTTGTGTTTCATCAACAACAATGGCAGTTGGTACAAGAAAGAGCCCAACTTTCAGTACAACAACTACCAACAGAAATCCTATCTTAACAACCAACAGAGTGGTTATCAGCCTAGGAACAACCAGCAAGGCAACTATCAGCCTCAGCAAAACCCTCCTCCTGGTTTCTCCAACAACGGGAACCAATCTTCTCACCAACAAGCTAATCCTTCTACCTCTACTCCTCGGGAAAGCAACACTGATGTTCTACTGAAACAGATCTTGGAGTCTCAGACTAGAAGTGAGAAGCAGGTTGGATATGAGTTGAAGAACCTTCACTCCAAGATTGATGGAAGTTATAATGAGCTCAACAACAAGTTCAGGGCATTGGAAAACCAGTTTGCTTCCATGAACACTCACCAGAATCGCCAGCAAGGGTCTCTACCTGGAAAATCTGAGAAAAATCCCAAGGAGTATTGCAATGTTGTCCTCTCTACTACTTATTAAAAGATTGAATTGAGTAACCACAAGAAAGAGGTAGATGAAATTGAAAAATTGGTGTTTGGAACTGAGATTGGACAGGTTGAGCATCTGATTGTAGCAACAACTGAGGCAAAGATTGTGGAGGAAGCTGACAAGATGGTTGAAGCAAAGATTTTGAAGGGAGATGAACCCATGGCTGACAAACCAGTTGCAAAGAGAGCTGACCAGAATCTGAAAGAGGTCAAGCTGGAGGACACCACTGAGGTTGAGCAGTCACCCTATGACAAGCTCCCATTTCCACAAAGGGACCTCACCAAAGCTCAGAAGAAGGTGATTTCCAAGTTCAGAAAAGACCTAGGTGCTATTGGAGTTAAGCTTCCAGAGATCTCGGGTATGCGTGAGGCTCATGTCCAAATGATGCTCATCAAGGACATTGTAGACCACCAAGCAGAAAAAGCAGAGCTTCTCAACATCTCAACTTTAAAACTTGATCCACCAGTCACACCAAAGTCTCTCCCTAAACTAGAATCCCAAGGGAAGTTCACCTTGTCTTGCTCCCTTGGTAAACTCACCTTTGATGATGCTCTTGTTGATTCTTGTGCAAGTGTGAATGTGATCTCAATGGAGATGGTGAAGAGTCTTGAGATTGAACACATGGAGCCAGATACTTCCTCTCTCACGTTTGGGGATTCTTCTTCTAGTACCCCTATTGGTCTCATCAAGAACTTCCCTTTGAAGATTGGATCTTGCACCATTCCTATAGACCTCACTGTCTTGAAGATGGCTACTGAGATGAGAGTTCCATTGATCTTGGGCACACCATTCCTTACTACTGTGGGTGCTTGCATCGATTTTGCCAACAAAAAGATCACACTCCTCAATGTCAACAAAATAGTCTCTTACCCAATTCAGTCTCCCCTGGATGTTGAGTATTGTGGAACCATCACTTGTGGAGACCCCTCCATTGAGAAGATAAAGGCTGCAGTGGTTGTTAGTGAGAAAGAAACTCTTGAAGGTGGGAAGGATCCCCCTTCTCCACTCTCCACTTGAGGTACCACTCCACCACCTTTCCCTTGTATATACCAGTTATTTTTTGCATATTAGCTTTCTTTTGGGTATTTCTCTCAACTTAACAACACAGAGACTGTGTGACTTAAGTTTGGGGGAGATACCAGTATTTGATCATGTTTGCTTTGATGTTTTTGCATTGAGTCTTGCATTGTACATATCTATTTGCATAGAAAAACCCAAAAAATATTTTGAAGAATTTGAAAAACACAAAAAGAATCATTTAGTTTGCATCACTTGCATTTCTAGGAGAGTCTAGAGCATATAGGCTGCATTCTCTTGCATTGGGAGACCTCGCGCTTGAGTATCTTATGCACCTCTCAAAAAGACTTGTATGCTTCGAGCCTTGAAAACTCTTCCTGAAACTTGTTAATTGCGGAAACTCAGTCTTTGAAGCCAACTACAACCTTATTTGAACTGGACGAACTTAATGCATCTTGCTCATGGTTACTTGTGTACTGAATCATGGCTATACACACTTGAGTTGTCACATCTTTTATGCCAATCTTTTTGACAACCTCTAGTGGTAGACCTCTCCCAAAACCCTTCCTCCTTTTAAGCCTTCATTGATTGATGAGTGAGGCATTTTTTTCGGAAAGTCTTGCATGCACATAATGTTGAGAGTATTGGGAACGCCAATGCTTGATCTTCATTCTTGCTAGATTAGACACACTATTGTCTAGCCATAGGATGAGGGTGAGTGTTGTAAAGTTTGATTTGGGAATATGAAAAAGTTGAAGGAAAAGAATAAACTCTTTGTGCTTAATTGACTAGTCTTTATGGGATAAGTAGAGAAACCTCTAGCTCAAGGTGTGAAAAGTTTTAGCCCCCAAATATAAAAACAAAAAAGAAAAAGAAAAAAATATATAAAAAAAAAGAAAAAGAATAAAGAAAGGGGGCTAGCAAAGTTAGTATGAGCTAAGAGGTGTTCAAAAAGTGTGATGAATCCCTTGTAGAATAAAGAGTTTTATGTTGAGAAGTGTTCTTGAGATCTTTGGGTGAGAGATGTGAGTTGAGATTGGTATTGGGAAATGAATGTGTATCATATATGTTTGGGAAAAGGGTAGAACAATGGAGATTGAGCATTGTATGCATGAGTTGATCCCTTTCTTAGATATATTATGTGCAATGTCAAGGCTACTAGTCTTGAGAGTATACCATCTTAAAGATCATATTTCTTGAACCTCTTGACTCACTTGAATAAAATGCCTACCCTTACCCAAATGATTTGGACCAATTGACCATTTGCAAGAATTCACTTGATACTATGCTTAATGAACATGAGAGTTGGCTGATTTGTATGTGTGAATGCATGATGATTAGTGTAGGGACAGAAAGAGTTAAGATAGGCCATAGTATAATAAGAGAGAGTGTGCTCATGATGAATTTAGATGTTGATTTGAGTGCTATGTGTGTTTCCTTTGGTTATGAGTTTCTCTTTCAAACCTCTCCTCCTTTGTCCTTGCTAGTTTACTTGTGGACAAGTAAAGGACTAGTGTGGGGGAGTTGATATCTTGTGTATTTGCATGATTTTAATCCTTGTTTTAGCTTCTTTTTGATCTTCAGAATCCATATAGAATGCATATAGGTTGCATTTGCATTGCATTTGTCCTTATCAGGTATTGGAGATGCTAGTTGGTGATTTTGGAGACATTAGAGATGATTTTGGAGCAAAAGGATGATTTATGTTCGAGAAAGCTCACCACGCCAAAGTGTCCCAGCGGCCTAGGTGCCCCAGCGGCCTTGCGTCCCCGTCACCTATACCGCTGCAAAGTTGAAAACGCACGTAAGCTCACTCGGCTTCATCCCGCGGTCTACGAAGCCGCGCCACGAACAAGAAGCCCCACACGGCTAAGTGTCCCAGCGGCCTAGGTGCCCCAGCGGCCTTGTGGCGCGTCATCCAGGCCGCTGGAGGCCCTGTTTATTGACTATTTACCATTTTGCCCCTCTACGTTTTAGACTCTGAAAACCTAAGTTTAAGTGTTTTGTGTAAGCCATCAGGCAATAGGAATCTTTTACCTTTGAGAAAACCACCAAAAAACCATTTGGAGAGTTCATCTCTTGGATTTATTTGATCATTGTTCTTGTTATCTTGTTGATTTCTATCTATTTTCTGTATATCTCTACATGATTAATCTGAAATCTAATATGGGTTTAAGAGGAATCATGGAGATTAGTGAGTAATCCTCATTTGAATTCATGGGTTAGGGAGATTAAGGGTGATTAGGCTAGGTCTAAGATGTTTAGGTGTAGATCATTCTTATTCCTTGCTAGTAGAGTATCCATAATGCATCTTCTGAGTTGGCCTCTCAAAAGTTGATCTTTAGACATTTCCCACCCACAAGGTGTTTGATGAAATGCTTGAGACAACTCTCCTAAGCTTTTAACATACTTTACCAAAGACATTTGTTGTTAAAGGTGTTAAGATAGCCAATAGACTTGCTAGTAATGATTGCTTTCATGTTATTCAGCCAAAGACATTTGATGTTTGAAATGTGTTAGCAAATGAACATTCATCTAGACATAGAGTTTGTTTAACATGTGTCTAAGCTTAAGGTTGATATTTTGATTGATCATTTGCCTTCTTAGTTCGAAACTTGATCACCCAAGGTCTAATTCCTATACCCATGAGTTCTCCTTTATCATAGCCAAAGAAAGTCTCTTCTTTTATTGTTTTCAGTTATTGCATTCTCTCATTAGTAGTAGTTTAAAACCATCCAAATTACCGGTTGCACTTAGATTAAGTAAGTACTTGTATTCTTGGTGATTTGAATCCCTCAGAACTGGTTCGACATTCACTCATACTACAATATTTGTCTTAGGAGCCTTGAAAACTCCTAGCATAACGTTGCCGGGGAGCTTTGATCGCCATTAGACTTAATCTTAAGTTTATGTTATTTCTTCTATAAAACCACTTTCTTACGTCATCTTTTTCTTGTCTTTTCAGGTGCATGCCCAGCAGTACCAGAAGCAACAAGGAAAATCAACTGCTATTCTCAGAAGATCTTGCTTGCCTGGAACATTTGATCCGCAAAGACAAACGCTCCGCATCGATCGACATCAACACCTGTTGGTCGACCAATATTAGCTTACCACCATCAACCGAGTCTTCTACTCCGTCGATTGATACTCGCTCTTTATCATCGACCGATCCTACTTTTGTGTCGACCGATATGTTACACCCGACATCGATTGATACAGCACTTCGTACATCGATCGATACTCAGCCGCGATACATGGTTGCGACACTGATTCTCAGACAGGATGAGAATGGAAACATGCATGATCTAGAAGGTCATCTGCGTAATGCAGCAGGTCAGAGGATAGATTCTCAGCGGACTGTAATCCCTGAGCCTGAAACTGAAGCTACAGGAGCTTCTTAACCTATAGAAGAGGCTAATCGACCCAGAACGTTGGCTGATTACAACCGTCCAGATCAGTTCTATGCCAACAGATCAGCCATTCGCCCTCCAGCTATCTAGAGAGGTGATTTTGAGTTGAAGCCACAGTACTACACACTCGTGGGACAGACACCCTACCGTGGGTTATCTCATGAGCATCCTATGGACCATCTGGAGAGATTCGAGGATCTTAATCTGCTATTAAAGCCAATGGAGTCCCTACAGAGTATGTTCTTTGCAAACTCTTCAAGTACTCACTTGCTGGAGAAGCTTCGCAATGGCTTAAGCATTTACCACCAGGATCTCTTGCATCCTTCACCGACATCAAGAACTTATTCTTGCGTAACTTCGTTGATGAGGCACGCGCTGAAGACTTAAGGAGCAAGATTTCTACATTCACTCAGGAGCCTACATAATTTTTCAGAAGCTCATGGATCAGATTAAAGTCCTACCAGCGAGATTGTCCACACCACTTATTCAACAAAGTGCAGCTGCTCAGTAATTTCTTTAAAGGCATCGCACTACAATATCAGATGGCTCTGGACAAAGCTAGTGAAGGTAACTTCAACACTAGGAATCCAGAAGAGGCTGTGAGACTTATAGAAAATTTGGAAATATGCAACCACCCTTGGGAAGGAGCAGATGGATGAAGTGAAAGCAAAGCTGAACAGTGTTCACAGGCTTCTCAGGAAGCAAGTTTGCGCAGTAGAGGACGCAGAGGCTGTAGACACAGAGGATGGAACAGAAGCAGAGGAAGAGGAAGTGAAAGTCCTCAATGGCAATGGATTTCAGAGATCTGGAAACCAGAGTGGAAACAGGAACTTCTTTGGACAAGGAAGTAATTTCAACCAAATTTCACAGAAACCCTACAGCAACTACAACAACAATAGCAGGAGCTATGGAAACTCCTATTATCAGAATCCACCACCACCAACTCAGGAGAGCAAGATAGAAGCGATGCTTGACCAGGTTCTTGAAGATCAGCAGAAGCTAACAGTGGATTTCAATAGAAAGATTGATGCTGTCTACACCAACCTGAATACAAAGTTTGAAACTTTGAGCACACATGTGAAGAAACTAGAGACCCAGGTGGTTCAGATAAGAGAAGCAGTTAAGAGGCAGGAGGCCTTAACCAGGGCGATACGTGAAGATTCGGCAAAGCACCAAGTGAATGCCATCATAGATGATGATTTCTGGCAAGTGGTGAAGGCATGAGAAACTACAAGAGGGGGACTTCGAAGTAGAAAGCTCGATGAGTATCGGCGGATCGCATTGGCGTCGATCGACGCCAACTCTCGACCATTGATCGATGGACTCCAACCAAAACCGAACGTCGAGCCCCAACAAACATCGATCGACAACAGAGTCAGTTGAATCATGTAATGTCGTGAGGATTATGACTCACGAGGAGTTCGCAGCAAGACACCCACATCCGCCCAGCCCTATTAATGTTAAAATCGATCAGCATAGAGAACAAGCCATCGATCGACAAAGTATGAATGATATCGATCGACAGTAGAAAGCACCCATTGATCGACGTGCAACTCAAACATACCAAGTGCAGTTACCAAAGATTGATGTAGCACGACTCAATGCACTCAGGCATCCATCAAAACCTTCAAATAACCAACCAGATACCACTAATACTCAGCCTAAAGATGCACATGAGCCTATGGAAGTTGATAAGACTCTTGAAGGGAGAACCTTGAGGAGAAGGAAGGAAAAGATTCATAAGCATATGAAGAGGGGAGTCAATGAGAAGGAGATGAATGGTTTCACAAAGAAAGTTCTCAGAATCCCACTAGACAAGCCGTTTGAGGAAGCTTACTTTACCCACAAATTGTGGATGTTCTTCAGGGAAACCAAGGAGACAGAGGTGGACATTAGGAGAATGTTCCACCAGGTCAGATATAAGATGAAGAAGAGGATCACATTGAAGAAGAAGAGTGATCCTGGGAAGTTCACAGTACCCTACTTGGTGTGGGAACCGAAATTCACACCGTCGATTTTAATGAATAAAAACGGAGGAAAGCCAAGTTAACCCGACTTTCCCTGAAGGTCTGGATTCTCTGCGTCAGCCAACGACAAGTGACCGAATAAATGCGGAAAAGGTTTTGTTAAGATTTGCGACTGGACCTTAAGAAAGGCTGCCTACGTACCCCTTTCGAGGATCAAGTCGGACGTAGTTCAATTAGAAAGAATTGAACAAGAGATCGAACAGTCTATGCCTAGTTCGTCTAGTATGAGCGCTGGTCATAGAAACAGGCATGTCGAAGATAACGCCTGGGGTTTCTATGTGCGGAGCTCTTAAGTAAAAGAATTGTCCGATCCTTCCGAGAGGAGCGGAGATTTGCGAGCAGGAGGCGGCCAGACGTTCTGGGGCCTGGTTTGTCTAGTATGAGCGTTGGTCATAGAAACGGGCATGTCGAAGATAATGCCTAGGGTTTCTATGTGCGGAGCTCTGAGTAAAAGTATAGTTAGATCCTTCCGAGAGGAACATGGGTCTTGCGGAGAAGATAAAACTAGAACAAGAGGCGGCCAGACGTTCTAAGTCTTGCCTCGCTGGCCTAACCGCCTAAGTTCTAAGTTCTCTAAGCTAGCAGGAGTTCTCTAAGTCTAGATTCTAGGATTTTCAGATGCCTTCTCCTCTGCTCTTGCTCTCCTTATATACCCACTCCTAGGTCGGTTTGCCTTAGGATGATGGACCTCGCCTTTGGGCCCAAGTTTATCTCTTCAGGAAGTATTCCATTTTCGTCGATCTTCGTAATTATCACCGAGTTTTTCCCTATTTTTCGGTGACTTGATGTTTATCCGATGTTCGGGAAATCGGATAAACCGTCACAGCATGATTGGGCCTGAATTCTTAGAATCGTAAGTAAGTCCGTGGACTTGTCTTAAGTCGTTGAATGTTTTATACGATTTCTCGAAAAGACTATCTTTCTCATAAAATAAACCGTATAGCCTAAAGGATCGATGTTCAAGTTAATCGATCTTTGTTTTATACGATATCTTCTACGAGAAATCCAATCCTTCTAGTTTTTGTCGTAAAACATCGAGGACGATTCCAACCGAATCGAAAGACGTTCATTCCGTAGCCGTGATCGTACCAAACTCACGAGGATCGATCCAAACAAGCCAAGATGGGATCAGACCGAGCATGATGGGACCGAGACCAGGACGAGGGCCGTCGACCGGCGTCATGGGGATTGCCGCCGGCGCCAGGCCGGCTTGCGGGACGCATGCCGCCGGCGCCAGGCCGGCCCGCGTGACGCGTGTCGCCGGCGCCAGGCCAGGGTGCCGCTGGGGCCAGGCCGGCCCGCGTGACGCGTGCTGCTGGCGCCAGGCCGGGGTGCCGCCGGCGCCAGGCCGGCTCGCGTGACGCCTGCCGCCGGCGCCAGGCTGGGGTGCCGCTGGCGCCAGGCCGGCTCGCGTGACGCGTGCCGCCGGTGCCAGGCCGGCTCGCGTGACGCGTGCCGCCGGCGCAAGGCCGGCTCGCGTGACGCGTGCCGCCGGCGCCAGACCGGGGTGCCGCCGGTGCCAGGCCGGCTCGCGTGACGCGTGCCGCCGGTGCCAGGCCGGGGTGCCGCCGGAGCCAGACGTCCGGTGCCAGCATGAGCGTTTTGAAGATCTCGGCGAGGGCTTCGATTTGATACCTTGATCGTTTTCTGGTTCCTCACGGTTTGAGAGAACGAACTCTTCGAAGTTTCGAGGCAGATTCTTTTGTGTTTAGGGTTTTTGTGGTGATCGAATCTTGATGTCCTTGGGCGAGCGGACCGATCTTTCCTGGGACTCTCGTACGCGCACGCCCGTAGTCTTCCGATCTTACTTGCAAGAAGTGTTTCACGAAGAACCCATAAGTAAAAAAAAATCCCAGCAGTTGATTTCGAGATAACTGTTTTCGACCCCACCAGAGAGTGGATATTCTAATTTGAGAAAATCTCGTATAACTTCTTCTCAAATTATATGAGACTTTTTGTTTCAAGAAATACTTTCTAGAGACTTTCAGTCATTGATTCCGTCGTGACCGATTTTTACCCCAACAGTTAGCCCCCCAGCTCGTTAGAACCTTCGTGATGTTCTTGCGAGCGATAAGACATGTCAGGTAAGATAGGCCGAATTAATGGTTGAAAGGCTCCGTTGAAAGTGGTAAGATTGGGGCTGCGCCTTTTAAAGGCTGCCTACGTACCCTTGTTGTAGGGATCAAGCCTTCCGTAGTTCGTTTTGGAGTTTAAGACCCTTGTGATCTGTTTTCCAGCGAGACTTATATGGTCCTGTTATGTGTCATGAGAGACTTTCGAGCATGATGCTGTTGATGTATTTGTTTTTCGATTATTTATGAAGTTCAGTTTTTTCGAAGTATGAGAAAGAGGGTGTGAGTTGTCGTCTCATTGCCTAGTTCCCTGATGATCACCGTACCTATTGTTTGCATAAAGCGAGATTTTCCGTGGTTTACCGATTTACGCGAAAAGTTCGTGAAACGAATAGGCTTAAGTGAAGAGACAAATTTTTGGATCTCGTATACCATACTATGTCTGTGAGATGTCAAGATCCAGCGTGGCTGGGTTTAGGGCAAGACCTAGGTTTACTCTCGGACTGAGGCTTTGCGATGACAAATCGGCTTTCGTTTTGCCTGTTTGCGATTTTAACCTGACTCGTACCGTTTAAAATCCGCGAATTGTTGTCGGCTTATATGATTTGTCTGGGCGTGAGTCGAGCTACTTCCTTTACGAAGTGCTAAACCAAAATTTGGATTTCTTGTATAGCGCGCTATGTTTATCCTTGTCGGATGCAAGAGAGCCTACCCCTTGAAGGGCGGCTATTTGTCTGTTTAGGACGTCAGAGTTCGTTTGTTGTGATCAGCAACAACAAAATGATGCCAGTTTAGAAGCATGTTACCGTTTAGAGGTGTGTTTGTATGTTTTGAGTTCTAGAGACGAGGATTTTGTCTGGAACGTTTTGAGGAAAAGAATGTCATTCGAGCGTTAGCGACGTCTCGCAGTGCTGAAGGTCGAGTTTTCCTTGTGCCGCATTTCGTGGTTGAAATGTTCGCGGGCTTGGAGATGTTTTGCGAATGTTCGCAGCCAGAAACTGTTGTTTCGGTTTGGACGCAGGACCAAGGGGTCGCGTAAGTTTGACCCAGGGAGAAGCGTCTACATTCACAGTGCTTCGTTAAGTGTTGGCCTTAAGGATGACTCATATAACTCTTGGAGCCTTGTCACGAGTGTTTCTTTTCATGCCGTGTTTACGGGGCGTATAGAACTTAATCGATTGACGATAAGTTTAAATCTTCCGTTAACCATATGGTTGTTAGGACTGAGTTTTGGTATGAAGAGTTTATCGTATGATTTCTGATTCTGGGTTATACGACAAATTGCTTGCGTAATAGTCACTTGGCGTTCTATGAACAAATCGTGGATTGTTGTTTTTAGCCGTTAAGTGATTGGAGCGGTGCTCGCTCAGTAGCTTTGGATTGGCATGGAGGCTAGATTCAGCCGTATCGCCAAGGAAGTTGTTGGTAAACGATCAGACCATGACCCTTATTAAGGTCATGTTAGTTTACGATTGTCCTTAATGGGGATGCCGAATTCAGGTCCGGGCTTTACGGAAGGGCGTAGTTGGCCGAGGGGCAAATAGCGTTTGCCGAGATAGACATGTCAAGTATAGCGGAGTTTTCTGAGTTATGGCTGATGGGTTTTAGAAACGATCTTCCACTTTAGGTCTCAGTTATACGATGAATGGTTCGTATAAAAAAATTTTTGTTGCATGAAAATCGTTTCATTTTATCCGAGGGGGACAAAGATTAAGGGATCGACGCAGGACACGTGCGGGTTCGTCTGCGTGATTATTTCTCGCTCGGACATAACCGCGGGGAGTGAAAGCAGGAGCCAGAAACATTGTGGAGCAACCCGTTGGACCCATTATGTTTATTTTACGAAAGTTGCTTTGTATGAATTGACTCGACCATACAGAGGATTTTTCGTAAACGTGATGTAAGAGGGGGTTTTCGCAAAGGTAACCGGAGAGTGTTTCTCACAAATTACTTGCGATATTCGCGACCACGGATTATGTTTTCCTCATTCACTTTTGCGTACTGCAAAATCGTTTTGCATGAGACCGATCATGTTTTTTCCATAGGCTGTTTTGTTTTAAAATGTTCTTGTTATACGAAAGTAATGGATGACCGGTTTCATGGAGATAGAAAATCGCAGATTGTTAAAGTAGCGATGTTTCCGCGGATTACACGGGAGATGTTTACGCTATGATTTCGACCTTTGGACGAAAGCTGCTTCGAACTACTCATGGAGTTTTACCGAAGGTTATTTCGTTATTTTCGTAGTTCACCGTCGTGTTATTAGTCTGACGTTGGTACACGTTTCTAGTCGCGAGTTTGCGACGAGAGACGACGTAGAGTTTTCAAGACTATGTTTGTAACGGTTGGGCTATGCCGCTAACGTCTTTTAGACGAATCTTATTGCTACGAGAGTTTGCTTTGTCAAAAGCGTTGTCTTGATGCTGAAGCAAAAAGTTTTCGAAGATGGGATTATACGTACCTACTTTCCTTTTCTTTTTACGAAAGAAAACGGGTTAGCCGTTCTTCCGAAGGCTTGTGTACGTTTTTTCTTTCTTTTAGGAAGCGGGATGAGTATGTTTTTACAACGCGGGGCGATCGTGTCTCGGTTTTTCGAGAGACTAGATCGGTTTGCATGTTCTGCCTTAGTCTCATCGATCGTTCAAGGCTGCCTCTTGCCCGTTCCTCTTTGTTTCGTGACTTTTAACGGTTCATCGTCAAAGGACTTTGAAAAGTTTGATACCGAACGAGAATCGGTTTTTTGATGAAATTCTGACAAGAATATCGGAGCGAAAGAGAGATATGAACGCCCAAGTTCCTGTTCTCGTTTCTTCGTACTACCGGTTAAATTGACAATGTGTCCGAAGGAACATTACAGAATCGTTGAAACAAAGGGAGGAGAAGTAGGCGATAACTCGAAGAAGGCTAAAGTGGGTGCTTTAGACAAATGGAGACATTGGGCAAGACGCCACTCGAGTGAGGCTCTTAGCTCGTCAGGCTATGAGCGAACTGGTTAGGTCCTTATCGTTTCATATGATCTTGTATGACTTTACGAATGGTGTTTCGTAAAATATTGCCGAGCTTGATTTTAAAATATGAACTTTGTTAAACAATCGAGAAGGCTTTGCGGAAGAATCATCGTGTTTCTCGAACAATCCGAACATGGGTTTAAGGGACCAAGATGTTGCCGTTGCCCGAGATCACGAGAAGACTGCACGGATGGGCGCCAGGACCCTTGCCGCCGGCGCCAGGACCCTTGCCGCCGGCGCCAGGCCGGCCCGCGTGTCGCGTGCCGCCGGCGCCAGGCCGGGGTGCCGCCGGAGCCAGGCCGGCCCGCGTGACGCGTGCCGCAGGCGCCAGGCCGGCTCGCGTGACGCGTGCCGCCGGCGCCAGGCCGGCTTGCCGCCCGTGCCGTGTCCCGCGTCCGCCGATGCTGCTGTTGCTTGCCTTCGTCGATCCCCGGGGCTCCACAGACTCAAAGATCGAGTTACTAAAACTCAGTCAAAGATGCATGGTACTGAGACAGGACCGGTCTCGACCTATGACGGGACAGAGAGATCCTTCTCATGGGCGAGGTGGTCGAGACAGCGACATTGTTTTCTTCGTAAAATCTCAACGGAAGCTCCGATTGAGACGAAACGAAAATCATCTTGACCTAGACTCAAAGGAGAGAAAAGTGAGGTTTCCACAGGCGAGGTGGCCATGGGCGAGGTGACCTTGGTGATGGTTGTTCTCGTCCACGGGCGAGGTGGCCGGGAGAGTGATTTTGTTCCCTTCGTAAAATCTCAACGGAAATTCCGATTGAGACGAAACGAAAGCCACTTTGATCTAGACTCAAAGGATAACGAAGGTGAGTTCGCCCTGTGGCGAGGTAGCCATGTCGGAGGGTGAGGTGACCTCGGTAATGTTTGTCCTTGCCCACGGCGAGGTGGCCGGGATAGTGACTTTGTTCTCTTCGTAAAATCTCAACGGAAACTCCGATTGAGATGAAACGAAAGCCATTTTGACCTAGACACAAAGGAGAACAAAGTGGGCTCTTACTAAGGTGGACTGGGAAGACTGATCTTACCCTATGGCAAGTCGTCCTAGTAAGATCAAGCTCCGACCTCCTTTCGTTTTCCCGTTTGTTCCTCGAGAGTTGTTTGTAAGAAGTATGGCAGTGGGAATCGGTGAACCGATTTGCCGTGCTTCTGTTCCGCGAGTAATATAGGGTTTCCCCAAGGTTTCGAGGAGAATAAGTTTTATTTTTCTGAGAGGTTCTCGAAAGAAACGTTTTTCGTAGAAACCTTGCTCGTTGCGATTTCTCTAACTTGGTAACAAGACGAATTTTTGGGGTTTGATAGATTTTATCGTTGCCCTTTCTGTTTAGAGAAATTGCGAGCTCGTTTTCGTGCTCTTCCTGTGGCGGAAAGCCGCGGCTAGGTTTTTTATTTGCTCGAGCACCGTGGCGTTTGCGTAAGCGTTGGCCGTAGGAACAGTCGCTGCTGGAGTTGTTTTACCATCGTTGACGCAAACTGCAACTTTTTCTTTCATATTTCCGGACATCGGTTCGATCAAGCGCTTTGCGGCCGTATGAGTAAGAGTAATTCGTCCCCCCCCCTGCTTCTAGCGCCAAACTGTGGGAACCAAAATTCACACCGTCGATTTTAATGAATAAAAACGGAGGAAAGCCAAGTTAACCCGATTTTCCCTGAAGGTCCGGATTCTCTGCGACAGCCAATGACAAGTGGCCGAATAAATGCGGAAAAGGTTTTGTTAAGATTTGCGACTGGACCTTAAGAAAGGCTGCCTACGTACCCCTTTCGAGGATCAAGTCGGACGTAGTTCAATTAGAAAGAAGTGAACAAGAGATCGAACAGTCTATGCCTGGTTCGTCTAGTATGAGCGTTGGTCATAGAAACAGGCATGTCGAAGATAACGCCTGGGGTTTCTATGTGCGGAGCTCTTAAGTAAAAGAATTGTCCGATCCTTCCGAGAGGAGCGGAGATTTGCGAGCAGGAGGCGGCCAGACGTTCTGGGGCCTGGTTCGTCTACTATGAGCGTTGGTCATAGAAACGGGCATGTCGAAGATAATGCCTAGGGTTTCTATGGGCGGAGCTCTGAGTAAAAGTATAGTTAGATCCTTCCGAGAGGAACAGGGGTCTTGCGGAGAAGATAAAACTAGAACAAGAGGCGGCCAGACGTTCTAAGTCCTGCCTCGCTGGCCTAACCGCCTAAGTTCTAAGTTCTCTAAGCTAGCAGGAGTTCTCTAAGTCTAGATTCTAGGATTTTCGGATGCCTTCTCCTCTGCTCTTGCTCTCCTTATATACCCACTCCTAGGTCGGTTTGTCTTAGGATGATGGACCTCGCCTTTGGGCCCAAGTTTATCTCTTCAGGAAGTATTCCATTTTCGTCGATCTTCGTAATTATCACCGAGTTTTTCCCTATTTTTTTTGGTGACTTGATGTTTATCCGATGTTCGGGAAATCGGATAAACCGTCACAGCATGATTGGGCCTGAATTCTTAAAATCGTAAGTAAGTCCGTGGACTTGTCTTAAGTCGTTGAACGTTTTATACGATTTCTCGAAAAGACTATCTTTCTCGTAAAATAAACCGTATAGCCTAAAGGATCGATGTTCAAGTTAATTGATCTTTGTTTTATACGATATCTTCTACGAGAAATCCAATCCTTCTAGTTTTTGTCGTAAAACATCGATGACGATTCCAACCGAATCGAAAGATGTTCATTTAGTAGCCGTGATCGTACCAAACTCACGAGGATCGATCCAAACAAGCCAAGATGGGATCAGACCGAGCATGATGGGACCGAGACCAGGACGAGGGCCGTCGACCGGCGTCATGGGGCTTGCCGCCGGCGCCAGGCCGGGGTGCCGCCGGCGCCAGGCGTCCGGTGCCAGCACGGGCGTTTTGAAGATCTCGGCGAGGGCTTCGATTTGATATATTGATCGTTTTCTGGTTCCTCACGGTTTGAGAGAACGACCTCTTCGAAGTTTCGAGGAAGATTCTTTTGTGTTTAGGGTTTTTGTGCTGATCGAATCTTGATGTCCTTGGGCGAGCGGACCGATCTTTTCTGGGACTCTCGTACGCGCACGCCCGTAGTCTTCCGGTCTTACTTTCAAGAAGTGTTTCACGAAGAACCCATAAGTAAAAAATAATCCTAGCCGTTTATTTCGAGATAACCGTTTTCGACCCCACCAGAGAGTGGATATTCTAGTTTGAGAAAATCTCGTATAACTTCTTCTCAAATTATATGAGACTTTTTGTTTCAAGAAATACTTTCCAGAGACTTTCAGTCATTGATTCCGTCGTGACCGATTTTGACCCCAACACTTGGTACAAGGAATTGAGTTCCCATGCAACTTTGTGACACAGGAGCTTCAGTCAGCATCTTACCTAAGGTTATGGCAGACCATCTAGGTCTGAAGATAGAGCCTTCAGAGGATTCATTCACATTTGTGGATTGTTCTTAAAGGAACTCAAGAGGAATCATTAGAAACCTTAAGGTGCAGATTGGTAATGCCCTAGTTCCAATATATTTCCATGTCCTGGATATCAAGCTGAACTGGAACACTTCATTACTTCGTGGGAGAGCTTTCTTGGCTACTGTAAAAGCAGTTTGCAACATGCAGACTAACCAGTTGTGCCTGACACTCATAGATCTGAATGTCTACTAATATCTAGTTTGAGTTGTCAAGACACAGGTGTCAAGCGTAGAAATTGGAGATGATCCAGGATTCATAGCAGCATGCTTCTGTGGAGTTGAGAATGATTCAGAAGTCGAGTACGAGACAGAGTATGAAGCATCGATCGACGACCCTAAAGAAAAATCTATCGATCTTCTTCAAGCTCAATCGATCGACAACGCATCAGACGAATCGATCGATAGTAACTGGATCGACTATCCAGATGGAAATTTTTCTATTGATTGCTAGGAGAGTGATTATTATCACCCAACTTTTGCAGTAGACACCGCCAAATTCGAGTTCAGAGACGAGGAGTATGATGAGGATTACAATGAGGAACGAGCTACAAAGTATGGTAGTCTTCTTGCAGAAGAAGAGAGGATTCCCCACCATTCCTACAGACTTTGGAATACAACATCGATCGATAGAGGCATCACCGCATCGATCGATATTCATCACTAGGCAGAACGTGCACACGCATCGATCAACGCACCCCACTACATATCGACTGATACTATGTCGGCAGACTTTGAGGAAAAAGGAAATTACTCAATTGGAAGTTGGGCAGATGATCATTATAAAGAGAGTTTGGCAATAGAGGAAACATCAGACGCCCTACAAGCAGACAAGATGAATAAAGGTTTCACCACAGAGAAAATTTCCAACCTCAAAGAACAAGATGATTTGTTTGATGAAGACTACCGAAGAGAAGGAATCCTTGTCAAAAAAATTCGCCATCTCAAACCAGAAGATCAGGCAAGAGCAACGGCAGATTCATTGTTTGCAGAAGCATGTGACAAGGGTACTCGTTTCAGCCGCATTAGTGAAGCAGAGAGACGTGCCTCAATCAAAGAGGAAAGACCACAATTGCTAGCCAGAGCTCAAAGCACATTGATCGCCAAAGCTACTTCAACATCGATCGATGTCAACCCTTCCACATCGATCGACATGCATCCAAACCCTAGATCCGAGGTAAGTAAAAAGAACTTTAAAGGTTATGGATGTTTAACACCGTATGAGTTTGGTATTTTCAGGGATAAAGATGGCCATGCACGAGCTATAGATGAAAGAATTCTTCAAGTATCAAGAGAAGACATTGCAGACATCCTTCAGGTGGCCAACGGACCGGGCAACCTCTTCATGCAACAATGCAGCACTCAAGAACACCAGCAGAAAGTTACAGACGAGCATTATGATGCAGCTGGCAGAAGAGACGACCGTTTCGAGCCATCATATCAACTACATACTCAACCATCGATCGACAGGACGATTCCATCATCGATCGATAGACCCTTACCATCATCGATCGGTATGACATTCCATCCATCGATCGACAGGCATACATAGTTTGGAAAAAGAGCCTAACGTTATGGGCTTCGGAAATTCTTTTGGGAACAGAAAGATGAGTATGGTGTCTACAGAGATGAGTCTGGATATGCACGAGGAATAGATGGAGAGATCATCAATGTATCCAAAGCAGACATCAAAGATTTACTAAGAAGAGGTTCAATGGATGAGCACTCTTACATATGTCTTCTAGAACATGCTCACTCATTCCCAAGAACCAGCTTAGCACCAGAGATCTACACCAAGGATGAGATTAATGAGATGGTAAATGGAATTTGTGGAGCCCAACGAAGAGCAGAAGATGACTTCAAAATGAAGCTAGATGATGTCTATCAACCATTGAATGCCTACATCAACTGGTTGAGTACAGGCATGGATGAGATGAAAGAAAGATCTGGTCAGAATTAAGAAGAAGCACGAGGCCGATGAGACAACACCAGCATCGGTCGACGGCAACACTAAGCCATCGATCGACACCAAGCATCCAACATCGACTGATTCCAAAAAAGATGAGAACAAGGGACCTAATCAATGGGAAGAAGCAGCCCTTAACATGAGATTTGGTGACATCTACCATACAGTCAACAACAACATCAACTGGCTAACCAAGAGGAGTGAGTTGATGCAGCAAGAATTGGCTATTCTTCGCGAGAAGAATGATTGTCGATAGATGGAATCCACATCGATCGATATAGAAGCTTCACCATCGATCGACGCACGAGTTACATCACTAGAAGATTTGGTTAAATCATTCGATTACATGCTTGATGGAGTCTACTATCCGCTCAATGATGACATGGATGGATTGACTAGAAAACTGATCTAACTACAACAAGAACTCGACACCATTCAGCAGCAACTCGATTTTCAAGCAGAATGATCAAAATCGAACGATGGCACTACCAACCCATCAATCGACGCCAACAAACCACCAGCGCCTACTTCTTACACCAGAGCAGAGATTGATCAGATTATATAAGAGATGTACAGAACTCTGGGAACAACTAAGGACAGACTTGACAGAAGATGTGATGACATCTATTTTCCTTTCAACAACAGCATCAATTTATTCAACTCACAAACAGAGAGGATGCAAAAGGAAATCAGAGCACTTCAGAGACAGCTCGCAAGTTGTCCAGAGACATCAGCATCGATCGATAGAAGAACCTGAAAATCGATCGAATCCTATCAACCACAACCGATCGACGTACTACCATCAGCATCGATCGATACCGAGTCTGCATTAGAACGAGAGAAGCTGATAAAGTATAAGCTATACATGCCAGGTTCAATGCAAAAGGAGCTGAAGGAACTATCAGAATAGGCATATGACAAGCTTGGAATGCATCAGTTCAGCATTGAAGGCCTAGGAGAGAGGCTGCAAGTCATTGAAAATACTACATCAAAGATGGATGAGAGATGGACCAGAGAAGATGATGCCACAAGAAGCTTCATTGCCACTAGGTTCCATATGAGCACAGAGGACGTGGATACCTGTTTCCCAAAAAGTAGCTGCATTCAACAACACTAGCCCAAATACCTCCAAAGTTAAGCTAAATGACTATAACAAAGCTCTGAGTGGGAGGCAACCCACTATTAGGTAATTTTACTTAGTTTTATTATTCATAGTTACGTATTTTCGTTTTTATTCTTATTTACAGGTCAAAAAAGATATGAGTAGACGATTGCCCACGAAATCGACCGACGAAACCAGGTCGACATCGATTGACACTGCCATAGCAACAATGATCGACGGGCACTACTTGCCATCGATCGACACGGACTTCGGTCAGGTATATCGTTCTAATGTTTTCAATTCAGTACTTATGATTTATGTTATTCCCTTAACTCTGACTGGTTTTACAAGAGGATAATGTATAATTTATGTCTTGGGGGGGGGGGGGGGGGGGGGGGGGGGGGAAGTTACTGATATTACTTTACTTTTGATCTTATTAAATGTTTTCAAAGTTTTTATTGAGTCAAGAAGAGGGCAATGAACTTTTTCGATCTTTACTTAGTATCTAACCACTCTCTAGCGCCATTCTTAGATTTGTTGGCTGTAGAATGCACTAGAGATACTAAAGTGGATCACCTGTCAACTATGACCACACTTGCTGAGAATGTTTAAAGGAACCAAAGCTGACCTCCAACCTAATTTGATTACTACTGGTTGTCTTGGGGCTTGGTATATATTAAATTGGGTTCCTCCTGCAAGTCTGGAAGGTAAAAAGTCTGTGTGTTTATGGTTCCCTTCTCTCTCTCTCTCTCTCTTCAAGCATCCTAGATATAAAAGATTGAGATGATTTTCTGGAAGATGCAGAGGGGTAGGAGTGTCTTCTATGACCCCAGTATTCTAATTCATAAAAGAATGATCACACATTGTGGAAACGAGGGATAGGTAAATAAGCTGTGACCCAATTATTCACTACACTTTATCAAAATAAGAGCTACAAAAGTAGATATGCCAACAAGATGAGCGAAGATTGCCTGATCGGCATCAACGTTCATTGGGGTTAAACCTATAAGGATTCAGAGAAGGGAGAAAAGAGAGAAGAAAGGGGTCATAGAAGACTACCTGTGTGTTCAGAAACTTGCCTGACTAAATATCCATGTGTCCCTTGATCGATACTCCCAAGGTAAAGCCTACACATTTATTTTATGCAAGAAATGAGGTTAGTAGAGGGGTTAGTCAGACAAGATTTGCTAAGTTGCTGGCTAGATGAATTTGGTTGCTAAGCTAGGATATGGTCTAAAGTGCATCTAGAGTTAGGAGATATTTGATGTGGCTTACAACATTGTAGAGGTGATGATTCTAGGATTAAAGATTGTGTGAATCCCTGCTGCTTTCAAACCTCTTTCAGAGACGCTGCCTGTATGTTTTGCTTGAGGACAAGAAAAAGGGTAAGTCTGAGGGAGTTGATATACCATGGATTTGACCCAGTTTTGGTATATAGGTGTTTTAAGATATAATTATTATGTTTTGGAGTCTATTAGGTATGTTTTCAGTTTCATGAGTGTTTTGGAACAAAGTGATGTTTGGAGCATTTTGGAGTACAAGAGAGATTTCATCCGAGCTGACCATCAATCCAGACCAGAGGTCGATATTCAGAGTTAATAATCGATAGATGCATACTCTGTGCCATCGATCGATTTTGTAGAGAAGGGTCCATGATTAATGATGTTAATCGATCAATGCGCACCCTGTGACATCGTTTGATTCTGAACCAAACTAAAGACAGCCGACTTAAAGCCCAAGACTTCACCAAATTACAAGATTGTCCATGACGAGATTTTAAACTAATATATATACTCTTTTTATGGTTTTGAACAAAGAGAGATTTTTGAGAGATTTTATATTCTATTGTTCTAGGGATTTTAGTTGGCGAGAAGATCCAAAGATATTTGTGATTGGAACTTCATTATTATCTATATATCTATCTATGCAGTTTTCTTATTACTTTGTTTTTATGAATTGCTTGGACATGTATGAATAGTTCTATTGGTAGATTTAGGGTTCAAATAGGTTATGAGGGATTAATGTAAGACCCGATCCTGGCCTCTCGGGCCAGCGGTCGATGCCTCACGTCGCTCGGTCGACACACTGACCGAACCTCTCAATTTTTTGCGCTTTTTTATAACTTCGCCTAAAGGCGAAGGCTATCTTAGATCATAGCTTAAGCGTACCTTATTCATTCTCTAGCTTAGATCCTTTCAACTTATGCACAGCGGAATATTCTCTACTTAACCATTGGACTAACTCTAATCTAATACTTGTCCGGTCGAATCACCTCAGCTTAATTGTTAGTATACTCAACTACCAGCTAGCTCGAAGGTCGATCCTACCTAAACCGAGTCATACAGATCCGAGGTTCCATTCCCCTAAACCATTCTATCTAGTTCTAAGCAACATTGCTAGATCATACCTTTGCCACATCCACAGTGTTTGTTAGCTCTTTGTCCCAGCTGCCCAAGCTGGATGGATAGCTCGTCCAGCTTAGCTGAGCTGAACCACTTCACTTGAGGTTCACTACTCTCTTCCAGTTGATCGAGCTGTGAGGTAGATTTGTCCAGCTCCCCGTCCACTCGTTCAACTCTCTTATACCTGTATAAACTCTTCCCTTTGGTACTTAGTTATTCAGCCAACCATCCCCACAGACCAAGTACCTTTGGGAAGTCTTCAGCTGCAAAAACGACCTCAAGCAAACATGCTCCAAAAATTAATTAAATTCATGAAAATTCATGATAAATCCCAACTAACAAGAATCCATAATCAGAATCTACAGAACCGGCCTTGATCATATAGATCTCGGCCAAATTCAGTCAAACCGGCCATAACTGACCACCATCAAATCCATTAGATAAAACCTAATAAAATTCATGATAAATCATGATAAATTCCCACTAAGAGGAATCCATGGTCGGAATTCAATGAATCCAACCGGAGCCTATAGAATCCGACCAAGATCGGTCCGGCCAAGGGCCAAGGACTATCTCATCTCCTGAACCGGTCAAGGTTAAGGTTCGGTGCCTCCATGTCTAAACAGCAGAGCATTGGATTAATACGGCCCATCAGATCCTGACTCTATCAACCAACCACCCCACATGACTCAGAACTGAGGAGTCTTCACACTTACCTAACCGGCCATGGAACCATGTCCCAATGAATCCGATCAGTCTTGCTCACACAACTGATGCATCCTTTGATAACTTAGCTCAAACACCTTGATCCATCAACCAAGAATCAGGTCGTTCTTACCAACCAATGATCAGATCACACACAGCCTTCCTTTCATAATCACACTCAGGCTCCATACTTGTGGTACACACCACATAGTACTAACCTTATTCTTCTTCATGGCGCTCAGCCAATCCTTTACACATAGCTTACCAACACCAAGGTTGATACCTAGCATTCCATATGATCCCATTACCTCATTGCCACGGCCTGAAGCCATTGGTAATGCAAAACCATATATCCGGTTTACACATGAACCACCATGAGTCACTAACCGATGCATAGCCTCTAATTACCATCCCACATGGATGAATTAGATCCACTATGATCTGCCCATTTCCTGAAGGTCATTTATCCCCGCAATACATTACCATATATGGTCTCCAAGGGCGTGCCATACTTGGCCTCATTCGCACCTCAAGAGACATAAACATAAACCGGAAAGTAAACATAAATCTGTTACCTTATACTTGATCTTATTAGATCTTGTGCTCCCCATATCAGGTTCGGAAAAGCCCCACCAAGGCATGTCTCTATCAAGACTTATCATATAATTCCAGTATTTGATAAGATCTCTCCATGGGTCACACCAACATCCCTTCCCTTGAACTTCCATGAAACCACTTCTACACTGCATCCACCTTCAAGGCTGTTCATGCCTTTGAGAGTGGAGTCCGGCCTTCTCCATTATCTTCTGACCATTTGCGTGTGTCCCCAAGACACAGAGGAAGCCTAGGGTGTGTTCATCCTGATACTCAAATTACCCTAAGGAGTGACTTTACTCTCTCAAATAAGAGGTTCAGTTGTAGTACTTAGGGATCGAATCCAAAAGGAGCTAAGGAACCAATTAGATCTAATAGTTATATGATTAAGCTAGGCTAATAGATTATATGATAGTAAATAAATAAATAAAGCAGTAAATAAAAAAGTAAACAAGTTGAACAAGACAATTATTCAACAAGGCAGAGAGTTGTTTGATGGAAGGATGGTTGCTAGATCTAGGGTTTCTATTCAGGTAATCAGGATTATAATGATATAGAGGCTAAAGCATAATATTATAGAACTCAACTACTAGAATAACCAACCATATGTCGATTTCCAGGTTATCTATTACTAGATCCAAGAACTCCAACTCTCGTTGTCGATTCTAGGAAAGCATTGATCGATGCCGGGTTAGGCGTATCGATCGACAAGCTTTGCATCGTATCGATCAATGTCTCTATAGGAGAATCGATCGATAACGCTTCGAGTAAGTGCTTTGCGCGGGTTGAATATATGTTCACTGGGGTTTCTAGACCAACTCTCGAATGTATCTATCGATCCTAGCTCAAAGAAGAGAAGTCAGATAATAAATCTATAATCAAGCTCAGGTTAATTACTCCTAAACAAGAATTATGAACAATCTTCAATGATGAATATCACAACTTAGAAATTCTATATTTGGGGCTAATCCCTCATAACCTATCTGAACCCTAAACCTAACAGGTGGATCTATTCAGACATGATAGTTGTCACAGAAATCATAGATGAATAGATATAAAACTGAAATAGAAATAGATATAAAACCAATGGAGTTCCAGGAGGACTCTGATGGAGTTCCTCCCTTCTCTCCTAACTAAGAACAATGAAATAGAAAAGCACAAAGAAAAGCGTAGCCATCAACAATAGCTTAGAAAACACATAAATAGGATTTCTGGTCGTCCAAGGGTATTTTGGTAACTTTGTGGTGGCTCCTGGGCTTCAATCGGTTATAAAATATGCTTGGGCCACATTCTGAGATTCATATCGATCGATATGCACTCTGTTGCATCGATCGATATGCATTCCTCTTCTTGACAGCTTCCTCTCGCGAGGCTGACTGACCACTCTTCCGTAAAACGGGCAGAACTTCTGCTACAGGATGCTGATTAACCCCAAACCAGTGCATTGGAAAGTTAGGCTCAATCTAACGGTGGGAAGGTCTCCATCCATAGCAAAATAACTGACGCGTCTGTGCAGTCCTGCACTCAAAACTCAAAAGGCTCCAAAAGACACCAAAATCACCATATTTCTCCAGAACGTACCTGAATCTGAAAATACTCTAAAAGACTCCAAAACATAACAAATATATCTTAAAACACTCATAAACCATTGGTAAAAGTGGATAAAATATATGGCCTATCAACTCCCCCAGACTTACCCTTTTGCTTGTCCTCAAGCAAAACAAACATGCAGTCTCTCTGAAAGAGGTTTGAAAACAGCAGGGACTCACATGATTTAAAACTTAGAATCATCACCTCTACAATATTGCAATCCACATCTAAAAAGTCCTAATCACAAAAGCACATTATACCATATCCTAGCTTAGCAGCCAAATTCACCTAGCCAACAACTTAGCAAATCTTGTCTGACATTCCCCTCTACCAACCTCATTTCTTAACATAAATAAAAGTGTAGGCTTTACCTTGGGAGTATCGATCACAAGATGCAAGGATTCTCAAACAAGTATCTGGACCTACTGGTAAAAGTTAGTTCCTATCTTCTCTCTCTACTTATTTCTCTCTAAGTCGAAGTCTGCTTCCATTGCAGGATCATTGACCAAGATTGGACATGCTTCCATGAATCAAGACTTAATGGTGGTTGCCACCAAGTCCTGTTCACTTCTTTTTGACCTATATCCAAGAATTCATATGAATCGAACCTTGATGATTGCCGCCACCAAGTCCCGTTCGAATTCTTTTTGTTGGAATTCTTATGAAGCAAGCCTTAATGGTTGTAGCTAGGGGTGGGAAAAATATCTGTAAAATTTGATTCGATCCGTTATTCGTTTCAATTCGATCCGAAAAATCCGAATATCCGTAACTTTACAAATCGAAGCAAATACTAAAATTCAATATCCGTCAAATAAGGAGCAAATCACAAATACTCATTTTTTAGAAAACGGATATCCGATCCGATCCGTGATATACATATGCATATACATGTATATATAAAATTAAATAGAATTTTATATCTCTCTATATATATATTTAGTTATGTTATCCTCTAAATTAATAATTTGGTCATTAAATTTTTATAACTATATAGTTTTAAATATTTTGTAATGAAAATATTATTCTTTTATACTAAAATTTTCTTTTTTAAAAAATATTTTTCAAAAAAATAAATTTTTTATTATCTTTTACCGGATCGACGGATCGGATCAGATATCCGATAAAATATACTGATTTTTCTGGATATCCGTAGCATCGAATATCCGGAAGATCACAGATGGGATCAAATCGAAAAATTGAATATTCGTACGGGACGGATCGGATCACGGATATCCTTAAAATTCCGGATATCCGCTCCGTGCCCACCCCTAGTTGTAGCCACCAAGTCCTGTTCGGATTCCACCTAACTAAAAACCTATATTTTTTTCCATTATTTTTTATTTTCTCTTTTTTTTTCTCTTTTTTTTTTCTTTTTCGTGTTTTTTTTTCTACCTATATATCTAGGATCAAAATGGAGAGAGAGAATGTGATAAATCTACACAAGGCTTTACCTTCCAGACTTGTCTGAAGAATCCGATCCCATGTATACCAAGCCCCAAGACAAGCAATTGAGTCAGGTTTAGTGTTGGAGGTCAGCTTTGGTTCCTTCAAACTATCTCAGCAAGTGTTGATAGTTGACAGGTTGATCCAATTTAGTATCTTTAGTACTATCTGCAATCGGTAAGTCTAGAATGGTGCTAAAGAGTGGTTAGATAACAAGCATAAATCTAATAAGTTCATTATCCCCTTCTTGACTCAATAAAAACTTTTGAAAAACATTTTATAAAACTCACAATAAACCAATATCAGTAAACATCTCCCCAGACTTAAATTATACACTGTCCCCAGTGTATATCCAGCTGGAGTTATGTTGAGGATATAAATCATAAGTACACAAAGTAACAAGTAGAATCGATATACCTGACCGGATTAGGTGTCGATCGATGGAAATAGGTTACCATCGGTCGCTGCAAGTTATGTATTGTCGATCGATATTGACATGCTCACATCGATCGATATGATGGACAATCTTCTACTTGGATCCTTTTTTTTTTAATATATATAGCTAACTAAAACACAATATTAGTAAAACCTCCCCCAGACTTAAAACAACACTGTCACCAGCATTATCCAGTCTAAGATTGGTGGGAAAATATATTATAAGGACAATATTTAACAAGAAAAAATGGTATACCTGACTTTGATGTGAATATCGACCAACACAGTTAAGTGGCGATCGATACTTTTGATGCTTTGTCAAGCGATGCTAGCTAGCCATCGTCGATTCCTATGGAAAATCGTCTTCCTCGGGTATTTCTCCTTTTTCTATGCTACAGTAACTCCCGATTTTCTGCTACAATGTCGGTCGATGTTGCTGCTACAGTGTCGCTCGATTTTCATGCTACAGTGTCGCTCGATGCTACAGTGCCTCTGCTATAGTGCCGTTGTTATTGTTCACTTTTTTCTCTTTTTTTTAACCTGAAATCCTTAGAAAATAAAATATCAGTAATAAATAAAAATTAAACCATATTTAAAACAAACCTAACAGTGGGTTGCCTCCCACTCAGCGCTTATTTTTAGTCATTAGTTTGACTTCTGGAGATCTGATTCTGTCCAGATGAGAATGAGAACTTGCTTCAAACCAAGTCTCAATATCTACTCTTTGAAGCTTTATCATTCTTGTGTGAAAGCCTCCTCCATAGACTTTTCTCCCTTGGCTATCATCTCAGCAATAAGGAGTGCTCTAAGTTTTGCAAATGGCTGTAAGAAGCATCTGCTGCGCACTCTGAATTTCTTGATACCATCTGAGAAGTGAGGAATCAATGATAACTGAGGATCTCCCTTGATCCTTTTCCTCTTCTTCCAGTTCCTCCTCTTCTTTTCCCCAGACTTGTCTGATCGCATGGTGGTGCCTCCATCAAAAAGATTTTGACACACTTCAAACTCCTTCTGCTCTGATTCGCGAAGGGTGTCGATCGATGGTATTTGATAGGTGTCGATTGATGATGAAGTGGTACAGACGATCGATTTCAGATTGCTTATCTCGCTCGATGGTGCTTCTGTTGGGCCTTTATCTACTTCATCTATAAATCGCAGGCCTTTCTGAGAAGCTTCTACGTGTTGTTGATCATCCAATACCTCAATGTAAGAACTCAGATACACACCTTTATCTGGTGGGATAGGAGATTCAGCTTCAAACACTGCGAATGGAACCATAAGCTTCACAGGGTCATATATTCTCTTCACTCTTTTGTGAAACCCATCAGCTTCTTCTGTCCAGATAGGTGGTCTCTTATATTTAGGGACAGCAGGGTGTGAGGTCTTAGACATGTGCATTATCTCCTCAATCGGTCCTGGTTCAATCGGGTATCCTGATAGCTCATCCAAACATGGCTATCGATCAATGCAATCGGATGAGTGTCGATCGATGCAGTCGAGTGTGTGTAGATCCATGATGTATGGCGACTGTCGATCGATGGCGTAGGGTGGGTGTAGACCGACGAGGTAGGGTGGTTGTCGATCGATCTCATCAGGTTTATTTCGATCGATGTCGTCAGTCTTTGGTGAAATTTCCAGGCCTTTTCCCGAAGTGTGCTGATTATCAAGCTTCTGATTGAGTTCTGATCTAAATCCTCAAGCCATTCCTCCAGCTCCAAGAAGTCTTCCATAGTTACTTCTTCACTTAAATCCAAATCTCCAAGCTGTTGTCCATCCTCTAACTCCAAGAATTCTTATAGTTCCAAGAAATCTTCCATGGTGATCTCTTTTTCAACTTTTTGGTCAGGATAACAACTCGATACATCAATGCTCTTCTGTGTTGAGTCTGCAATGTCCTGAGGACAACTCGAACTTTCAGGGATTTCAAGTGGTATCGATGGATGACAAAAGTCTATATCGATTGATTCTGAAGTGCTAGTGTCGATCGATGTTAAGGTTAGGGTATCGATCGATGATGAGCTAATTTCACTAATATCAGCTACTTCTAAGTTACTCAATTCTCCAGACACATGTTGTTCATCATCTTTCACCATATATTCCATCATAGATCTCATCTCAATCTCTAGAGTTGCTGCACCATCATAGAGAAAATCGTTGACGAAAGCGTTTGCAATGTCATTCCAAGCAGTGAGAGATCCTTGTGGTAGCTTCTTCAACCAATGAGCTGCATCCCCAGCAAGAGAGTATGGAAATAGTTTGCAGAAGTAGTAGTCTTCAGAGACTCCATTGCTTTTAATGGTTGATGCTAGATCTTCGAATGATTCGAGGTGGGTAATGGGATCTTCATGAGGAAGACCATGAAAGGGATGCTTACCAACAAGAGAGATATATGCAGGGTTTAGCTCCAGGGCAGTATTTTGAAGTGTTGAACGACGCAATGCAGACCTTTTAGCATATAAATCCTTAGGTCTGTCGTAATCGCTAAGTGCCTTCTGTCGTCTAGTCCCATTATTAACAGGAGCAGCATCAGGGATTGCAGCCCTCTGTGTATAAATCAGTTGTCCTGTTCTGTCGCGAGCGCGACCTTCCTTGTCTCTTAAGACCCCATTCTTATCAGCCTTAAGAATGAGCACTTCGACCTTCTCTGTCTCCCCGCAAGTGGTGTTCGTCATCAGATGAATAGTGTCACAGCGAATAGTATTTTGATGAACAGTGTCATGGTGAATAGTACTTCGATGAACAATGTCACGATGAACAGTGTTCGGATGAACAGTGTTCGGATGAACAGTGTCATGATGAACAGTGTTTCGATGAACAGTGTCAATCGACGGAGGATGAACAGTGTCGATCGACGGGGGATGAACAGTGTTGATCGACAGGGGATGAACAGTGTCGATCGACGGGGAATGAACAGTATCACGATGAACAGTAACAGGATGAACAGTACCCAGATGAACAGTACCAGAATGAACAGTAACCTCGTGAACAGTACCGCGATGAACAGTGTTTTCCGACACCTGGTGAATAGTGTCGTTCGATGCTGCTTGGACGGTGTCGATCGATACTGCCCTCGTAGACTTACGGATCACGCGTTTCAATTCCAGTGGCTCTACTAGTAAGAGCCCTATTCCCTTTCTGCTTCTGGTACTCATATGTATGTAGCTGAAACACAAGAAAAACAAATTTATAAGTTTTCAAACAGTTGTAAAACCTAGACTAAATCTAACTAAACAAGATCTAAAGGCGATCAAAGCTCCCCGGCAACGGTGCCAAATTTGATATCACTCAAATTACCCTAAGGAATGACTTTACTCTCTCAAATAAGAGGTTCAGTTGTAGTACTTAGGGATCGAATCCACAAGGAGCTAAGGAACCAATTATATCTAATAGTTATATGATTAAGCTAGGCTAATAGATTATAAGACAGTAAATAAATAAATAAAGCAGTAAATAAAATAGTAAACAAGTTGAACAAGACAATTATTCAACAAGGCAGAGAGTTGTTTGATGGAAGGATGTTTGCTAGATCTAGGGTTTTTATTCAGGTAATAAGGATTATAATGATATAGAGACTAAAGCATAATATTATAGAACTCAACTACTAGAATAACCAACCATCTGTCGATTTCCAGGTTATCTATTACTAGATCCAAGAACTCCAACTCTCGTTGTCGATTCTAGGAAAGCATCGATCGATGCCGGGTTAGGCGTATCGATCGA
The DNA here is from genome assembly GCA_018703725.1 of Brassica juncea. NCBI lineage: Eukaryota > Viridiplantae > Streptophyta > Magnoliopsida > Brassicales > Brassicaceae > Brassica > Brassica juncea. The sequence goes on from CM031938.1 coordinate 24,904,981, forward strand.
CAAGCTTTGCATCGTATCGATCGGTGTCTGTATAGGAGAATCGATCGATAACGCTTCGAGTAAGCGCTTTGCGCGGGTTGAATATATGTTCACTGGGGTTTCTAGACCAACTCTCGAATGTATCTATCAATCCTAGCTCATAGAAGAGAAGTCAGATAATAAATCTATAATCTAGCTCAGGTTAATTACTCCTAAACAAGCATTATGAACAATCTTCAATGAGGAATATCACAACTTAGCAATTCTATATTTGGGGCTAATCCCTCATAACCTATCTGAACCCTAAACCTAACACGTGGATCTATTCAGACATGATAGTTGTCACAGAAATCATAGATGAATAGATATAAAACTGAAATAAAAATAGATATAAAAACCAATGGAGTTCCAATAGGACTCTGAAGGAGTTCCTCCCTTCTCTCCTAACTAAGAACAATGAAATAGAAAAGCACAAAGAAAAGCGTAGCCGTCAACAATGGTTTAGAAAACACATAAATAGGATTTCTGGTCGTCCAAGGGTATTTTGGTAACTTTGTGGTGGCTCCTGGGCTTCAATCGGTCATAAAATATGCTTGGCCCACATTCTGAGAACCATATCGATCGATATGCACTCTGTTGCATCGATCGATATGCATTCCTCTTCTCGACAGCTTCCTCTCGCTAGGCAGACTGACCACTCTTCAGTAAAACGGGCATAACTTCTGCTACAGGATGCTGATTGACCCCAAACCGGTGGCATTGGAAAGCTAACTCAAAGATCTATCTTGTGTCAAAATATAGGCTCAATGTAACGGTTTGAAGGTCTCCATCCATAGCTAAACATCTGACGCATCTGAGTAGTCCTGCACTCAAAACTCAAAAGGCTCCAAAAGACACCAAAACACCATATTTCTCCAGAACGTACCTGAACCTGAAAATACTCTAAAAAGACTCCAAAACATGAAAATTATATCTTAAAACACTCATAAACCATTGGTAAAAGTGGGTAAAATATATGGCCTATCACATCCACGATCAAACATCACCCAATGGTCGTGCATCACTTCCCCCTTAAGTGCCCATGAAACTGCCTTTCTACACACATCTGCCTTCAAGGCTGTCTAAGCCATTAGATGTGAGATCCGGCCTCCTACCTTCTCTCCAGGATATCTGCGTGTGTACTATGGATGTAGAGGAAGCCCATGGCGTGGCAAACATCAATCAAAACTCACCAGTGGGTCGTTCATAACCTTCTCCATGATTGCCGACCAAAACTGCCTCTTTGCTGCCTTTGAATGCATCTCTGTCTTGGATTGTTGAATCCGACCATCTCTACTTTTTTCTCTGGTTTTCTTTGTGTTTCAGGGTGTAGGAAGAAGACTTGGCGTTCCTGCAAAGGAACGGCCTTGCCTTGTATTTATAGAAGGAGTGGTTACTTTTCTAACCATTGCATCCCTTTGGTATCAATTCTGGTCATTAGATTTCATCAATGGTCCAGATCACACCCATTCGCCTATGGCAGTTACCAGGACGTCTTGGGCTTGTCAAACCACTCCTGGACATGTCCAATACAAGCCCAAACCGAATGCCAATCCACTGGCCTAATCCCAAGAGCCCACCGGCCCATCGCCACACATGGACCGCCCACATGGCCCGACCACTGTCCGGGCCTGGCCCAACTGCCCGAGATCCGAACACTCCACCAAGCTGAGATTAGCTGATTGCTAGCTGACCCCAGCTAAGTGAGCTACTAGTCCAGCTACTGGATCTGACCTACTCATGTGTGAGCTACACTGAGCTGCACCAAGCTTGACCTAGCTGGTCGAGCTACTTCCCTGCATCAACCAGCGGCCATAACACTTGTATAGCTCCATTTTACTTGTCTCCTTCTTGATTTAGCTTTGTCTCAGCTTCCTAATGCCTTTAACCTTACTTTCAGGCCATGATCCACTTGTCTTTAGGTCATATGACCTGACTGGTGCGTTTCCTCGCACCATTTTCCATCCAGGCGATCCTATCCAGGATTGGGGACATGACAAGCCTCCCCCACTTGATAGGGATTCGTCCTCAAATCCAGTGTTGCTGACATCCTGCCTCATGGACAAAATATTCCAACCGAACTCTTTTGCTTCCTGCACTTGGAACGTTTTCAATTAGTTCTTACTAACCAATTCATTTCACCTTTTCCTCCTTGTTCTTTTCACTGATCACACCTTGATCAATCATACGAACAAGTCTCCCCCACTTGGACGGAATGCCCTTGAATCCGAACCAAGTGGTCTTTACTGCCTTGTTAACATGGCACCATAGCAGACCGGTGTCACCAGACCCAACTTTCTAGGTTGCAGTCTTAGTATCCACCAAGTCTATTATTCTCTGACCCTAGTCCACGACTATATTATATTCAGTCTCTAAGAACTTACTGCATGCCCGAGTCTTAGTAGATTTACCCAATCTCCAAGCCACTCGATGTATCAGTCAAGTCTTAATGAACTCGTTCCAATCTTTAGGCCGCTCGATGTACCACGAGTCCTAACAGATTGTTATGTTTCTTTATGTCCTCTACAGACATCAAGGGTTCATGATCCCAGCCACATCGTACTGGGTCATCCCTTTACCGACCACAGCCTTTTCCAGCTTGGCCATGTTGCGGTCTTAGTCCCTACTAGACTAAACCACCTTATACTTGACTTCTGTCCATTACCAGACATCGTCATACTTTGATCCTCGTCCACTCATGGACTTGATCACATTCCGGTCCTGGTCCACTCCGGGACTCGACCGTCACATCCCAACCATAAAGTCCATCTCCGACTAGGTTGTGCTGCGACCCTGTCCTTCACTAGACTTGGTCGACTTCAAACTCAGCAATTTCGGCTGGTGTCATACGATACGGACTTTTGGACCATGGGATCATTTTCGGTTCTAGTTCGATCATGAACGGGTCAGCCCTGTCAGGGGGCACACCCTGCAGCGCCCGAAACACATCCTTGAACTCCTGAACCAACCGAATCCCGTCCGGGCCACCACCCCCTTCGACCTCCTTAGTGTAAATGTTCGCTAACCAGGCCTCAGAACCATTCCCCAGCATCTTGTCCACCAGGACCGCTGAGACCACTAAGCATCCAGAGGTCGGACAAATATCAAGGAACCTGATCAGGGGTCACATCCACTCTCAAACTGCACACGACCACAGTGACAGTCTAAGGTGGCCCGATTCTGTCCTAACCATTACCTTGGAACCTGATCGGGGGTCCAAACCCACTCGCAAACTGCACCCTTACCCGGTGACAGTCTAAGGTGGCCCGATTCTTTCCAAGACAATCCATGCCCAAGATCACTTCATGATTCTTGAGGCATACCACAAACAGATCCACGGGCAGCTCCCTTCCTTGGATCATCACTGGGATGTCCCTAACCAGGCCTAGTGAATGCTTTACTCGGCCTCTGGCTGCACTCAATATACCGGGATCATCCCTTCCCCAATACAAACAATCCCTTTCCGATCATATCTGGACTCACAAACGGTGTGTAGCTCCAGTATCAAAAAGTACGTGTACCACCGATCATTAAGTACTTAGATGAGTAGGATATCGGTGTGATCACATTTGGAAAATGTCCCATACCAATCTCCAAAGTGTCACGCTTCTGTGAACGTCCCATACCATTCATAAGAGTGTTTATAATATACCTCAATCCCCATCACACTAAGCAATTTAACATCGTGTTCTCCCGTTCAACTCGATCTAAGGAATCCTACCTTGGCTTATACCGAGTCCAAGCTGATCCATCTGATCCCAAGCTACTCGTATACAAGCCATGTAGTGTCTCCCTTAAATACACCTGAACACCGCATATGCTCACTTGTTTTGAATGGCCACCAAGGATAACACTTACCTCCAAGAGAGTGCTGCATGTTTCTTTCAACCTAAGCCACTCTCTGGTTCATGTTACTTTCCTGGTCCAGGTCATCCATACAAGGATCTTGCATTGCATTCATCCCTCCAACCCGTCTCTTATTTCTAAATAACTAGAACGGCCAACCTTCTGCTTTAGGATCTTGCCCTTGGAGAGTGCATCTTGGCTAAGCCGGTTCACCTTGGAACTTCCCCGTTCACAAGCATGATACTCTAACTTACCTCAAATCTCACTTGGCTCACCCCAGTAAGACTCCATGGTCATCTTAGCTTTCAGAAATAATTTCGGTTAGAGATATATAATTTTGAGCAGCAAGTTGAGCTGAAGTTACAAACCAATCAGCTCCTCCACTCATCTGCCTCAATAGGATCCACACTACCTGAGTAATGCTTAATTCTCATCCGAGCTATGTGCTCCAACACACTCAGGTAGTCCATTCCCGAGCTGCCCTAGCTTGTGGATCGATTTTACCCCCCTCAGCTACTGGCACAGCTCGACCATTAGCTGCCGGTGCAGCTGTCTGATCCACCGGTTAGTCCTCTTATTGTTTGCACAATGTTCGGATCAGACCGGTTCCAATCATAAGCGGATTCAGCTTCCCCTTCCAGCTCTTGTTACATCTGCAGCTCAGCTCCTCCCACTCAAACCTCAGTAGGGTTTAGCGGGCCGATAGTCAATCCAGCTTCATTGATAACCTTCTCCAGCTGAGTCGGCAAAAATTAGGTGGATTAACCCCATCAGCATCCACTTGTCTAGATGTGTGGGTGAACAACCACAACCCAACCATCCTAGAATCAAGCATGCTCTGATACCAACTTGTAAGACCGGATTGTGGGAACCGAAATTCACACTGTCGATTTTAGTTGATTTGGAGGAAAGCCAAGTGAACCTAGCCTTCCCTGAAGGTCCCGGTTATCTTCTGGGCCACACACGACACAATCAATACGACGAAAAGATAACAAAACGAAATATGAAAATCGTAAGAAAAAAGATAGAGCAAAAGATCTTATTTCCGAATTTGCGTTTAAGCGTGAACAACAGGAAAGAGATCGGCTACAAGAGCTGTCGATGAGTTTGCTAGTCCAGCCACCTAAATCTAACCTAGTTGAGTCGCAGCTCGCTAGTAAAAACGGAAAAAATGCCTAAGTTTCTCTAAGTGCTATGTTGCTCTTTAAAAGTTCTCTCTTTGCTCCTCGCCCCAAGCTCTCCTTATATACTCCTCTTAGGACGGTCTATTCCTCCTTTGGGCCGAATCTATCGTGAATCGGGCTTCTTCCATTTTCGTCGGTCTTCATGTTTATCGGGAAACTTGACATTTATCTTCAAGAAACATGACATTTATCTTCGGGAAACTTGACATTTATCTCTCTATGTAAAGATAAACATGGGCCGTTACGTCCATTTCGACTTGATCTCCTGGAAAGTCGTAAGTGGGCCACTTGGTCGCGTTTGGACCTTCTGGGCCGTTGTTTCGTCCGTGAACATTTTACCATTTCGCGAGAGACTAGCCTGCCACGGTGCTTGTTTTGCCGAAAGAACCCCAACTCCTCGTATAGTCTAGATGACTGATGTTCTTTAGAATAACCATGATCGTTTTATACGATGAATCGAAATCCGTTCAAACTTTTGGTGGTCTTCCGAAGCCTTCCCGATTTATTTCGACCAGAACGAAAAGGGGTTCTCAGGTTTCATGTCTTTGAGGAGTTTGATCGGTGAGTCTTCGAGCAAAGATATAAAATGTAGAGTTGGACTAGTTGTCGAGACGGTTTTGCGGGGAGAAGGTCACACCGGGGTGGAGCTCCATCGATCCCGAGTCACTCTTTAGCCTTCCGATGTTCAATGCGATGTTGAGCCGATTGCTGTCTTGCCTGTTCGGAGGCGGAGACATAGGTCTAGGAAGGGAAAAGAGGTCGAATGCGAGACGGTCTCGGGAGATCCTTCGCCGTTAGGAGGAGACTCTAGCTTTGTTCCGGGGGAAGGGGGTGGAACCAGCGAGTTTCCCCTGCCCAGCAACTTTTTCGATGGTCTCCCTCCAGCGTTTACTACTGATGAATCGCTGGAGGATGACGCGAAGAAGAAAGTGTTTGCCGAGGGTTCTCGTCTAATCAATGAGGTTTATCCTTTGAACTTTGATCATGTATATTACCATTGCTGTACATATATATTTTCTGATCCTAAGTTCATATAGGGAATGGGGGTGTTCGGAGCGGCGCTCGATGGAAGCTTTCGAGGATCGAGGATCTCTCGCTTCAAAGCTGAGGAAGCCGAACGCGAACTCTTCCGTTTTTGGAAATAGGTCGAGGAACAAAGCCGGAAGCAAGCCGAACTTCATTCTCGAGCCGTCGTGCGTGCGGAAAGGAGAGGAAGGAGAGCGATCGCTGCCGAGATGGCGCGGAGGGCTGAATCGTTTGCCACCGAGTTCGAGAGCTTGAAGGAAGCTCAAGAGTTTGTGGGCAATTTCCGCGTGTGTCGGGGTTCAGTCGCTAACCTTTACAAGTCGCAGAACCCGGGCTTCTCCTTCTCCTCCGAGATCGCTGAGATGGAAGGTTTCATGAGCGAATGTGCTCACGCTGAATCCTTGGTTCCTCCGATCGAGGGAAGGATCCGGAAGCTTTGGGACCCCATCGAGGTTTCGGAGGACACGGTGGAGACCGGAGCGGGTGGAAACGCGGAAGGCGTAGAAGAAGAAGTTGACCAGCTTGTGACTTTGTTCGGGATCTTTACGTCTGAATACCTTGACCTCGATTACTGAGGATCGTTGGGATTGTATCCGTTTATCTTGATGGTTGTATGCTTGGCCGGGTGTTGCCATTTTCTGTATATTCCGCGACCGTAGGAGGTCGCGTAACTTTGTATATTTTCGGGACTGGCCGTTGGTGGCTTTGAATCCCTGCTGTTTCCGCGGCTTGAATATATATTATGCGTAGATTCCGCAGATATTTGCCTTGTGATTTGATTTATACTTTCGTCAAGTGTAGAGGGTAGAATTCGAGTAGTCACTTCGTATTCTAAATCTTTTTTTGTCGCTAGGTCCGTGTACTACTTTGTAGCGAGTGTTTTAGGTGTTAGCGATGAGAGACATGTTTTTGGAACTTGTATCCGGTGTCGATACTATGTCTGTGAGATCTCAAGATCCAGCAAGACTGGGTTTAGGGCAAGACCTAGGCTTACTCTCAGCTTTAAGGCTATGCGATGACTGATCGGCTTTCGTTTTGCCTGTTAGTCATTTCTTCCTGATTATTACTGATTAAAGTCCGCGACTTGGCGCCGGCTTATGCGACTTGTGTAGTAAGAATCGAGCTATCTCTAGAGAATATCCGGAGTGCTAAACCAAAATTTCGGGTTTTCATGTATAGCGCGCTATGATATCCTTGTCGGATGTAAGAGGACCTTATTCTTGTGAAAAGGTCTGACTACGGTTTTGTACTAGTGAAACGTTTCTGTGTTCGTCCGTCGGGGCCAATCGACGGGCGTTTGTTTTTTAAGTCGCAGGTGGACTGTTTTGATGGATGATACGATTTTGATACCTTCAGGAAACTGCGACGTCTCGCGTTTCCCTGAAGATATGATTTTCGTTTTTCCGAAGTTTTTATGTGTTACTATATTAAGCATGCATGAAAAGGTCGATAGAAAGAATTTTATTGAAAAAGTTTTGAAAATTTTGAATGCATGTGCGGGTATTTCGCGTCTTTGTGGGAGTATAGGCGTATACGTACCCACTCCCCCCCCTTTTTGGTGAGGGGGATAGCTGAACTGACCGGGTCTCGACGAGCTGCCTACGTACCTCTTTCGAGGATCAAGCCATCTCGTAGTTCTGATTGTTGCTGCGGACGTTTTTACTCCCCCTGTCGCCATTCCGATCGTGCTAGCCGGATCGGTGGTCTGTGCTGGGGTCGAGTTGTCTGCTTTTACGGCGATGGACTCGGAGACTTTGTTGCTGTCTTGAATCGATGCCTGTTCGGATGATTCTAGATCATCTTTTTCGAGTTTTCAGGAATGTTGTGTGATTCCTTAGCTCGTTTCGGGTTAGCCGCAGGGGCGTACCGATCTTTTCGCAGTTTGAACTCGGCTAGATAGCAGAGTCTGGACTGTTTCTGGCTCCCCCAGATTACTGCGGTTCCGGTTGGAGTCGGAAATTTGATGCCGAGGTGATATGTGGACGGTACTGCCTTCATGGAGTTGATCCAAGGGGTTGCCATGATTGCATTGTAGATGGCCGGGTTATCGACTACTGCGAACTCGACGATCTTTGTAACTTCCTTAGCCATGACCGGGAGCTTGATGCTCCCAAGAGTCATGGAGGTGACGCCCGAAAACCCGGTCAAAGGATTTGGCGCTGGGATGACTTCCCCAAGTGGGATGTTCATCCTATAGAGGGTGTCACGGAAGATGACGTTGACCTTACTTCCTGTATCGACAAGGATGCGGCCGACTTCGAGATCCTAGATCAACAGGTCGATAACCAGAGGATCGCAATGAGGTTTGTCGATTCCGACAGTTTCTTGCTCCTCGAAAACGATCGTGTGGTTGGGAATATCGCTATCCGGAAGCCAGTTGGAACTTGTCTCGGCTTTCCGCCTGTAGGCTTTGATCGACGAGACCGAGTCTTGATAGAACTGCGACCCTCCGATAATCATATTTACCCTCTTGCGGTTGCTGCTGTTCCCCTGGTCGTCCTGTCTCTTTCCGCGCTTCTCACCTGAGTGACTTTCAGGCGCGTGGTCCTCGGAGAGAGTCTTGTCGGTTTTTGGGCGGTCGGACTCCAGGAGCAAATCTTTTATACTCTTAATCTTCGACAGTTCGCCGGTGAGGAGTTTTGCGGCGAGCCTGGCGCCGAGAACCTTGCAGTTCGCGGTGGAGTGACCTCTGGTGTCGTGGAACTCGCAGTAGGAATTATCCTTGCACTGGTTCCTAGTCCAGGTGTTTCCGGAGGTTTTGCCCTGTGCCGAGTTGATGGTGTAGTTATGTTCGCCTTGGACGTCTTCCCCTTCGTGATGGACGTACTTGTCGTTACGAGAGGGTTTCTTCTTTGAGGAGGTTTTCTGCGGCCCATGCTTTTGCGACATGACTCTCATATCTTCCTCCATGACGATGAAGTCCGTTGCCTTGTGGAGGGTATCCTGGATCGTCCGTGGTTTCTCCAGCAATATCCACTTTCAGAACTTGACTTGTACCAGAGAGTTTTTCTCAGGGCGTCGATCGCGACTTTGTCGCTGATACCCGTCACTCTGGCCATCACTAGTTTGAACCTTCTCATGAAGTCGCGAAGTGATTCGTCTTCCTTTTGAGCCAGACTCCATAAGTCTACGTCGGAAGTCTCTCTATCCATAAACATGGAATACTGCTTGAGAAATGCCGACGCTAGTTGGCGGAAACTTCCGATGGAGTTTCTTTTGAGCCGAGAGAACCATTCGAGCGCAGCGCCCCTGAGATTCTCGACAAAGAGAAGGCAGTGACTGCAAGTGTGTCTTTGGATCTGTGGTACCGTCGTAGACGGGAATTCTGATCTCCCCAGGGTCCGAGATGCGCGTTTCTGTGATCCGAGCGGTGAACGGCGTTTTTCGTGCTTTCTCGAGAAGTCTATCGATCTCGGGAGCGGCACTAGTTGCCTGGTGAATTTGTGATCTCACCGCTTTTAGCTCGGCCACTGTTTTTGCGAGAGACTCGCGGAGATCGTGGATCTCGCTATCGCTACCTGCGTTCTTCCGAGCTTGTCGGTGCTGGTTACTATGGATCCGAGTTTGATCCTCCGCCAGTTCTTCTTGTTCTATCCAGTAGAGGTCTTCTTCCTCTTCTGTCATGGGTTTTTCGAAGGACACCGTCTGTCGGGCAGACTGACTTCGGGTCCTTCTATGATGAACGTCAGCGTTATCGCCCGAATGATCGGATCGGTCGCTAATGTCCAGGTTGATTCGTTCGACGTCGTTTTCTTCGTTGTCCCCAGCGGGAGGTGAAAGATTCTCCGTAGTCGGTTGCGCACACGGTTGGAGAGGTTCGTAGGGTTTTGGTCTGAAGAAGTCCTGTCCGCACGTGCAGCTCGATCGCCCGGAGTCTCGAAATCGAGTCTTCTGCCGCTGCGGGCTCTTGTGATCCCTCGCGGGGACTTGCTCTTGGCCTTCGCCGTTAAGGTTTCCACCTGTTTTTGCGAGAGAGGCCACGAGTTTTCCTTGTTTGTTCGCCTCTTTCTGAGCGGAGGCAAAAATTTCTTTCATCTGGTCTTGTATTGTGGTGTCGGCGGTGACCGTTGATACGTTTCTAGCTGGAGTGTTGATTGTGTTGGCAACGACGGGAGTTTCGTCGTGCGTTTGCGGGTTGTCAGTGTTGGTCGCCATATCATACCGAGCGTGTGTGGTTGCGAGTGAGATAGATCCGTTTCCACCCTCCTTCTAGCGCCAAACTGTGGGAACCGAAATTCACACTGTCGATATTATTTGATTTGGAGGAAAGCCAAGTGAACCTAGCCTTCCCTGAAGGTCCCGGTTATCTGCTGGGCCACACACGACACAATCAATACGACGGAAAGATAAAAAAACGAAATATTAAAATCGTAAGAAAATATATAGAGCAAAAGATCTTATTTCCGAATCGTGAACAACAGGAAAGAGATTGGCTACAAGAGCTGTCGATGAGTTTGCTAGTCCAGCCACCTAAATCTAACCTAGTTGAGTCGCAGCTCGCTAGTAAAAACGGAAAAAATGCCTAAGTTGCTCTAAGTGCTATGTTGCTTTTCTCTCTTTGCTCCTCGCCCCAAGCTCTCCTTATATACTCCTCTTAGGATGGTCTCTTCCTCCTTTGGGCCGAATCTATCGTGAATTGGGCTTCTTTCATTTTCGTAGGTCTTCATGTTTATCGGGAAACTTGACATTTATCTTCAAGAAACTTGACATTTATCTTCGGTTAACTTGACATTTATCTCTTTATGTAAAGATAAACATGGGCCGTCACGTCCATTTCGACTTGATCTCCTGGAAAGTCGTAAGTGGGCAACTTGGTCGCGTTTGGGCCTTCTGGGCCGTTGTTTCGTCCGTGAACATTCTACGATTTCGCGAGAGACTAGCCTGCCATGGTGCTTGTTTTGCCGAAAGAACCCCAACTCCTCGTATAGTCTAGATGACTGGTGTTCTTTAGAATAACCGTGATCGTTTTATATGATTAATCGAAATTCATTCGAGCTTTTGGTGGTCTTCTGAAGCCTTCCTGATTTATTTCGACCAGAACGAAATGGGGTTCTCAGGTTTCATGTATTCGAGGAGTTTGATCGGGGAGTCTTCGAGCAAAGATATAAAATGTAGAGTTGGACTAGTTGTCGAGACGGTTTTGCGGAGAGAAGGTCACACCTGTCGAGTAGTCCGTACGCGGGCACCCAGAACTTGGACATGGACGCTGGCGCCTGGGACCAGCACGGGCGACAGCTTCCTCTCGCGAGGCAGACTGACCACTCTTCAGTAAAACGGGCATAACTTCTTCTACAGGATGCTGATTGACCCCAAACCGGTGGCATTGGAAAGCTAACTCAACGATATATCCTGTGTCAAAAGATAGGTCCAAACCGAATGCCAATCCACTTGCCTAATCCCAAGAGCCCACCGGCCCATCACCACACATGGACCGCTGTGAACAAGTGTTAAATCAAGCCATGTAGTGTCTATAATATACCTCAATCCCTTAAACCAACCTTAACACCGCATTTCCTCACTTGTTTTGAATGTCCACCAAGGATAACACTTACCTCCAAGAGAGTGCTGCATGTTTCTTTCAACCTAAGCCAATCTCTGGTTCATGTTACTTTCCTGGTCCAGGTCATCCATACAAAGATCTTGCATTGCGTTCATCCCTCCAACCCGTCTCTTATTTCTAAATAACTAGAACGGCCAACCTTCTGCTTTAGGATCTTGCCCTTGGAGAGTGCATCTTGGCTAAGCCGGTTCACCTTGGAACTTCCCTGTTCACAAGCATGATACTTTAACTTACCTCAACTCTCACTTGGCTCACCCCAGTAAGGCTCCAAGGTCATCTTAGCTTTCAGAAATAATTTCGGTTAGAGATATATAATTTTGAGCAGCAAGTTGAGCTGGAGTTACAAACCAATCAGCTCCTCCACTCTTCTGCCTCAATAGGATCGACACTACCTGAGAAATGCTTAGTTCTCATCCGAGCTATGTGCTCCAACACACTCAGGTAGTCCATTCCCGAGCTGCCCTAGCTTGTGGGTCGATTTTACCCCCCTCAGCTACTGGCACAGCTCGACCATTAGCTGCAGGTGCAGCTGTCTGATCCACCGGTTAGTCCTCTTATTGTTTGCACAATGTTCGGATCAGACCGGTTCCAATCATAAGAGGATTCAGCTTCCCCTTCCAGCTCTTGTTACATCTGCAGCTCAGCTCCTCCCACTCAAACCTCAGTAGGGTTGATCTGGCGGATAGTCAATCCAGCTTCATTGTTAACCTTCTCCAGCTGAGTCGGCAACAATCGGGTGGATTAACCCCATCAGCATCCACTTGTCCAGATGTGTGGGTGAACAACCACAACCCAACCATCCTAGAATCAAGCATGCTCTGATACCAACTTGTAAGACCCGATCCTGGCCTCTCAGGCCAGCGGTCGATGCCTCACGTCGCTCGGTCGACACACTGACCGAACCTCTCAATTTTTTGCGCTTTATTTATAACTTCGCCTAAAGGCGAAGGCTATCTTAGATCTTAGCTTAAGAGTACCTTATTCATTCTCTAGCTTAGATCCTCTCAACTTATGCACAGCGGAATATTCTCTACTTAACCATTGAACTAGCTCCAATCTAATACTTGTCCGGTGGAATCACCTCAGCTTAATGGTTAGTATACTCAACTACCAGCTAGCTCGAAGGTTGATCCTACCTAAACCGAGTCATACAGATCCGAGGTTTCATTCCCCTAAACCATTCTATCTAGATCTAAGCAACATTGCTAGATCATACCTTTGCCACATCCACAGTGTTTGTTAGCTCTTTGTCCCAGCTGCCCAAGCTGGATGGATAGCTCGTCCAGCTCAGCTCAGCTGAACCACTTCACTTGAGGTTCACTACTCTCTTCCAGTTGATCGAGCTGTGAGGTAGCTTTGTCCAGCTCCCCGTCCACTCGTTCAACTCTCTTATACCTCTATAAACTCTTCCCTTTGGTACTTAGTCATTCAGCCAACCATCCCCACAGACCAAGTACCTTTGGGAAGTCTTCAGCTGCAAAAACAACCTCAAGAAAAAATGCTCCAAAAATTAATTAAAATTCATGATAAATCCCAACTAAGAAGAATCCATAATCAGAATCTACATAACCGGCCTTGATCCTATAGATCTCAGCCAAATCCAGTCAAACCGGCCATAACTGACCACCATCAAATTCATTTGATAAAACCTAATAAAATTCATGATAAATCATGATAAATCCTCACTAAGAGGAATCCATGGTCGGAATTCAATGAATCCAACCGGAGCCTATAGAATCAGACCAAGATCGGTCCGGCCAAGGGCCAAGGACTATCTCACCTCCTGAACCGGTCAAGGCCATGGTTCGGTGCCTCCACTCTAAACAACAGAGAATTGGATTAAAAAGGCCCATTAGATCCTAAGTGAATATACAAACCACCCCACATGACTCAGAATTGATGAGTCTTCACACTTACCTAACCAGCCATGGAACCATGTCCCAATGAATCCGATCAGTCTTGCTCATACAACCGATGCATCCTTTGATCACTTAGCTCAGACACCTTGATCCATCAACCAAGAATCAGGTCGTCCTTACTAATCAATGATCAGATCACACACGGCCTTCCCTGCATAATCACACTCAGGTTCCATACTTGTGGTACACACCACATAGTACTAACCTTACTCTTCTTCATGGCTCTCAGCCAATCCTTTACACATAGCTTACCAACACTAAGGTTGATACCTAGCATTCCATATAATCCCATTACCTTATTTCCACGGCCTGAAGCCATTGGTAATGCAAAACCATATATCCGGTTTACTCATGAACCACCATGAGTCACTAACCGGTGCATAGCCTCTAATTACCATCCCACATGGATGAATTAGATCCACTATGATCCGCCCCTTTCCTGAAGGTCCTGTATCCCTACAATCCATCACCATATATGGTCTCCAAGGGCGTGCCATACTTGGCCTCATTCGCACCTCAAGAGACATAAACATAAACCGGAAAGTAAACATAAATCCGTTACCTTTTACTTGATCTTATTAGATCTTGTGCTCCCCATATCAGGTTCGGACAAGCCCCACAAAGGCATGTCTCTATCAAGACTTATCATATAATTCCAGTATTTTATAAGATCTCTCCATGGATCGCACAAACATCCCTTCCCTTGAACTTCCATGAAACCACTTCTACACTGCATCCACCTTCAAGGCTGTTCATGCCTTTGAGAGTGGATCCTGGCCTTCTCCATTATCTTCTGACCATTTGCGTGAGTCCCCAAGACACAGAGGAAGTCTAAGGTGTGTTCATCCACGATCAAACATCACCCAAAGGTCGTGCATCACTTCCCCCTTTAGTGCCCATGAAACTGCCTTTCTACACACATCTGCCTTCAAGTCTGTCTAAGCCATTAGATGTGAGATCCGGTCTCCTACCTTCTCTCCAGGATATCTGCGTGTGTACTATGGATGTAGAGAAAGCCCATGGCGTGGCAAACATCAATCAAAACTCACCAGAGGGTCGTTCATAACCTTCTCCATGATTGCCCACCAAAACTGCCTCTTTGTTGCCTTTGAATGCATCTCTGTCTTGGATTATTGAATCCAACCATCTCTATGTTTTTCTCTGGTTTTCTTTGTGTTTCAGGGTGTAGGAAGAAGACTTGGCGTGCCTGCAAAGGCACGGCCTTGCCTTGTATTGATAGAAGAAGGGGTGGTTATATCGATTAGATCGACAACAACAGAAGAGCAGTGATTGACACCCGCCCATACCATATCAAGTTCGTTTACCAGATCTTGATGCACACCGCTTGAAGGCAACTCAAAACCCATCCCAGACATCAGTTTGCTTGAAGACAACAGAGAAGATAAATCAGCAATCTGCAGAAGCACCAGAGCAAGAGCAATCAACCCTAACTGAACCCTCTTTCGTTGAGAGTGTCGATCGACGATGTATACCAGGTATCGATCGACACCAAACGGACGGACACAAGCCTGCCATGGAAAGGCAGGCAACGAAAGAAGATATTTCAGTTGAGTAGAGAGTGAAATCTAGTAAACCCTAAATTCCCAAACACCTCAGGAGAGAAGTTAACAAAGTGGAACTTGATGGATTTCACAAAAGGGTGAAGAGGGTTTCTAAGGATATGTCTTTCGAGGATGCATATCATAAGTATAGACTTGGTAATTTCTTCAGAGGAGACAGATAAGGACTATGAGCTGCTATTTAACAAGGTATGCCGTAAGCCTAAGAGGACTCTAAAGAAGTAACAAGATCCTGGGAAATTCCTGATTCCATGATGTATACATAACCATGATTTTCCAAACACCCTCAGCGATACTAGATCTGCAGTCAGCATTATGGCTATAGACACTGCTGAAGTATTAGGATTAAAGATGGAACCTTCAAAAGATAGTTTCATTTCGTGGATAACTCCAAAGCAAACTCAGCAGGCATGATCAGGAATGTTAAAGTAGAGATAGGGGAATGCACTATTCCTGTGGACTTTCATGTCGTGGAGATAAAATCAGGCAAGAAAAACTCTCTTCTCTTTGGAAGAGCCTTCATGGCTACAGTGGGAGCAGTTTGTGATCTCAAGAAGAATAAGATATGCCTGAATAATATAGATGAAACTGTCTTCTATGATCCCGTGGAGAAGAAGAAAAGTGAGGAGTTTATTTCTTGCATAGAGATGTTTGTAGATCCAGCACCTACAGCGGATTCAGATTACCAGCCTGCAAATCCAGGATCAGCATCGATAGATTGGAAGCCTACGACAGTGGTCGACACACAGCCTTTAGAATCGATCGGCACGAAACCTTTAGCATTGGTTGACACCCTCTGAATTTCAGAACAGCCCGAGAGTGAAAAGTCTAAGTCTGGGGGAAGGACCTGGAATATGAAAAAGAAAAAGAAAAGGAATATTAATGCGGATTTCCTGTCACTAGTACCTTTGCAATGTGGAGAAGGAAGTCTTGAGTATAGAGTGCACAGCAAATGAGGTCCTGAACTTTTTACCAAGGTTCGAGTGTTATGTGATCGAGAGCTGAGAGAGAAAGGGGAAGCTTCAGCACGAGCTTTTATCAATTGCATCAACAAAATGAGGAAGAAAGACACTGAGACTTGTTTTGGAGCAAGTTCACATTCTCATCCGGACTAAATAAGATCTCCAGAAGTCAAGCTAATGACTAAAATTAAGCGCTGAGTGGGAGGCAACCTACTATTATGTTTGTTTTAAATTATGTTTTAATATCATCTATTACTGATGATTGTTTTTATTTATTGCTTAATATATATATATATAGATCTGAGAAGACGATTGCTCAGCCATCGACCGATGAGACCAGGTCGATATCGATCGACAGTATATCTAACAACTCGATAGCACCATTCTTAGACTTAATGACTGCAGAGTGTACTAGAGATGCTAAAGTGGATCATCCTGCCAGTTATTCACACTTGCTGAGATTGTTTGAAAGAACCGAAGCTGATTTCCAACCTAATTGAGCTCAACTTTCCTTGTCTTGGGGCTTGGTATACAAGGGATCGGATTCCTCCTACAAGTCTGGAAGGTAAAAGTGTTGATAGTTCCCCTCTCTCTCCTTCAGATTTTTAAAGAATTCGAACATACTTTGGTGGCTACAACCATTAAAGTTTGATTCATAAAAGAATTCTAGAGAGATCAAAAAGGGATTCGAATAGGCTTTGGTAGCTACAACCATTAAAGTTTGATTCATAAAGAATCCTAGAGAATTCGAACAGGATTTGGTGGCTACAACCATTAAAGCTTGATTCATAAAGAATTCTAAAAAGAGATAAAGGTCAAAAAGAAGTGAACCGAACCTGGTGGCTGCAACCATCAGAGCTTAATTCATGGAAGCCTGTCTTTTACCTCAGTCAATGTAAAGTATAAATAATACCCTGCAAAGGAACCAGACATTGACTGAGAGGTTAGGATTGGAGAGAGAGATCTGAACACCTTGAGAGAGGGAAGATCTTGAGCTTCCTTTGTTTCTTTACATTATTCTGTTCTTCTATTATTTATTCTATTGCAGTATTATTCAGACCATCATAATGTTTCTTATGAATATGTCTGAGTAGTCTTATTATTTGATATCTTGCATATTTACATGTTTTTAGAAATCATATTTTGTGCATTTTGATCATGTGGATTAAGAATTAGGCATCTTTAGAGTCCGTATTGCATTCATTGTCCTTATTAGATGTTGGAGTGTGCCATGGAGTCCTTGGAGGTGTTTGGGGAGCATTGTGATCTAAAAGAAGTGAAGAATGGAGTTTGGCCAAGTCTAGGCAAGCCGGACCATGTACCAAGACGAGCCTGACCCAGGTTGAAAACCTTGGGATCACTCACCCCTGCTGCCTGGGCGAAGGAAGAAGAGAGCTGGACAGTGTGGGTTGTATCCACCAGGTAAACTTACCCGCGCGGCTGGACGTCGCTTGGTCGAGGCTTGGATGGGACACGGGTTGGCTACACCTGGATCACCTACCCGCGCGGCCTGGGCGAAACTGGTCGAAGCAGAAGTCACGCGGGGAGAAGGCCCGAGGTAACCCTACCCGAGCGCAGCCAGGACGCCAGTCGGACGAGGGATTCACGCAGGAAAAGGCCACCCGCGCGGCCGGGCGAGAGCTGCTTGAGGATTCTGCACGGGTCAGTATGCGCGGGTGCTGGTCGAGGATCTACCCTGAGCGCTTTTCTGAATTTTGGTCGAGACTTAAGTGATTTCAGGGATCTTTTGGTCATTTCTCTTGATGTTTTTAGGGGTTCCAAGCCTCATATAAATACTTTTGTAAGCCACAACTTTAGATCAAAGTTTTATTCTCTCTTGAAACACAAAACTATTTGTAGAAAGTTTTTTCTTTGAATCTAAATCTCATCTTGTTCTTGTGTTCTTGAGTGTTTTAATTCTTCCCTTACATGACTAAACTTGAATCCTTCATGGGTTTAAGAGGAATCATGAGGATTAGTGAGTAGATCATCTTTTGGATTCATGGGATTGGGTGATTAGGGTGTTTAAGTGAAGATCTAGGGTGTTTAGTGTTAGATCTACTTCTTTCTTTACTTGTTGAGGGTTCTCAATGCTATTTTGGTCTAAACCATACCAAAATAGATCCTTAAGAATTTCCTGCTCAAGGTGTATGATGAAATGCCTGAACCAACTCTTCAATGCTTTTAGTTTGCTCTACCAAAGACATTTGTTGCTAAATGAGCTAAGATTGCTATTAGACTAGTTCTCCGTGATTGCTTTAGTCATTACTTTCAAGGATTTTGACGTATGGGTGATTATTGGAAATGAACATTCATCTTGACCCAGAGATTGTTTAGTATAGTGTCTAGTGATAAGGAAAGTGTTTGATTGATAGCTTGCCACCCTTAGATTGGATGTTAATCACCCAAAGTCAATGTCCCTAGCCCCATGAGTCCCCTTTACTCATACTGCTTGAAAGTTTATTCCTTTATTGGTTTAGTATTCTAGTTCTTAGTCATATCATCCTTAAAAACTGGTTAACTTAGATTAATCATGAACCTGTATTCCCTTTGTTTCATAATCACTTAGGATTGGATCGACACTCTTCTATACTACTTTGATTGATCCTAGGAGCCTTGAAAAATCCTAAATCAATTTGGCGCCGTTGCCAGTTCTAAGTTAACTTTTACATTGGGATTTGGTCTTTGTTTGAGACTAACTCTTATTTTCCTTTTGCAAGTTACTGATTCTCCTTCTTAATCTCCCTTTACATTTCAGTTATATGAACTTGAGGAGCAGAGGTTCATCAAGCGTAGTTCCAAGAGTTGAAAACATAGCTGCACTTGAGAGGGAGATAGCAAGAAAGAGAAGAGAAGAAGATCAACAGGTTCACCTACAGAGATTGGGAGTTGAGATGGAGCAAAACCAGCATCAAAGTCAAGATGGAGTTGCCCCAGGGGAGTAATGTTCAAGGAGCTGCCAAACTTAAACCAGAGAGAGCTCCTCAACAACAACATCCACAGCGCCAAGCCAGAGCCATTGGGACCGATAATAAGCCTCACATACATGGTCAAAGGTTGGGAATCAGAGCACCAGCTGTGGAGAACAACAATTTTGAGATCAAGTCAGGGCTGCTCAACGTGATTTAGAACAACAAATTTCATGGCCTTTCTATGGAGGATCCACTTGATCACTTGGACAAGTTTGATAGCTATTGTGGCTTGTCCAAGATTAGTGGAGTCTCTGAAGATGCTTTCAAGCTGAGGCTGTTTCCTATTCTTTAGGAGACAAATCACACCAATGGGAGACGGCTCTCCCAAGTGATTCTATCACCACTTGGAATGAGTGCAAGAGGATCTTCCTCAACAAGTTCTTCTCTACATCAAGAACTGCCAAGATAAGGAATGAGATCTCTGGGTTTCAACAGAAGAATCTTGAAGGCTTTAGTGAAGCATGGGAGAGGTTCAAGGGTTATTGGACTTAATGCCCAGATCATGGCTTCACCAAGGAGAGTCATCTTAGTACCTTCTATAAAGGTGTTCTACCCAAGTTCAGGAGCAGATTAGACACATCCAGCAATGGTTTCTTCTTGGGCAGAACTCAAGAGGATGCAGAGGAGCTGGTGGAGAACATGGTTTAGAGTGACTCAGTCTACAGTAAAGAGCACGACAGAGGCAACCGAACAAATGATCAGTATTGGTGTCAAAATCGATCACGACGGAATCAATGACTGAAAGTCTCTAGAAAGTATTTCTTGAAACAAAAAGTCTCGGATAATTTGAAAAGTAGTTATACGAGATTTTCTCAAATTAGAATATCCACTCTCTGTGAGATCCGAAGACAACGGGCGTGCGCGGACGAGAGTCCCCGGAAAGATCGGTCCGCTCGCCCAAGGACATCAAGATTCGATCACCACAAAAACCCTAAACACAAAAGAATCTGCCTCGAAACTTCGAAGAGGTCGTTCTCTCAAACCGTGAGGAACCAGAAAACGATCAAGATATCAAATCGAAGCCCTCGCCGAGATCTTCAGCCTGGCGCCGGCTGCACCCGAGCCTGGCGCCGGCGGCACGCGCCACGCGGGCCGGCCTGGCGCCGGCGGCACCCCGGCCTGGCGCTGGCGGCACCCCGGCTTGGCGCCGGCGGCACCCGTCACGCGGGCCGGCATGGCGCCGGCGGCACCCCGGCCTGGCGCCGGCGCCCCCCCGTCACGCGGGCCGGCCTGGCGCCGGCGGCACCCATCACCCGGGCCGGCCTGGCGCCGACGGCACCCCGGCCTGGCGCCGGTGGCACCCCGGCCTGGCGCCGGCGGCACCTCGGCCTGGCGCCGGTCGACGGCCCTCGTCCTGGTCTCGGTTCCATCGTGTTCGGTCTGATCCCATCTTGGCTTGTTTGGATCAATCATCGTGAGCTTGGGATGATCACGACTACGGAATAAACATCCTTCGACTCGATTGGAATCGTCCTCGATGTTTTACGACAAAAACTAGAAGGATTGGATTTCTCGTAGAAGATATCGTATAAAACAAGGTCGATTAACTTGAACATCGATCCTTTAGGCTATACGGTTTATTTTACGAGAAAAATAGTCTTTCCGAGAAATCGTATAAAACGTTCAACTACTTAAGACAAGTCCACGGACTTACTTACGATTTTAAGAATTCAGGCCCAATCAGGCTATGACGGTTTATCCGATTTCCCGAACATCGGATAAACATCAAGTCACCGAAAACTCGAGGACAATTACGAAGATCGACGAAAATGGAATACTTCCTGAAGAGATAAGCTTGGGCCCAAAGGCGAGGTCCATCATCTTAAGGCAAACCGACCTAGGAGTGAGTATATAAGGAGAGCAAGAGCAGAGGAGAGGAAGATCGGAGAAATCCTAGAATCTAGACTTAGAGAACTCCTGCTAGCTTAGAGAACTTAGAACTTAGGCGGTTAGGCCAGCGAGGCAGGACTTAGAACGTCTGGCCGCCTCTTGTTCTAGTTTTATCTTCTCCGCAAGACCCCTGTTCCTCTCGGAAGGATCTAACTATACTTTTACTCAGAGCTCCGCACATAGAAACCCTAGGCATGATCTTCGACATGCCCGTTTCTATGACCAACGCTCGTACTAGACGAACCAGGCCCTAGAACGCCTGGCCGCCTCCTGCTCGCAAATCTCCGCTCCTCTCGGAAGGATCGGACAATTCTTTTACTCCAAAGCTTCCCACATAGAAACCCTAGGCATTATCTTCGACATGCCTGTTTCTATGACAAACGCTCATACTAGATCGAACCCGCCCAGACGGTTCGATCTCTTGTTCAATTCTTTCTAAACTGAACTACGTCCGACTTGATCTTCGAAAGGGGTACGTAGGCAGCCTTTCTTAAGGTCCAGTCTCAAATCTTAACAAATCTTTTTCCGCATTTATTCGGTCACTTATCGTTGGCTGTCGCAGAGAATCCGGACCTTCAAGGAAAGTCGGGTTAACTTGGCTTTCCTCCGCAATCTTATTCATTAAAATTGACGGTGTGAATTTCGGTTCCCACAGTTTGGCGCTAGAAGGAGGGGGGACGGATTACTCTTACTCATACGGCCGCAAAGCGCTTGATCGAACCGATGTCTGGAAATATAAAAGAAAAAGTTGCAGTTTGCGTCAACGATGGTAAAACAACTCTAGCAGCGACTGTTCCTACGGCCAACGCTTACGCAAACGCCACGGTGCTCGAGCAAATCAAAAACCTAGCAGCGGCTTTCCGCCACAGGAAGAGCACGAAAACGAGCTCGCAATTTCTCTATCTAAACAGAAAGGGCAACGATAAAATCTATCAAACCCCAAAAATTCGTCTTGTTACCAAGTTAGAGAAATCGCAACGAGCAAGGTTTCTACGAAAAACGTTTCTTTCGAGAACCTCTCGGAAAAATAAAACTTATTCTCCTCGAAACCTTGGGGAAACCCTATATTACTCGCAGAACAGAAGCACGGCAAATCGGTTCACCGATTCCCACTGCCATACTTCTTTTCAAACAACTCTCGAGGAACAAACGGGAAAACAAAAGGAGGTCGGAGCTTAATCTTACTAGGACGACTTGCCATAGGGTAAGATCAGTCTTCCCAGTCCGCCTTAGTAAGAGCCCACTTTGTTCTCCTTTGAGTTTAGATCAAAGTGGCTTTCGTTTCGTCTCAATCGGAGTTTCCGTTGAGATTTTACAAAGGGAACAAAATCACTCTCCCGGCCACCTCGCCCGTGGACGAGAACAACCATCACCAAGGTCACCTCGCCCATGGCCACCTCGCCTGTGGAAACCTCACTTTGCTCTCCTTTGAGTCTAGGTCAAGATGGTTTTCATTTCGTCTCAATCGGAGCTTCCGTTGAGATTTTACTAAGAAAACAATGTCGCTGTCTCGACCACCACGCCCATGAGAAGGATCTCTCTGTCCCGTCATAAGACGAGACCGGTCCTGTCTCAGTACCATGCATCTTTGCCTGAGTTTTTCATAACTCGGTCTTTGAGTCCGTGAGCCCCGGGGATCGACGAAGGCAAACAACAGCAGCATCGGCGGACGCGGGACACGGCACGGGCGGCGCTCATCCGTGCAGTCGTTTCGTGATCTCGGGCAACGGCAACATCTTGGTCCCTTAAACCCATGTTTGGATTGTTCGAGAAACACGACGATTCTTCCGCAAAGCCTTCTCGAATGTTTAACAAAGCTCATATTCTAGAATCTAAGTTCGAAGCCTCATTACTCCAACCCTCGAAGACGGAAAGTCTACAAATCCAAGTCCATCTCAATCCCGATACTCGAGGAGTCTCATTGGATTAGAAACGATTATCTCGAAATCTAAGGCTAAAGATCTTCCCAAACTCAAAGATTTCTCGCAAACGACTGACGGGGGAAAGATCGAACCACGAAAAATCCACAGACGGCAAGATGGCCTGGACCGAAGGCACGCGTCACGCGAGCACTGGCGCCTGGCGGCACGGCGGGCACGCGGGACGCGGGCCGGCTGGCGCCGGCGGCACCCGTCAACGCGGCCGGCCTGGCGCCGGCGGCAACGCGGGGACAGCGTGGGCGGCCACCAGGCCATGGCCGCCGGCGGAACACGGGACGCGGGCCGGGCTCCTGGCGCCGGCAGGCACCCAGTCACGGCGGGCCGGGCACTAGCACCAGGACGGCATCCGTCCGCGGGCCGGCCTGGCGCATGCGGGCACGCGGGACGCGGGCAGGCCTTTGCACCGGCGGCACCCGTCACGCCGGGCCGGCTTGACGCCGACGGCACCCCGGCCTGGCGGCCGCGCTGGCACCCCGTCCCTGGCGCCGGCGGCACCCCGGCCTGGCGCCGGCTGCACACCGGCCTGGCGCCGGCGGCACCCCGGCCTGGCGCCGGCGGCACCCATCACGCGGGCCGGCCTGGCGCCGGCGGCACCCTGGCCTGGCGCCGGTCCACGGCCCTCGTCCTGGTCTCGGTCCTATCGTGCCCGGTCCGATCCCATCTTGGCTTGTTCGGATCAATCTTCTTAAGTTTGGTACGATCACGGTTATTCTAAACACCAATCGTCTCGACTATACGAGGAAATGGGGTTCCTTCGGAAATGCCGAAACCTTCAAAAGACTATTTTCTCGAAAAATTTTGTAAAGGTTTTAATTCTTTGTAGGACAGGAACAAAAACGTCTTGAAAAACTGCCGTAGAATTTAGGGAACTTAGGACCTAGGTGGATAGTCTAGCAAGCTAAGTCTTAGGCAAAATTTCCAGTCTTGTTCCATCGTTCCTTGATTGTCCAAGTAGAACATGCAAACCGATCTAGTCTCGCGAAAAACCGAGAAACGATCGCCACGCGTTCTAAAAGCATACTCACCCCGCTTCCTAAAAGAAAGAAAAAACGTACACAAGCCTTCGGAAGAACGGCTAACCCGTTTTCTTTCGTAAAAAGAAAAGGGAAGTAGGTACGTATACTATACCCGTATAATCCCATCTTCGAAAAACTTTTGCTTCAGCATCAAGACAACGCTTTTAACAAAGCAAACTCTCGCAGCAATAAGATTCGTCTAAAAAACGCTAACGGCATAGTGATGTCTTGCATATTTACATGTTTTTAGTTATCATATCTTATGCATTTTTGCTCATTTAGATTAGGCTTTAGGCATCTTTAGGCTCATTATGCATTCATAAGTCCCTATTAGGTGTTGGAGCACACTTTGGAGATATTGAAGATGTTTGGGAGTTTTGTGATGAAAAAGGAGGGTATAAAGATGAACATGAACAGAGACCTTAGGAATACCTTCTGATGCTAATATTTGGTGGAGACATGGAATTCTGAGTTAGCTTTCCAATGGAAGTGGTTTCAAGACATTTGGAGCCATATTGGAGGAGTTATGATCAGTTGAGTGGAAGCATGTTAAGCAACCCGGGTGAGCACACCCGAGTCCAACCATCCTTCCTCGCCTGGACAAGCTCAGGACGCGACCAGGACGACCCGGGGACAAGCACCCGCACGTCCTGATTGTGCTGAACGCCTAGAACGGACGCGGCCCATTCCACCCGAGCACAAGCACCCGCACGGGACGGACGGACTGGACGCGACACTCGGACGTCCCACAACTCCTCCTACCCGCGTACCAGCCTGCACACCCGACTAGCACCACCCGGCCACGCACACCCGCACGTCCTGCTAGCTGCTGGACACCCACCACGCGGCCGAACACACCCGGCCTAGAGAGGCCGCACGGCCTGGACGCCGGACGAGCAAGCCATACCCGACCTGGGCATACCCGGCCTGGACAGGCACTAGCTGACCCGGGTGGCTGAGTTTCTTCCTTTCTCTTGTTTCTCATTGGTCGAAAATCACTTGGCCAAGGGCTTTTTAGACTTTCTCCTTTTATGTGTTTAGGGCTTTTAAGCCTACTATAAATACTCTCATTAACCCAAGTTTGGGAATTATGTTATTTATGATCTAAGAACAAAACCTTTGAGTAAAAACTTCATCTTTGAATTATTAATCTCATCTCATCTTGTGTTCTTGATTGTTTATCTCATCTCCTTTCTTTCTCTATTATGTTTATGCTTGAATCTCTCATGGGTTTAAGAATAAGCATGTGGATTAGTGAGTAGATTCTTCTAAGATCCATGAGTTAGGGTGATAGAGAGTGATTAAGTTAGATCCAAGGTGTCTAGAATTAGATCTATCATTTCCTTGCATAGATTTGGTGTTTTTAAAGCTATATTTGAGTTGGCCTCTCAAACATAGAGCTATAGGCATTTCATGCCCGGAAGGTGTTCTATGAAATGCCTGAACCAACTCATCTATGCTTTTAGCTAGCTTTGCCTAAGGGATTAGTTGTCTTAGAGGCTAGAATTGCTATTAGACTCATTCTCATTGTTTGCTTTGATCATTACAACCAAAGGGATTTGGTGTACTTGGGTGATCATAGCAAAAGAGCATTCATCTAGGGATAGAGCTTGCTTAGTTTAGTTGTCTAGGCATAAGGATTAGATTGATTGAAAAGTTAGCATCTTGGATTGAAGCTTAATCATTTGATATCAAGTCCCTACACCCATGGGTTTTGCTCTCCTCATAAGAAAGAAAGTTTGCTTTTTGTTGTGTTTTACTCATTGTTCTAGTTTAATCATCATTCTCTCTAATGGTTGCATTTAGATTGAGCATAGGCTTGCATTCCCTCTGTTTCATTGTCACTTAGGACTGGTTCGACAATCTTTTATACTACATCATTTGATTAGAATCTGAAAAGTTCTATCATCAAATTGGCGCCGTTGCCAAATTCTAAGTTGATTGTGACATTGGGATTTAGTCACTTGCTTGAGACTAAATCATTTTTCTTTTCTTGTGATATTGATTCTCCTTTTGCATTTTCCTTTGATTTTCAGGTGTATGAACACAAGAAGCAGGGGTGCAACTAACCTGGTTCCCACTGTTGAAGAGATAGCTACACTTGAGAGGGAAATAGCAAGAAGGAGAAGAGAAGAGGAGCAACAAGCTCACATTCAGAGATTGGGGTTTGAGATGGATGATCATCAACCCCAAGAAGGCAATGGTCAAGGAGCTGACAACCTTAGACCACAGCGCCAGCAACAACAACACCCACAGCGGCCAGCTAGAGCCATTGGCACATATGACCGTCCTCACATTCATGGCAACAGGACAGGTATCCGTGCACCAGCTGTGGAAGCTAATAATTTTGAGATCAAATCAGGCTTGTTGAATGTGATTGAGAACAACAAGTACCATGGCTTGGCTGTAGAAGACCCATTTGATCACTTGGACAAGTTTGATAGCTATTGTGGCTTGTCCAAGACCAATGGTGTGTCAGAAGATGCCTTCAAGCTCAAGTTGTTTCCATTCTCTCTAGGAGACAAGGCACGCCAATGGGAGAAATCTCTACCTAGTGACTCCATCACTACTTGGGATGATTGTAAGAAGGCCTTCTTGGAGAAATTTTTCTCCACATCAAGGACAGCCAAGCTGAGGAATGAGATCTCTAGTTTCCAGCAGAAGAACTTGGAAAGCTTTAGTGAAGCATGGGAAAGGTTCAAGGGATATCAAGCTAAGTGCCCACACCATGGCTTCTCAAAGGAGAGTTTACTGAGCACATTCTATAGAGGTGCCCTTCCTGAGTTTAGAGCAAGATTGGATACAGCAAGCAATGGTTTCTTCCTGGGCAGGTCTGAAGAAGATGCTGAGGAGCTGGTGGACAACATGGTCAAGAGTGATTCAGTCTACAGTGGAGAACATGACAGGGCTGATAGAACAACCAGAGCTGATGACAACCAGACCAAGAAGGAAATAAAATCCTTGCAAGATAAGATAGACTTGCTGATTGCTAACCAAGCCAAGCAGGAGCAAATTCACTTTGTGGGTGGTCCAAATCAAGAAGCTCCTCCTAAGGTTAATGAAGTTGAAGGGTTAGAAGGGCAAGAAGAGCTTTGCTTCATCAACAACAATGGTTCTTGGTACAGGAAGGAACCTAACTTTCAGTACAACAATTACCAGCAAAAGTCTTACCCCAACAACCAGCAAGGAGGCTACACCAACAAACAGCAAGGAGGCTACACCAACAACCAGCAAGGAGGTTATCCACCAAAGCAAAACGCTCAACAAGGGAGCTACCAGCCTAGGCAGAATCCTCCTCCTTGTTTTGCAAACCATGGAAATCAATCTACTCAAGCTCAAGGAAGCTCCTCCCAAGCTAAGGCTCCAGATTCATCTATGGAAGCTATGTTCAAACAATTGTTGGAAGGTCAAGCTAGAGCAGCCAAAGACATTGGCCATGAGTTCAAGACTGTTCACTCCAAGATAGACAGCAGCTACACTGAGCTAAACAACAAGATTAGAGCTTTGGAGAATCAATTTGCTTCTATGAACTCTCAGCCAAGTCGCCAACAAGGAACATTACCAGGAAAGCCAGAGCAAAACCCAAAAGAACCAATGAAGGCAATCACTTTGAGAAGTGGTAGAGAGCTACCTCCAAGAACTCTCCCCAAGGATGGTGAGAAACTAAGTGGGGGGGTGGCTATCAACATTGATGATGATGTTGTGATTGTGGATGAGAAAGTTGATGAGGAGATTTTAGAAAAGATTGTTGAAGCTAAGGGCAAAGGAAAGGTTGGAGAAGAGAAGCAAACACCAAAGAATGGTGAAGTTACTACTCCAACAAAGGAGTCTTCTTTTGTTCCTCCTCCCTATGAACCTAAGCTGCCATTTCCTGGAAGATTCAAGAGGCAACTTTTGGAGAAGTACAAAGCACTCTTTGAGAAGCAATTGAGTGAAGTTCAAGTTACAATGCCAATCATTGATGCCTTCATGCTTGTTCCTCAATACAGCAAGTTCTTGAAGGATGCTGTGGCTGCCAAGAAGAAGGAAATGGAAGGCATGATGGTTCTTACTCATGAGTGCAGTGCCATCATCCAGAGATTGACAATCCCTAAGAAGCTAGAGGATCCAGGCTGCTTTACTCTACCTTGTGCCATTGGTCCTTTAATGTTTGAGAGATGTCTATGTGATTTGGGAGCTAGTGTCAGTCTCATGCCTCTATCTGTTGCCAAGAAGCTTGGGTTTAGTCAATACAAGAAGTGCAAACTCTCTTTGGTGCTTGCTGACCGCTCAGTCAAATTCCCCATTGGTATCCTTGAAGACCTCCCTGTAATGGTGGGAAATTGTGAAATCCCCACTGATTTTGTTGTTCTTGAGATGGATGAAGAAGCTAGAGACCCCTTGATCCTTGGAAGACCATTCTTAGCCACAGCAGGAGCCCTTATCAATGTGAAGGAAGGCAAGATTGATCTTCATTTGGGGAAAGAGCACACTCTCCATTTTGATGTCAACGAAGTAATGAAGAGGTCAACTGTGCAAGGCCAAGTGTTCTACATAGAGGAGATGGAAGCTCTTGCTGATGAGCTCCTTGAGGAATTGGCACGTGGAGAGTTGACAATAGAGGACCCTTTGCAACATGATTTGACAGTGGATAAAGAGGTCCAAGTGGTTGAGAACAAGGAGAGTGAGGCTATTGCAGCCATGCTGGATTCTCGAAAGAAGATTGCTGATAGAGGCCAGTATGAGGAGCTTAAACAAGAGGCATGTCAAGCTGTTCCAGCCACTCAACAGGAGATCACCAAACAAGATGATTGGAGTGAGCTCAAGGCACCAAAAGTGGAGCTAAAACCTCTTCCCCATGGTGTAAGGTACGCATTTCTAGGCCCTAATGAGACATATCCTGTCATTGTGAGTAGTGAACTTACTGAACTTGAGCTTTCTCAACTTTTAAATGCACTTAAAAGGTTTAGAAAAGCCATTGGATACTCACTAGATGATATTAAGGGGATATCACCTTCTTTGTGCATGCATAGGATACATCTAGAGGATGAATCAATGACTTCTATAGAACATCAAAGGAGGTTAAATCCTAACCTTAAAGATGTTGTAAAGAAGGAGATTCTCAAGCTCTTAGATGCTGGTGTTATCTACCCTATTTCAGATTCTAAATGGGTATCTCCTGTGCATGTAGTTCCAAAGAAGGGTGGTATCACTGTGATTAAAAATGACAAGGATGAATTGATACCAACTAGAACCATAACTGGCCATAGGATGTGTATTGATTATAGAAAGCTCAACTAAGCATCTAGAAAAGATCACTTTCCATTGCCATTCATTGATCAAATGCTTGAGAGACTTGCAAACCATCCTTTCTATTGTTTTCTTGATGGGTATTCAGGGTTCTTCCAAATCCCCATTCATCCCAATGATCAAGAGAAGACAACATTCACATGCCCCTATGGCACCTTTGCTTATCGAAGGATGCCATTTGGGTTATGTAATGCTCCAGCAACCTTTCAAAGGTGCATGATGTCTATCTTCTCGGATCTCATTGAGGATATAGTGGAGGTATTCATGGATGATTTCTCTGTCTACGGATCTTCGTTTTCTGCTTGTTTGTCCAACTTGTGCAGGGTCCTACAGAGATGTGAAGACACCAACCTAGTGCTGAATTGGGAGAAGTGTCATTTCATGGTCAAAGAGGGAATTGTGCTGGGACACAAGATTTCAGAAAAGGGTATTGAAGTGGACAAAGCTAAGATTGAGGTGATGGTCAGCTTGCCCCCACCAAAGACAGTGAAAGACATCAGGAGCTTCCTTGGCCATGCTGGATTTTATAGAAGATTCATCAAGGACTTCTCAAAGATTGCTAGACCAATGACCAAGTTGCTGTGCAAGGAGGCTGCTTTCAGCTTTGATGAAGATTGTCTTGAGGCTTTCAAGAAGATAAAGGGTGACCTTGTTAGTGCTCCCATTGTTCAACCACCTGATTGGGATCTCCCCTTTGAGATAATGTGTGATGCTAGTGATTTTGCTGTTGGGGCTGTCCTGGGGCAGAAGAAGGATGGCAAAACTCATGTCATTTATTATGCTAGCCAAACATTGAATGATGCGCAGATGAGGTATGCCACAACAGAGAAGGAGATGCTGGCCATTGTCTTCGCCTTTGAGAAATTCAGAAGCTACCTGGTGGGTTCTAAGGTCATTGTGTATACTGACCATGCAGCTTTGAGACATCTCCTAGCAAAGAAGGATGCCAAGCCAAGACTACTAAGGTGGATCCTTTTGCTTCAAGAGTTTGACTTGGAGATTAGAGACAAGCCAGGGATTGAGAATGGAGTTGCTGATCACTTGTCCAGGTTGAGAATTGAAGGTGGAATCCCTATTGATGAGGGCCTCAGAGAAGAGCATGTCCTAGCCATCATGTCAGTGGTAGCAGCCATTGAGACTGGAAAAAAGATTGAAGAGGTTAAGGCAGCTGAAGAGAACGGACCTTGGTATGCTGATTTGGTTAACTATTTAGCCACTGGAAAAGAGCCATTGGGACTTGCAGGGTATGAGAAGAAGAAGTTCTACAAGGATGTGAAGAGATACTATTGGGATGAACCATACCTCTACACCCTATGCAAGGATCAGATTTATAGAAGAGTGGTGGCTGAAGAAGAAGTTGAAGGAATCCTCTCACATTGCCATGGACCTCCCTATGGAGGCCATTTTGCTCCATTCAAGACTGTCTCAAAGGTGTTACAAGCTGGATTTTGGTGGCCACACATGTTCAGGGACTCACAAGACTTCATTTCAAGATGTGACTCTTGCCAAAGGAGTGGGAACATTACTAAAAGAAATGAGATGCCTCAAAACCCAATCCTTGAAGTGGAAGTGTTTGATGTTTGGGGGATTGATTTCATGGGACCTTTCCCCTCTTCCTATGGCAACAAATACATCTTGGTGGCTGTGGACTATGTATCAAAGTGGGTGGAAGCAATAGCAAGTCCTACAAATGATTCAAGAGTAGTGGTCAAAATGTTCAAGAGCACTATTTTCCCAAGATTTGGAGTTCCAAGAGTGGTCATAAGTGATGGAGGTTCACACTTCATCAACAAGGTATTTGAGAGTCTTCTCAAGAGGAATGGAGTAAAGCACAAGGTTGCAACACCTTATCACCCTCAAACTAGTGGCCAAGTGGAAGTCTCCAACAAACAAATCAAGGGGATCTTGGAAAAGGTTGTAGGAACCAAGAGGAAGGATTGGTCAGCCAAGCTTGATGATGCTCTTTGAGCATATAGAACAGCATTCAAGACTCCTCTAGGCACCACTCCCTTCAACATTGTCTATGGAAAGTCTTGCCACCTGCCAGTTGAGCTTGAATACAAGGCATTGTGGGCTGTGAAGCTTCTAAACTTTGACATCAAGTGTGCAAAGGAGAAAAGACTTCTTCAACTCAATGAGCTGGATGAGATAAGGATGGATGCTTTTGAGAACTCAAGGATCTACAAGGAAAAGACAAAGGCCTTCCATGATAGGCACATCCTCAAGAGAGAGTTCAAGGCAGGAGATCAAGTGCTTCTCTACAACTCTAGACTTAAGCTATTTCCAGGAAAGTTAAAGTCAAGGTGGTCTGGTCCATTTGTGATCAAAGAAGTGAGACCCTATGGAGCCATTGTGCTTTGGAACAAGGATGGTGGAGACTTCACTGTGAATGGCCAAAGACTCAAGGAATACATGACCACAGTACCAAAGGAGGATGGGACATCAACCCCACTCTCTGATGCTCCCCTTGCCTAACCTCAAAGGAGGCAAAGTCAAGCTAGTGACTTTAAACAAGCTCACTTGGGAGGAAGTCCCATGGTTATCCTTGTACATATTGCATTAGGATTCTTTTTATTTTTCATCAAAAAGTCCTTTGAATGATGATGGGGCTAGATTGGGAGTTTTGGAGATGAGTTCACTGCGGTTTTGAGATGGAAGAGACATGAAAGGAAGTGGGTTGAACTAGGTGAAATTCAGACTTGGAAGCAGGACAGATGTACCCGGGCTGTACTACCCGGGACACGGCACCCGCACGGGTGAATCAAGCCAGACGGACGGACGAACGGACGGATATACCCGGGCTGTACTACCCGGGACACGGCACCCGCACGGGTGATTCAAGCCGGACGGACGGACGAGCAGGACGGACGTACCCGGGTTGACCTACGCGGGACGCAGCACCCGCACGGACGGTCGATACGGGACGGACGGACACACCCGGGTGGACCTACTCGGGACGCAACGCCCGCACGGGACAGGCGAGCACCCGGGTGGACCTACGTGGGATGCACCACCCGCACGGGACGATCGAGCACACGCGGGTGTACGTACCCGAGCCAGTCCGAACGCCCCAGCACCCGCGTCCCACTTTCACCCGCGTAACCCCACCCGAACGCGACCCGCCCGGCCCAGGTAAGTGTTTCTTCCCTTATTTCAGACCCAAACCCACCTAAGCCCGCCCAGAACCAACCCCACCCGACCCAGACACATTTTAAAACCCTAGGCCACCCCCTATTTCCTCATTCCATCTTCTTCCTCACATTAAAATCCTCTCTAGCCTCCAAGAACAAAAATTCCCATAACTTTGCCAAATCTTAACCAAATCACAAGTTTCTTCTTCCCACATCAAGACCTTCCTCCGCTAGACCTAATTCCTTGAACCCTTTCATCTCTATCCTTCATCCAAAGCAAGGTATGGTATCTCTAAGTTCAAATTCGTAACCCTCATGAACCCTAAAAATTTGAACTTGAAATTTGAGCTTTTTCTTGCTAATTTCTTGTAAATTAGACTAGGGATTGCTTGTATATCATGCTGGGTAGTTGATTTCATGGTGGAATTGAGGTTAATTTGAACTTTGGCAAATTAGGGTTCATGAGATTTGGGGGTTTTTGAAAAGGCTCTTACTTTTGGTTGATTATGGTCTAGATTGATTGGAATTGATGTTCTAGAGCTTGTTTAGCATTCAATTTCAGCTGGCTTGATGTGTTTACTTGAATTTCAACTTGATTAAGTTCCCTTGTTCATAAAAAAAAAAAAAAAAAAAATTTCTTGTGAACTTGGGAGCTTGGTTACTTTGATAGTCTTGCTAGGTTGCTGGTTCTAGACTAGGTTTGCAAGTGTTCATTCCATCTTTTCTTTTTTCTAGCATATTCTCTCTTCCTTGTGCTTTATCTTGTCCAAGTCTTGATATTTTCAGGTTCCAATGGGAAGGAAAGATGAGAAACTGATTGCACAAGAGAAGGCCGAGGCTGCTAAGAACCACACTG
The DNA here is from genome assembly GCA_018703725.1 of Brassica juncea. Taxonomy (NCBI): domain Eukaryota; kingdom Viridiplantae; phylum Streptophyta; class Magnoliopsida; order Brassicales; family Brassicaceae; genus Brassica; species Brassica juncea. Next base: position 24,938,170 of record CM031938.1, read on the forward strand.
CTAAGTTCGGAAAAGCGTTAGGCTCTATGCCTGAATCCGAGGAAGAACGTAGGAAACAAGCTCTGGCTATGTTGAGAGAGAAGGCACAAGCCAAGAAGGCTAGACACAGTTTGGTTGATGGGGCAGCAAAGAAACACAAGGATGAAGGAAAAAGAGTGGCTGATGTTGGTAATAAGACTAGCAAGGAGGATGGCAAGAGGTTGGCTAGTGATGAGAGAGTGCTTGATGATGCTTACAAGAAAGCCAAGAAAGATGGCAAGAGGGTGGCTGTTGGTGATGATAAGAGCACTCCTTCAAAGAAAGCTAGAGCTCCAAGATCTCAAAGTGTGGGACCTCTTGTTTTGGAGAAGAACACAAAGAAAGATGCTGAGAAACCCAAACTTCCCACAAAGATCAGAATCAAAGCACCAAACCCAAAGCCATTGGCACCTCCACCCTTGGTGCCAGTAGATACAACTGTTGAAGAAGCATCCTCTCCAATTGAAAGTGAGGCTGAGCAAGAAACTTTCGAAAAGTTAGGTTTCAACCCTCGTAGAGATCGACAAAGGAAGCCGACTGAAGTTGAACTATTGGAGCAGATGAGGCAAGGAGTATCTTGGCCTCCAACCAGATTTGCTGATGAGAGGCTAATGAGGGAGCTAGAAATTGACCAAGACATAAAGGATTTGCTTGCTCTCATGAACATGGACAGCTTCTATTCAATGGCTTACCCAACATTTAAAGAAGTCTCTTGCCAATTCTTGGCATCCTTGGAGGTCACATTCCACTCTTCTCAACATGAGGAACAAGGGTGGGGAAGAATCAGCTTCAAGATAGATGGGAAGCCTTATTTCATGACCTTCACTGAGATTGGAGAGGTGCTAGGCCTCAAGGATTTGAAGGAGTCATCTTTACCTAAGCTGAAAGGACTTCCTAAAGGAAAGACACTTGCCCACTTCACTTACAAGTTCTTATCAGGCAAGGATAGGGTGTCCAGCAGAGACAAGAATGCATCTATCAGACATCCATCAGTCCGCTACCTTCATAGGCTGATTGTCAACACCATCTACCCAAGGAAGGAGCAAAGCAACGTGAATGGAGAAGACTTGAACCTCATGCACCAGGCCATCCAACACTTTGCCTTACCTCCTCACCTACCTGAAGTTCCCACTAATTTCTACACTGAGTTTGGTATGGTTGGTTACTTTGTGAGGCGCCTTATGTACTACAAGGAGTATGCTTGGACAAACAGGGATCCAGAGGCTCAGATTCGAATAGGCGGCTTGATCACACCTTTACTTGCGCAGCAGGGTATTGATTTGGGAGATGATGCATCCGGTCCCTCTTTCATTGATCTCACCTACTTAAAGTCAGCTCATTACTTCTCTGGAAGATACGATGGGAAGTGTGTTTACTCGTACTTGAGAGGCCCCACCACAGTTGAGCTGCTTCTCCCTAACTATGAGCTCACTACCTTGAGCACACCAGGTACTATGAGTTTTGATATCAGTTAGCAGCATCTCCTGGGCAGTCATGGAGCTCTTGGCCCTATGACATTGAAGATGAATGAGAAAGCAGCAGCAAAGGCAGCTAAGTTTGATCAGGGATACTCAAGCCGAGCCACAGCTCATCTCTTTGGTCCTCCTCGCTATACGTTTGAGCAATGCACAGGTGCTTTGCCTTTTGGTCCCATTCGCCAAGCTCATGACCAGATTAGCACACTGCAAAGGTGGAACAGAGCTCAAGATAGAACCATCTTCAAGCTCACCAAGAAGTGCAAGGAATTGAGGAAAACTGTAAAGAGACAAGCTGAAGCTTCAGCTAAATTCATGAGAAAGGTTGCTGATGTCCTGACTAAGGGAGCTGTAGCAGGCTGCAAGGCTGAGGACTTCGATCTTGAGACTTTCCTTGCACCACTTCCTCTACCCATTCTCGACCCTAACACACCACAAACCGAGAAGCAAGCCCTCCGCAGCTTGAGGAACCCCTACATCGCCCCATCCGCGTCCGGAAACAAGTCACCAAGCCTAAGCACCACTGCTGATGAAGATGAGTCTGAGGGTGAGGCATCAGCCTCTTCCCATGCTCCATAGAGGTACTCCAACACCCTACCATTGTATATACCATTCATCTTTTCATTTAGCTTTATTTTTCTTCCTTTAGGCCCTTCTCACCATTTAACAAACACAGAGACTGTGTGAATTAAGTGTGGGGGAGGTGCCAAGTTGCTGATCATCTTGTGTTTTATGTCATGAGCATGCATTTGTAGATAGTTATTGCATAAAAAAAAAAAAAGAGCAATCATGTAGTTGCATTAGGATTGAGTCTAGATCATTCAATTGCATAGAAAAAAAAAATCATCATATAGGTTGCATCATGCATAAGGGGACAGGGATGATAGTTGCCTTGAAAAGATGCTCATGCTAAGTTCTTAAAGTGATACCCTTCATAAGCATAGTAAGTAGCTTGAGCAATCTTAGGATGGCTTGTAAACTTTTTGCCTTGAAATCTCTTCCTAAAGCTTACTTGATTGATTGATGCTATCTCTTTGAAGTTCGCTCCTGTCATATTTAGACTCTAGTCTCTTGCTCATGGTCCCTTGTGTACTAAGTCATGGATAGAACACTTGAGCTGTCCCTCCCATTCTTTGTCTATCTTTTTGGACAAGCTCAAGTGGCACTCCACGCCCTAAAACCCTTACCTCCTTTCAAGCTTTCATTATTTGTTGAGTGAGGCCTTCATTAGAAAGCTTTACATGTGCATAATGTTGAGAGTATTGGGAACGACAATGCTTGATCTCCATTTTTAGCTAGATTAGACACTCATTAATGTCTAGCTTCTAGGATGGGGGTGAGTGTTGTATGGTATGATCTTGAGGAAATGAAAGGTTTATGAAAGAAAAGGTTGACTCATGAGACTCCATTGTTATAAGTGATTAAGTCTAGAAGGGATAAGAGGAATGAAAGATTGTAAGCTCCAAATAGTTTGAAAAGTCTTGGCCCCCATAAAAAAAAATATAAAAAAAAAAAGAGAAAAAGAAAGAGAAAAAAAAAATAATAATGAAAGGGGGCTAGCAATATCTAGAAAGAGCTGAAAAGAGTTTGAAATATGTAAATTCCCTTGTAGACTTCATTAAGAAGGAGTTTCAAATGAGAAAATATTTTGAGCATTTGGGGAAAATCTTTGGGTGAGAGATGTGAGTGGCATTTTGGCATTGGGAATAAAGATGTGATCTATGTATTTTGGGAAAGGGTAGAACAATGGAGATTGAGCATTGTATGCATGAGTTGATCCCTTTCTTAGATATATTATGTGCAATGTCAAGGCTACTTGTTTTGAGAATGAACCACCCCTTGAAAGATCCCTTTGAACCCCTTGTTTCACTTGAATAAAACCTTCTACCACCAAACCAAATGACTTGGACCATTTGACCATTTGCAAGAAGTCTTTTGAGTTTGCTTAATGATTGTTAGAGGGCAAATGGAATTGTGGGTTGTGGATTCATGATGAGTAAGTGTAGGGATCAAAGGAGTTAAGATAGGCCTTGTTGAGTTAGAGTTGGATTGAGTTTTTGCTCCTGCTACTTGGTATGCTTGTGCAAGGTTATCAAGTTGAGAACTAAGAAGAGCATTCTTTTGGCTATGAGTCCCCTCCTTCAAACCTCTCCTCCTTAGTCCTTGCAAGTTTACTTGTGGACAAGTAAAGGACTAGTGTGGGGGAGTTGATGTCTTGCATATTTACATGTTTTTAGTTATCATATCTTATGCATTTTTGCTCATTTAGATTAGGCTTTAGGCATCTTTAGGCTCATTATGCATTCATAAGTCCCTATTAGGTGTTGGAGCACACTTTGGATATATTGAAGATGTTTGGGAGTTTTGTGATGAAAAAGGAGGGTATAAAGATGAACATGGACAGAGACCTTAGGAATACCTTCTGATGCTAATATTTGGTGGAGACATGGAATTCTGAGTTAGCTTTCCAATGGAAGTGGTTTCAAGACATTTGGAGCCATATTGGAGGAGTTATGATCAGTTGAGTGGAAGCATGTCAAGCAACCCGGGTGAGCACACCCGAGTCCAACCATCCTTCCTCGCCTGGACAAGCTCAGGACGCGACCAGGACGACCCGGGGACAAGCACCCGCACGTCCTGATTGTGCTGAACGCCTAGAACGGACGCGGCCCATTCCACCCGAGCACAAGCACCCGCACGGGACGGACGGACTGGACGCGACACTCGGACGTCCCACAACTCCTCCTACCCGCGTACCAGCCTGCACACCCGACTAGCACCACCCGGCCACGCACACCCGCACGTCCTGCTAGCTGCTGGACACCCACCACGCGGCCGAACACACCCGGCCTAGAGAGGCCGCACGGCCTGGACGCCGGACGAGCAAGCCATACCCGACCTGGGCATACCCGGCCTGGACAGGCACTAGCTGACCCGGGTGGCTGAGTTTCTTCCTTTCTCCTTGTTTCTCATTGGTCGAAAATCACTTGGCCAAGGGCTTTTTAGACTTTCTCCTTTTATGTGTTTAGGGCTTTTAAGCCTACTATAAATACTCTCATTAACCCAAGTTTGGGAATTATGTTATTTATGATCTAAGAACAAAACCTTTGAGTAAAAACTTCATCTTTGAATTATTAATCTCATCTCATCTTGTGTTCTTGATTGTTTATCTCATCTCCTTTCTTTCTCTATTATGTTTATGCTTGAATCTCTCATGGGTTTAAGAATAAGCATGTGGATTAGTGAGTAGATTCTTCTAAGATCCATGGGTTAGGGTGATAGAGAGTGATTAAGTTAGATCCAAGGTGTCTAGAATTAGATCTATCATTTCCTTGCATAGATTTGGTGTTTTTAAAGCTATATTTGAGTTGGCCTCTCAAACATAGAGCTATAGGCATTTCATGCCCGGAAGGTGTTCTATGAAATGCCTGAACCAACTCATCTATGCTTTTAGCTAGCTTTTCCTAAGGGATTAGTTGTCTTAGAGGCTAGAATTGCTATTAGACTCATTCTCATTGTTTGCTTTGATCATTACAGCCAAAGGGATTTGGTGTACTTGGGTGATCATAGCAAAAGAGCATTCATCTAGGGATAGAGCTTGCTTAGTTTAGTTGTCTAGGCATAAGGATTAGATTGATTGAAAAGTTAGCATCTTGGATTGAAGCTTAATCATTTGATATCAAGTCCCTACACCCATGGGTTTTGCTCTCCTCATAAGAAAGAAAGTTTGCTTTTTGTTGTGTTTTACTCATTGTTCTAGTTTAATCATCATTCTCTCTAATGGTTGCATTTAGATTGAGCATAGGCTTGCATTCCCTCTGTTTCATTGTCACTTAGGACTGGTTCGACAATCTTTTATACTACATCATTTGATTAGAATCTGAAAAGTTCTATCATCACATAGCCCAACCGTTACAAACATAGTCTTGAAAACTCTACGTCGTCTCTCGTCGCAAACTCGCGACTAGAAACATGTACCAATGTCAGACTAATAGCACGACGGTGAACTACGAAAATAACGAAATAACCTTCGGTAAAACTCCATAAGTAGTTCAAAGCAGCTTTCGTCCAAAGGTCGAAATCATAGCGTAAACATCTCCCGTGTAATCCGCGGAAACATCGCTACTTTAACAATCTGCGATTTTCTATCTCCATGAAACCGGTCATCCATTACTTTCGTATAACAAGAACATTTTAAAACAAAACAGCCTATGGAAAAAACATGATCGGTCTCATGCCAAACGATTTCGCAGTATGCAAAAGTGAATGAGGAAAACATAATCCGTGGTCGCGTATATCGCAAGTAATTTGTGAGAAACGCTCTCCGGTTACCTTTGCGAAAACCCCCTTACATCACTTTTACGAAAAATCCTCTGTATGGTCGAGTCAATTCATACAAAGCAACTTTCGTAAAATAAACATAATGGGTCCAATGGGTAACTGACGTAGACAGTTTTCGCTCCACAAGGTTTCTGGCTCCTGCTTTCACTCCCCACGGTTACATCCGAGCAGGAAATAATCACGCAGGCGAACCCGCACGTGTCCTGTGTCGATCCTTTAAACTTTGTCCCCCTCGGATAAAATGAAACGATTTTCGTGCAACAAAAAAATTTTTATACGAACCATTCATTGTATAACTGAAACCTAAAGTGGAAGATCGTTTCTAAAAGCCATCAGCCGTAACTCAGAAAACTCCGCTATGCTTGGCATGTCTATCTCGGCAAACGCTATTTGGCCCTCGGCCAACTACGCCCTTCCGTAAAGCCCGAACCTGAATTCGGCATCCCCATTAAGGACAATCGTAAACTAACATGACCTTAATAAGGGTCATGGTCTGATCGTTTACCAACAACTTCCTAGGCGATACGGCTGAATCGAGCCTCCATGCCAATCCAAAGCTACTGAGTGAGCACCGCTCCAATCACTTAACGGCTAAAAACAACAATCCACGATTTGTTCATAGGACGCCAAGTGACTATTACGCAAGCAATTTGTCGTATAACCCAGAATCGGAAATCATACGATAAACTCTTCATACCAAAACTCAGTCCTAACAACCATATGGTTAACGGAAGATTTAAACTTATCGTCAATCGATTAAGTTCTATACGCCCCGAATACACGGCATGAAAAGAAACGCTCGTGACAAGGCTCCAAGAGTTATACGAGCCATCCTTGATATATACAATCAAATCCCAGAAGGCCAACACTTCACGAAGCACTGTGAATGTAGACGCTTCTCCCTGGGTCAAACTTACGCGACCCCTTGGTCCTGCGTCCAAACCGAAACAACAGTTTCTGGCTGCGAACATTCGCAAAACATCTCCAAGCCCGCAAACATTTCAACCACGAAATGCGGCACAAGGAAAACTCGACCTTCAGCACTGCGAGACGTTGCTAACGCTCGAAGGACATTCTTTTCCTCAAAACATTCCAGACGAAATCCTCGTCTCTAGAACTCAAAACATACAAACACACCTCTAAACGGTAACATGCCTCTAAACTGGCATCATTTCGTTGTTGCTGATCACAACAAACGAACTCTAACGTCCTAAACAGACAAATAGCCGCCCTTCAAGGGGTAGGCTCTCTTTCATCCGACAAGGATAAACATAGCGCGCTATACAAGAAATCCAAATTTTTGTTTAGCTCTTCGTAAAGGAAGTAGCTCGACTCACGCCAAGACAAATCATATAAGCCGACAACAATTCGCGGATTTTAAACGGTACGAGTCAGGTTAAAATCGCAAACAGGCAAAACGAAAGCCGATTTGTCATTGCAAAGCCTCAGTCCGAGAGTAAACCTAGGTCTTGCCCTAAACCCAGCCACGCTGGATCTTGACATCTCACAGACATAGTATGGTATACGAGATCCAAAAATTTGTCTCTTCACTTAAGCCTATTCGTTTCACGAACTTTTCACGTAAATCGGTAAACCGCGGAAAATCTCGCTTTATGCAAACAATAGGTACGGTGATCATCAGGGAACTAGGAATGAGACGACAACTCACACCCTCTTTCTCATACTTCGAAAAAACTGAACATAAATAATTGAAAAACAAATACATCAACAGCATCATGCTCGAAAGTCTCTCATGACACATAACCAGACCATATAAGTCTCGCTGGAAAACAGATCACAAGGGTCTTAAACTCCAAAACGAACTACGGAAGGCTTGATCCCTACAACAAGGGTACGTAGGCAGCCTTCGAAAGGCGCAGCCCCAATCTTACAACATTCAACGGAGCCTTTCAACCATTAATTCCGCCTATCTTACCTGACATGTCTTATCGCTCGCAAGAACATCACGAAGGTTCTAACGAGCTGGGGGGCTAACTGTTGGTGTCAAAATCGGCCACGACGGAATCAATGACTGAAAGTCTCTAGAAAGTATTTCTTGAAACAAAAAGTCTCGGATAATTTGAAAAGTAGTTATACGAGATTTTCTCAAATTAGAATATCCACTCTCTGTGAGATCCGAAGACTACGGGCGTGCGCGGACGAGAGTCCCCGGAAAGATCGGTCCGCTCACCCAAGGACATCAAGATTCGATCACCACAAAAACCCTAAACACAAAAGAATCTGCCTCGAAACTTCGAAGAGGTCGTTCTCTCAAACCATGAGGAACCAGAAAACGATCAAGATATCAAATCGAAGCCCTCGTCGAGATCTTCAGCCTGGCGCCGGTGGCACGCGCCATGCGGCCCGGCCTGGCGCCGGCGGCACCCCGGCCTGGCGCCGGCGGCACCCCGGCCTGGCGCCGGCGGCACCCGTCACGCGGGCCGGCCTGGCGCCGACGGCACCCCGGCCTGGCGCCGGCGGCACCCCGGCCTGGCGCCGGCGGCACCCGGGCCTGGCGCCAGTCGACGGCCCTCGTCCTGGTCTCGGTCCCATCGTGTTCGGTCTGATCCGATCTTGGCTTGTTTGGATCAATCATCGTGAGCTTGGGACGATCACGGCTACGGAATAAACATCCTTCGACTCGATTGGAATTGTCCTCGATGTTTTACGAAAAAAACTAGAAGGATTGGATTTCTCGTAGAAGATATCGTATAAAACAAGGTCGATTAACTTGAACATCGATCCTTTAGGCTATACGGTTTATTTTACGAGAAAATTAGTCTTTCCGAGAAATCGTATAAAACGTTCAACTACTTAAGACAAGTCCACGGACTTACTTACGATTTTAAGAATTCAGACCCAATCAGGCTATGACGGTTTATCCGATTTCCCGAACATCGGATAAACATCAAGTCACCGAAAACTCGAGGATAATTACGAAGATCGACGAAAATGGAATACTTCCTGAAGAGATAAGCTTGGGCCCAAAGGCGAGGTCCATCATCTTAAGGCAAACCGACCTAGGAGTGAGTATATAAGGAGAGCAAGAGATCGGAGAAATCCTAGAATCTAGACTTAGAGAACTCCTGCTAGCTTAGAGAATTTAGAACTTAGGCTGTTAGGCCAGCGAGGCAGGACTTAGAACGTCTGGCCGCCTCTTGTTCTAGTTTTATCTTCTCCGCAAGACCCCAGTTCCTCTCGGAAGGATCTAACTATACTTTTACTCAGAGCTCCGCACATAGAAACCCTAGGCATGATCTTCGACATGCCCGTTTCTATAACCAACGCTCGTACTAGACGAACCAAGCCCTAGAACGTCTGGCCGCCTCCTGCTCGCAAATCTCCGCTCCTCTCGGAAGGATCAGACAATTCTTTTACTTCAAAGCTTCCCACATAGAAACCCTAGGCATTATCTTCGACATGCCTGTTTCTATGACAAACGCTCATACTAGATCGAACCCGCCCAGACGGTTCGATCTCTTGTTCAATTCTTTCTAAACTGAACTACGTCCGACTTGATCCTCGAAAGGGGTACGTAGGCAGCCTTTCTTAAGGTCCAGTCTCAAATCTTAAAAAATATTTTTCCGCATTTATTCGGTCACTTGTCGTTGGCTGTCGCAGAGAATCCGGACCTTCAAGGAAAGTCGGGTTAACTTGGCTTTCCTCCGCAATCTTATTCATTAAAATTGACGGTGTGAATTTCGGTTCCCACAATCAGCACAAAAGGAAGGAGCTGAAATCTCTCCAAGAGAAGAATACATGATTATTTCAGAGAAGGCTAAGCAAGAGAAAATGAACTTTGTTGGAGACCAGAAACAAGAGGAGGCTGCAGTGATCAATGAGGTTGATAGGTTAGAAGGCCAAGAGTAGTTGTGCTTCATCAATGCTAATGGCACAGGGTACAAGAAAGAGCCCAACTTTAAGTACCTTCCTAGCTTCACCAACATGAATCAGCAATCCAATCAAGCTCAAGGAAGCTCTTCTCAAGCTCAAAACCCAAGTGTGGAATCAATGTTCAAGCTAGAAATGCTAAGAACATTGGAGATGAATTGAAGTATATCCACACAAAGATTGATGGCCACTACAATGAATTCAGCAACAGGATCAGAGCTTTAGAGACTCAGTTTGTATCTATGCCTTCAACCTCCAAGAGCCCAATGGGATCTCTACCAGGAAAACAAGAGAAGAATCCTGTTGGGGTCAAAATCGGTCAAGACGGAATCAATACCTCAAAGTCCCTGGAAAGTATTTCTCTGAACAAAAAGTCTCGTTTAATTTTAAAAGAAGTTACGCGATAAATTTTTCGAATTAAAATACCCGGTCTCTTCGACAAAAAACTCACGGGAAACAAACGACGAAACGGGAAAAGGGGATTACCAGCGTTACCCGACCGTTCGAACCAGCTGAAGAAAGTCAAAGCTTGGTCTTACCAGGCCAGCTCGCCCTCCCAGGTCGCCCTAGGGCAAGCTAATTTTGTTCTCCGTTGAGTCTCGATCAAAATTTCTTTCGTTTCGTTCCAATCGGAATTTCCGTTGAAATTTTAAGAAGGAATCAATGCACAGTCCCGGCCCACTCGCCCTAGGGCGTGTGAGGCTTGTCCCACTCACCCTAGGGCGAGTGCGGCTTCCACTCGCCCTAGGGCGAGCCCACTTTGTTCTCCTTTGATTCTCGGTCAAAATTTCTTTTGTTTCGTCCCAATCGGAGTTTCGTTTGACATTTTACGAAGAAAACAAGAAACAGTCCTGGCCCGCTCGCCCTAGGGCGAGTGCGGCCTGTCCCAGCCCGCTCGCCCTAGGGCGAGTGCGGTCCGTCCCAGTCCGCTCGCCCTAGGGCGAGTGCGGCCTGTCCCAGCCCGCTCGCCCTAGGGCGAGTGCGGTCCGTCCCAGTCCGCTCGCCCTAGGGCGAGTGCGGCCTGTCCCAGCCCACTCGCCCTAGGGCGAGTGCGGCCTGTCCCAGCCCGCTCGCCCTAGGACGAGTGCGGCCTGTCCCAACCCGCTCGCCCTAGGTCGAGTGCGTCCGTGCGGCCTGTCCCTGCCCGCTCGCCATAGGGCGAGTGCGGCCTGTTCCAGCCTGCTCGCCATAGGGCGAATGCGGTCCGTCCCAACCCGCTCGCCATAGGGCGAGTGTGGTCCGTCCCAGCCCGCTCGCCCCCCGACCGCTCGCCCAAGGGCGAGTGCGGCCTGTCCCAGCCCGCTTGCCCTAGGGCCAGCGCGCCGGGATGCGGCCTTGTCTTAGCCCGCTCACCATAGGGCGAGTGCGGCCTTGTCTCAGCCCGCTCACCCTAGGTCGAGTGCAGCCTTGTCTCAGCCCACTCGCCCTAGGGCGAGTTCGGCCTATCCCGGCCAAATCTGTCGATCCAGTGCCATGCATTCTCGTCTAAGTCCTTGTTGCTCCATCCAAAAGAACTAGGAACCCAATGTCTCTTGTTCGCCTCGATTGGAGTTATCCTTGAAACTTTACGATAAAACCGCAGAGACTTCTTTTCCCGTATAAGTTCAAGTTCATCCTATAAAACGGCAACGGTTAACTTAAAAACCAACTGCCTAGACTATACGATTGGTTTGGAAGTTCTTTTGTAAAAATCGACGTCATATCGAAGCTGATTTCTCAAAAAAATCGCAAAAACGTTTAAAGTGGAAAAATGGCCCAAAGAGGTCCATAACAAGGCTAAAAGCCCACTTACGATTTTAGACAAGGTTGAGCCCAAGATTACTATGACGGTTTATCTCTTATTCTCATGAGAAGATAAATGTCAAGTTTCTGAAGATAAACGTGAAGTTTGGAGGATAATCATAAGATCGAAGAAAAATAGAATATTTCCGTTTTGCGATAAATTCGACCCAAGGGCAGAAAGGGAAGATGCAAACCGGCCTTCGAGGAGTATATAAGAGGAGCTTAAGGCGAGAAGCAAAAGACAATTCCTTTACTTTAGAGCTCTGCACTTAGAAACCCTAGGCATTACTTTTGACATGCCTGTTTCTATGATTTGCACTCATACTAGACGAACTCGCCCAGGCAGTTTGATCTCTTTTTCAAATCTTTCTAATTGAACTACGTTCGACTTGATCCTCGAAAGGGGCTACGTAGGCAGCTTTCATAAGGTCAAGTCCCAAATCTTCAAAACCTTTTTCGTATCTTTTTTGTCTTTTGTTATCGAGCTGCAAATCGATTAGGTTTAAGGTTTTAGGTGGCTGGAACTAGGAAACTCGCCAACAGCTCTCGCGGCCGAAGCTTTTATAATCTTTTGTAATCATCGCAATGCTGTTACGCGAATTCGAAATAAAGATCTACTTTTTCTAAACTCGTTTTTGTTATCTTTCTATTTCTTCCACATTTATTTTGTCACTTGTCGTTGGCTCTTGCAGATAATCCGGACCTCAAGGAAAGTAGGGTTTTCTTTGCTTTCCTTCATTCATTTCAATTGACGGTGTGAATTTCGGTTCCCACAGTTTGGCGCTAGAAGGAGGGGGGGGGACGGATTACTCTTACTCATATGGCCGCAAAACGCTTGATCGAAGTGATGTCCGAAAATATGAAAAACAAACTCGCAGCTCGCGTCAACGCTGGTAAAACAACTCTAGCAGCGCTGCTCCTAAGGCCAACGCTTACGCAAACGCCGCGGTGCTCGCGAAAATCAAAAACCTAGTCGCGACTCTTCGCTATAGGAAGAGCACAAAAACGATCTCTTGATTCCTCTGTCTAAACAGAAAGGGCGACGATAAAATCTATCAAACCCCGTAAAATTCGTCTCATTACCAAGTTGGAGAAATCTCAAACGAGTAAGGGTTTGACCGAAGAATGTTTTTCGAGAACTTCTCGGAAAAATAGAACTTGTTCTCCTCAAAACCGTGGAAGAAACCTAGATTACCCGCGGAATAGAAGCACGAAAATTCGGGTTACAAATTCCCCACTGCCGTACTTCTTTCGAGCAACTCTCGGGAAACAAACGACAAAACGGGAAAAGTGCTTACCAACGCTTCCCAACCGTCCGAACCACCCGAGGAAAGCCAAAACTCCGACTGTCCCAACCAGCTCGCCACCTGCCGACCTCGGTCCTTCTCTATCAGCTCGCCATTGGCGAGCTCGGTCCTTCTCCACCAGTTCTGGAAAAAACAGAGTTGATTTCTGTAAAACTCACTCAAAACCAATAACGGTTAACTAAGACGTTTTCTGAAATCTAAAATTTTGCATCGTCGCGGACTCTCAACTTTTTTCCACAAAGTTTACTTCAGAAAAACTACTTAAAACTCCTTCGGATCAATCCTATGGAAACAAGAAAATTTCTGATCAAGTTTAGTCACAAAAATTAAAGCTCACCACGGCAAGAGTTTCTGATATTAAAACTCACAAATAGGACTGGCGAGACAGCGGCAAAACACGTGTTTTTCTAAAAGCGGCTCTCGTACAGTTAAACTCGATAGCATTTTACGGAACACCTTTCGTAAAATAATACTCGAAAATATTTCACGAGACAGCTTCCATAAAACTCGAAAACATTTTACGGAATAGCTTTCGTAAAATTAACTCGGCAACCGTTTGCGGAATAACTCTCGTAAATTAAAAGATCGACAACATTTTAGGAACAGCTTTCGTAAGATCAAGCTCGGCAATATTTTACGAAAAATCATTCGTAGAGTAAAAACAAGATCACATGAAACAATAAGTTCTGAAAAATGACCAGTTCGCTCACAGCTTGACGAACTGAGAACCTCACCCGATTGACATCTTTCCCATTGCTTTCTCTTTCCAAAACGCCCACCTTAGCCTTCTTCGAGAACCTCACCCGATTTCGTAAAATTCCTTCGGAACATAAAATGCAATCTGGTTTTACAAAAATTCTGCCACGTTGAGTCGACAACATCTATTCATAACGTTTGATAGACTATTCAACAATATACAAAGCGCACCTGATCAATTTAGTAAAACCAGCAGTACGAAGAAACGAGAACAGGAACTTGAACATTGATATCTCTTCCTCACTCCGATATTCTCATCAGAATTTTGTCGAAAACCAATTCCTATGAAAATCAGTATCAGACTTTTCAAAGTACTTTTACATTGAATCGAAAGTGGCCTTTCCTAGGCGCCTAATAAACTTTCGATAAATTACTAACTCGTACTCATAAAAAACCTTCGACGAAATACACACCCGTTCTCGTAAAAACTAACACTACAAAAGTCAAAACTCAGGTTAGAAAACACAAAAAATGAAGAAGAGTCAATCCTAAGTCATGGACGAAACTAAGGTATGTATGATTTAAAATTTTTTATCAGGCTCGTATTTTTCCGTAGGAAAGGAATGAAAACGTCTTGGAAACTGCCATAATCTTTAAGGAACTTAGGGTCTAGGTGGATATAGTCTAGTAAGCCGAGTCTTAGGCAATCTTTCCAGTCTTGTTCCATTGTTCCATAACCGTTCAGGTAGAACTTACAAACCGATCTAATCTCTCGGAAAACCGAGAAACGATCGCCACGCATTCAAGCATACTCATCTCACTTCCTAAATAAAGAAAAAACATACACAACCCTTCGAAAGAACAGTTCATCCGCGACTGACTTTGCATGGGTCTGTGTCAAGCCTTTTAGGTTTCTTTTCCCTCGGACGGAAAGGAAACAATGTTCATACAACCAAAGGAAACTTTATACGAAGAAATCATCGTACAACTGAAACCTAAAGCGGATAATCGTTTTTAACAGCCATCAGCAATAACACGGAAAACTCCGCTATGCTTGGCCTGTCAATCTCGACAAACGCTATTCGGCCCTCGACCAACTACGCCTTTCTACAACGCCCAAACCTGAATTCGGCATCCCTTTTAAGGACAATCGTAAACTAACATGACCTTAATGTTAACATGAAAGGGTCATGGTCTGATCCTTTACCAACAACTTTCTTGGCTATACGGCTGAACACAGCCTTCTTGCCAAGCCAAAACAATTGAGCGACCACTGCTCCAATCACTTAACGGCTATACAACAAACCACGATTTATCGTAAAATGCCAAGTGACAATTTCGCAAGTAATTTGTCGTATAACCCGGAAGCGGAAATCATACGATAATGTCTTCATAACAAAACTCAGTCCTAACAACCATACAGTTAACGGAAAATTTGAACTTATCATCGATCTAATAAATTCTCTATGCCCCGTAAAATGCAGCATGAAAAGAAACACTCGTAACAAAGCTCCTAGAGTTATACGAGTCATCCTTAAAAATACACAAAACGAATCCTGGAAGGACAACACTTCACAAAGCACAGGGAAGGAAGACGCTCCTTCCCTGGGACAAACTTACGCGACCCCTCGGTCCTAATTCCTCGATCGAAAATTGAACAATTCAGCGTCCAAACTGAAACAACAGTTTCTGGCTGCAAACATTCGCAAAACATCTCCAAGCCCTTGAACATTTCAACCACGAAATGCGGCATAAGGAAAATTCAACCTTCAGCACCGCGAGATGTCACTAACGCTCGAAGAACCGTTTTTCCTCAAAACTTTCCAAATTAAATTCTCGTCTCAGGATAGGCTCTCTTACATCCAACAAGTATAACATAGCGCGCTACACAAGAAATCCAAAATTTTGGTCAGCACCTCCAAACAGCATTGGAAATAGATCGATTCTTACCAAGACAAGTCATATAAGCCGATAACAATTCGCAGACTTTAAATCGGTACGAATCAGGTTAAAATCGCAAACAGGCAAAACGAAAGCCGAGATTAAACCTAGGTCTTGCCCTAAACCCAGCCACGCTGGATCCTAACATCTCAAAGGCACAGTATTAACACCTCGATACCGAGATCCCAAAATTTGTCTCTTCATTTATATTTGTACGTTTATGAGTCTTTACGAACCAAAAGACTTCGGGAATTCTCATCTTAACGACGACAGGTATGGTGATTATCTGAGGGGCAGGAATGAGATGACAACTCAAACCCTGTCCCTCTAACTTAGAAAAACTGAAGTTCTCTCAATTTATAAAACCAAAATCATATAAATTTGAGCAAAATATTTTTAAAGTCCTAAATGGGCAGGGATTCAAAGCCACAAACGGCAAGTCCCGAAAACATAAATACAGCCACACTTGGCCAAAGCCTACAGCCTCCAAGGCTAGTCTCGAGGCCGATAAAGGTCCAATATAAAATACCACCATCAGCAACATGCTCAAAAATCTCTACACGACACACAACCAGACCATGAAAGTCTCAGGAGAGGCAGGAATGAGACGACAGACTCAGGAGAGCAAGATAGAAGCAATGCTTGACCAGGTTCATGAAGCTCAGCAGAAACTAACAGTGGATTTCAATGGGAAGATTGATGCTGTCTACATCAACCTGAACACAAAGTTTGAGACTTTAAGCACTCATGTGAGAAACTGGAGGTACAGGTGGTTCAGACAGGAGAAGCTGTTAAGAGGCAGGAAGCCTTAGCAAGGGGGATAGGTGAAGAATCAACGAAGCACCACGTGAATGCCATCATATATGATGATTTCTGGCAAGTGGTGAAGCATGAGAAGCTGCAAGAAGGAGATTTCGAGGTAGAATGCTCGATGATTTTTGGCGGATCGCATTGGTGTCGATCGACGCCATCTCTCGACCATCGATCGATGGACGACAAAAACAATCGATCGACGAGCTTCGACAAACATCTATCGACGAGATCAGCGGAGTCTGTTGAATCGTGTAATGCCGTGAGGATTATTACTCACGAGGAGTTCGTAGAAAGGCACCCACATCCACCCAGCCCATTTTATGTCAAAATCGATCGGCGTCAAGAACCAGACATCGATGGACAGAGTGTGAAAGACATCGATTGACAACCTCCTGCACCTATCGATCGACGTGCACCTCTCACATACCGAGTGAGGTTACCAAAGATTGATTTAGCATGACTCAATGCACTCAGGCATCCATCCAAACCTTCAGATAACCCACCAGACAACACCAACACTCAGCCTAAAGATGCACCAGAGCCTATGGAAGTTGATAAGGCTCCTGAACTGAGAACCTTGAGGAAAAGGAAGGAAAAGGTTCCTAAGCATCTGAAGAGGGGAGTTAATGAGAAGGAGATGGATAGTTTCACAAATAGAGTTTTCAGAATCCCACTAGTAAGCCGTTTGAGGAAGCCTACTTTACCCACAGGTTGTGGATGTTCTTCAGAGAAACCAAGGAGATAGAGGAAGACATTAGGAGAATGTTCCACCATGTCAGAGATAAGATGAAGAAGAGGATCACATTGAAGAAGAAGAGTGCTGCTGTGAAATTCACAGTTGCCTGCTTGGTACAAGGAATTTAGTTCCCACGTGCACTTTGTGACCCAGGAGCGTCAGTCAGCATCTTACCTAAGGTAATGGCGGACCACCTAGGTCTGAAGATATAGCCTTCAGAGGACTCATTCACATTTGTGGACTGTTCTCAAAGAAACTCAGGAGGAATCATCAGAGACCTTGATGTGCAGATTGGTAATTCCCTAGTTCCATTAGACTTTCATGTCCTGGATATCAAGCTGAACTTGAACATTTCTCTACTACTTGGAAGAGCTTTCTTGGCAACATGCAGACTAACCAGTTGTGCCTGACACTCATAGATCCGAATGTCTATTATGATCCAGTTCGAGTTGTCAAGACACATGTGCCCAGCGTAGAGATTGGAGATGATCCGGGATTCATAGCCGCATTCTACTGTGAGTTAAGAATGATTTAGAGGTTGAATATGAAACAGAGTATGAAGCATCAATCAATGACACTATGGACAAATCGATCGATCTTCAGAGAGGAGAATCGATCGACATTAACTCGACGCGTTGGAAAGATGACTACCCAGATGGGAATATTTTGATTGATAGCTGGGAAAGTGATCATTATAACCCAAATTGTGTAGTGGACACTGCCACATCCGAGTCCAGAGATGAGGAGTATGATGAGGATTACAAGGAGGAACGAGCTATATAGTATCATGGTCTTCTTGGAAAAGAAGAAAGGATTCCCCACCATTCCTATGAAATAAGGAACGCAGCATCGATCGATAAAGGTACGGACACATCGATCGATGCTCATCATCACCACGCAGAACGTGCACGCGCATCGATCGATGCGCTCTGCTACATATCGATTGATACAAAGGTGGCCGGCATTGAGGAAAAAGGAAATTAGTAAATTGGCAGTTTGGGCAGATGATGACTATAAAGAGAGTTTTGCAGTAGAGGAAACTTCAAATACCATAGAAGTAGACAAGATGCATGAAGTTTTCACTAGAGAGGAACTTCTCCAATTCAAGGAACGAGATGATTTTTTTGATGAAGACTACCGAAGTAGTGAAGTAGATAGAGGTGCAGCGATCGAAGAGGAGAAAGAGGAATTGCTCATAAGAGCTCGAAGAACAACGATCGACAATGCTGCTTCAACATCGATCGACATCAATGCAACAACCTCGATCGACACGCATCCGAAACTTCAATCCGAGGTAAGTAAACAGAACCATATGGATTATGGATATCTAACACCGGATGAGTTTGGTATTTTTCAGGGATACAGACGGCCAAGCACGAGTAATAGATGGAATAATTCTGCACGTCTCCAGAGAGGACATTGCAGACATCCTTCAGGTGGCCAACTGACCAGACAACCTCTTCATACAACAACGCAGCATTCCTGAACGCTGGCGGAGGGTCACAGACGAGCATTATGATGCAGCTAGCAGAGTAGACCGTCGTTTCGAGCCAAGACATCGACCACATACTCAGCAATCGATCGACGGGACAGTAGCTGTTCATCGAATCAGCCAGAGTCGTCAGTCAGAGTCAATCGTTCGTAGACAAATGTTAGGGTATTTTAAGGTAGGGTCTTTAATAGTAACATGGAACGATAAGTAAACAAGAGAAAACCAAGAAATCAAGACTAAAAGAGATGTTTTATTGATTCAGTGAGCAGGAACTACATCATTTGGTGTATAAACCCTAGTTCTATCCACCTAGCTCTAATATTTTAGTCTCAGAATGTCGATCCCTGGTTTTAGAGTTTGGGCTCCCCTTATAGAGTCGAGTAAATTTTGGTTATCAGGTTTAACTCTCAGAAATATGGAAGAACTCCCTTTAGTTGAAAACTTCCGTTTTACCCGGAGGCAGAGAAGGAACCAGAGGTCGGAGCCGGAACTCCATTCAGCAGGAACCTGAAGGTCGGTGTCCTGCCCCTAGCCTGGAGAAATTCTGTACAGAGTATTTATTCCCCAACAGTTTGCCCCTTATTTCTTGATTTCGTCATCGAAATCGTTGAATAACATTTACACTTGAGTCGGCATGGGTCACTCTATCTCAGCAGGCTTCCCTTGAACAGGACATCGCTCCAGTAATTCCCTTTCTCCAGGTTCTTCGTAGGCATGGACTGTATTTGAACCTGGAAGTAGATTGATCCCCCAAATATAGGCCGGAGTCTAGTAGAAATTCCCAGGTTCTGAACCAGTTCTTCGTTGACCTTGTAGTTTTCTGGATCTTGGTCTTGCATTTGAGTGGGGGTTTACGAGCTAATGTAGCCCTTTCTGAATGGTGCAGGACCAGTCGGAAGAGCACTCAATACTTCAGTGAGCGTAGACAATCGCTTGCAGGATTTTCAAGTCTGGAACAAGATCCTCGAGGGTCGAGGAGTTATGAAGATTTTTGTTCCTACACTTGGCGTTGGTATATAGGTCCCTTATCAACTATTTCCAGATCATGGAGCAGGATTCGTTTGATACTTCAGTGGGTATCACAAATTTTGCTTGTTTTAATAATAATGATTTGAGGTTAGTAGTAGGAAAGTTGAGGAAAGAAATCTTTTGGCGGATTTTTGTTTCCCGGATTCGATACAAAAGATAGAAGTTATTAAACGCTGCCTCGAGATTTGCTCCTCCGCGTTGTGGCTTCCTTGAGACGGGCTAAGGTCTTCTAGGGGTTTCCTCCGTCTTACCTTTTGTAAACCTCCAAATCTTTTCAGTTTTCTTTTTTTCTCTCCTTCCGAAGATCTTGGTGATTTACTCTCGGAGCATCTAATCTTAGATCTCTTCACTTTTCAAAACAGGTATCTTCCCCATTTCCCTCCTTCTCTCTATCTAGGGTTTTTAGTGGTGTCTTTTTTTTGGATCTCCTTAGATTTTAACTCCGGTGTCTGACTTCTAGGATGGGAGATAAATATAGCCATCTCATAGGCTCTTCTTCCATAGGCAGTAGAGTTAGATCAAAGAATAGGGTCGAGACCGAGTCGCACAGATATTTTTGATTCTTCTTATCCTTCTATGGATCTACTGACGGAGGTTGAAAGCCTGAGACCTGCTGGCCTCACAGAGGCTGAGATTTCGAGGGCAGTCGTTGGGGGAGAGGAATTTTTTAAAGTCGGACCTATTTCGATAATAGGAGTGGAGGAAGTTGACGGATGGAGGGAGAAGTATCGCCTTTCCAGTGACGTCATTATCCGACTTCCCGGCCATTTTTATAGGGTTTCGGATTTCGGAGTCGATGAAGTTCGGTTTACAAGGGTTTCTTTGAATTGGTCATTAGAGATCGGTTTCCTTTGTTGATTGCAAAGGTGTCGGAGATGCTTGATATCTCACGGGCCAACTTAATCCTTCGTCTCCGCATTCAACATATTAGCGATTCAGAATCTCGGAGAACTCGAGAACTTGATTTTAGGAGTTGAGGAAGTTCTCTTTTCGTACTTTGTTTCTCCACTGCACGGCAGGGAAGGCCGATTTTACCTTCATCCTCGTAATTGCAATCCTCCTGTTCTGAAATATCAAAGAAAGATAGGAACATCATCCAGTCTTCGACAGTCGTCGGACAGAAAAAAATCGCCTTTATGACTCTTCCAGGTTTTTCGCTTGTTTGGTATTTGGCTGTAAGTTATAAGAGTCATAGGCTTATCTTTTTGCTATTGCTCTTAAACTTTCTTGTTCTTTTTTCAGACGTGTCTCGGCTATCCTCGTCGGTGGGGAAGAAGACGATCGAACGAGTTTTGAGGCTTCCCGTCGAACAGCACCAGATTTTGTTTTTAGTGAGTAAGGATGTCTTGGAGCATTGCAGTATATGGGGCAAGCTCGACTTGTTAATATTTTTACTCTCTGACAAAGAAATTTTTTGATTGCTCTTCGGATTATCTTCAGGGAACATGTCTGGCACTAGGAATATCGTGAGCAAAAGGAATCTCCAGAATACAAACAAGAAGGAAGGAAAAAAGAGATACCAACAGTGCGCCAGATCGTGGGATAACTAAGCAGCCCTGGAGCTTTCACGAACATGTACCGCTTGTCCTAGTTATCCCCAAAGGGATAATTACCCCGAAGACCCCTCGAAGGTTCATCGACCAAGGGAGCGCCATCACGAGAGCGAAGATGATAAAACCCCGGTTTTCTCCACAAAGGAGCAAAATAATAGAGATACAAGACCTCGTGTACTCCGATAGAGAAGCCATGAAATTCCCCAAGCACTTGGATAGCCATCAGAGTCCTCCATGTCAGAGGGGTAAGCTGAGAAGGACAAAAGCCCAAGTATGAGGATACTGCGGCAACAAGGGAAGGGATGACGCCTCGAAAACCAGCCTCTAGGTATGCCTCAGAAACGGTTATTTCATTGTCCCCTCCATCGGGAGCACGCTCGTATTCAGAGGAACATCGCATCCCCACCAAAGGGGGAACTCTGTATTTCCTCCGAATCTCCATCAGATCCTCTTCCCGGATCTCAGAGCGAGGGCCATCATCAAGCAAAGAAGAGCGGGGATGCTTCAAAGGCACCATGGGAACCGCTTCACGATCAGCCTCCGGAACTTCCGCCCACGCTGGAACTGGAGAAGAGAAGGGGTCGGCAAGAAGACGGCGTGGCCTCGCATGGCCACCTACGATTGAAGCTGGGAACAAGGAGAGCTCGGAGTAGTTGTTCATCTTTCCTGATTCAAGAGAAAGATCAGAAAACCGGAGAAGGATGGATGCAAACGCATTCCGTATCAGATCTTTATATGCGCCTGAATTACCATTTTTTCGTAAAGGCCGGAAAAGGAAAGATAACATTCTCCAAAATCTTAGAATATTCTTGCCACGAGCGACCTGGTTGCCTAAAACGAAACTCAATCCCCACGGATAAAGGGAAGAAATCCCACCTAAAAAGGAAAATTGGCGAATAATTCGGCGGACTCACTGAAGCAGCTGGAAACTCCCTACCTCGGACCTACCATCGAAAGCACAAGCTGCATGATCCGGCCCTCACCTCCCGAGGAAATCCTCCAGCCTCTATGCTTCATCCAGACTCTAGAGTCTGAACAAAAATCGCCAGACTCCGGTCTACTCTAAGGGGGCCAGACCTCCTCCGGGTTCAAGATACAGTTACGACTTAGGAAGAACCCGGTGAAGCAGAATTATAAGAGCGATGTCCTGTCCAAGGAATGCCTGCTGAGAATGAGCAACTCCTGTTGGCTTGAGTGCACAGGCTATTCACCGATTCCGATGAAAAACTCGATAAATAAGGGGCAAACTGTTGGGGAAAAATACTCAGGTATTAGATTTCTCTAGACCCCGGGCAGGACACCGGCCTCGAGGTTCCTGCTAGAGATGGCACCCGGGTCTGACCCCTGCATCGGTCCCTTCCCCCCGGGGAAAATGGAAAACTTCTGACTGAAAGAACCTTCCATATTTCTTGATATGGAAGATTTCCACCTACTCCAAACCGACTCCCAGCGGTCCACGAAGATTATATAAAGAGAACCTAAACCCTAAAGCAAAGGATCGACACTTCAAGACTTAGAGACAAGGGTTAAACGGCTAGAATTAGGGTTCTTACCCAATACCTTGTAATTCCGGCTCTATTCTCTAATAAAACCTCTCTCCAAATCTACTTCTCTCAGACTCTTACACAAATCTCACGAATTACTAGTCTCATACATCGTTCTGTGGTACTCACAAAGAACCTACACAAAAATCCCCTAACATGGCCCACTTTATTTATGGTCAATTTTGGGTCCAACATTTGTCCCCTAGTCTCTTTTATTCGATTGAGAGTTAAAGAAGCAGTATGATCACTTCGTCAATGTTGACCAATCTTGACTGAAGACGCGCTTTCTTCCCAACTATTGCTTCGAGCATGTTTTTTAATTTATTTTTGAGTTTAACGGATTTATTCGTTTCTAGGGTGCAGCCTAGGTCGTCATTAATCTCCTCGGTGCTAGCTATAGAGCCGTTAGAGCCGCTCTTGATCTCTTAAAATATCCGAAGGAGATCTCGTTTGACTCTAGTTTCTTTTTCCTTCTCTGTTGTTATGATATTTCGATTTTCATTGTTGATTCTTCTTCCTCTCGAGATGGCCTCATCGTTTTGTTTTCCTCTTCCTATTGGGGAAAAATATTCCATGAAGAGATTACTCCAGCTTCCAGAGTCCTGCCCCCGGGTTCCGACTCCCGGCTTCCAGGCCGAGTGATTTCTCCTGCCTTAGGATAAATGGAAATCATCCTTAATATAAGGAAACCAACCTAGACAAGAAGGAAACTCCCTTAATCCAAGGAAAAGAGGAAGTATCCAAATATATGGGCCCATCCTTAAGAATAATGGAAATATTCTATTATCTAAAGATAAAATGAATATTTCCAAATCCTAGGACAAAGGCACAACCTTCTGCTATAAATATAAGGTTTCTAAACCTATAGGGGAGAGGCCAACACGTTCATCCTCAAGGCTCATCGTCTCTACAGCCGCTAAGGCAAGGCTCCATACCTAGAAGACCATGTTCATCGACATGTCAAACAAGAGGCGAATCCCTGCGATTACTACCAACCATGAGAAGATATATGCTCACTGCAGCACACCTCCAACTCTACATATTGGCTCAGGCCACGATCTCCTACCCAGCAGCAGGAAAGCTCCATACTCACTGAAGCATACCAAGACTCCATGCTCACTCTAGAACAGATGACTCTTATCCGTTACGGAGCTACGTGCCCACTAGTCCACATGCCCACTAGGCTACGTGTCTATCTAGGCTACGTGCCTCCACCAACATGAACTACGATTGGTTTGATCCCCCACTGAAGGGTACGTAGGCAGTCCCTGCCGAAGGATGCAGCTTTAAATCCAAACACCTTCCATAGTTCCGCGCATAGAAACCCAAGGGCCGACCTTGGTAGTCGGAACCCTCGACTGTAGTTCAAGGGACACCCCCGGATCGACCCCTATAGTCGAAACAATCTACTCCAGATCAAGAATACCCTGCGATCTTCACTATTGACAAGCAGCTCCTGCCTCACGGCCATTCTCTCCTGCTGCTACTAAGGCATTGACGACATATACTGGCCCATACTCATATAGCAGTATCCTAAGAGCAGAACCACAAGGTTCATCAACTATCAAAGCGGGAGAATGCATTACGACGACCTGTCTCCTTCTCCCTATCATTCCGTAAAGCTGAGCACAAATCGCTTGTACACAAAAAGACCCTAATAGTTTGGCGCTAGAAGGAGGGGCAGTTATTAACTAAGTGACTGTTGGGGTCAAAATCGGTCAACGACAAAACCGTCACCCGAAAGTCCTCGAAAGAAAAACCAAGTGACGATCAAAACCAAGAAACGGCTCATCACTCGGTGAACTCACAAGAAGGCATGAACGGACCGTGAGCCCCGGGGATCAACGAAGGCAAGCAGGCACCGGTGGGCGCAGGACACGGCACGGGCGGCAGGCTTGCCCTGTCCCGTCTGGCGCCGGCGGCAAGGGTCCTAGTACCCATTATGCAATCATCTCGTGATCTCGGGCAACGGCAGCACTTGGTCCCTTAAACCCATGTCCGGATTGTCCGCAAACTACAGTGATTCTTCCGCAAAGCCTTCTCGATTGTTTAGAAGTCCATCTTTTAAACGTCTAAAGTTCGAAGCCACATTACTCAAACCCTTGAAAATGGTTATCTCGAAATCTACGGCTAAAGATCCTTCCAAACTCAAAGATTTCCCGCACAAACGACTAATGGGGGAAGATCGAACAAAGGAAAAACCCACGGACGGCAAGACGTCCTAGCACCGGCGGCACGCGTCACGCGGGCCGTCCCGGCGCCAGCGGCACGCGTCACGCGGGCCGGCCTGGAACCGGCGGCAAGCCCGGCCTGGCGCCAGCGGCACGCGTCATGCGGGCCGGCCTGGCGCCGGCGGCACGCGTCGCGCGGGCCGGTCGGGCGACGGCGGCATGCGTCGCGCGGGCCGGTCTGGCGCCGGCGGCACGCGTCGCGCGAGCCGGTCTGGCGCCGGCGGCACGCGTCGCGCGGGCCGGTCTGGCGCCGGTGGCACGCGTTCCGCAGGCCGGCCTGGCGCTGGCGACAAGCCCCCTGAATTATGGCCATGTCCTGGCGCTGGCGACAAGCCCCCTCGACAGACTCACCATCTATTCGGACATAGAAGAAACGTTCCTGCCACGACTTAGGGTTTGAAGTGGTTCCCTGAATTATGGCCATGTCCTTCTTAGGCAGCATGGAGTAGTAACCGTCGCTCCCCGTCAGCCGAGTGCTCCAAAGGCCTTCGAAATCACCCGGACTGAGATCGATTCCGAGCTCATAACTTGAGATCAGTATGCCAAGCCAACTCTCCAAGGCAGGGACGCTGAGCTGGCTGATCGAGAGTTCGAAGTGATGAAGCGCGCAAACAATGGTGCCAGGGATCGGGAACCACATGCGGCAATAAATAAGGAAGGCCTCGTAACATGTAAAGAAACCTTCCAAGGAATTCCTCGCACTCTCGTTACCGACAGGGATCCGGAATTTGACTCCTTCAGGAACCTGGTAAACATCTCGAAGAAACGTGAGATATTTACGAGAAACCAAGCTCGGCGTAAAAGGAGCACCAGGCTGCCTCAGAGGTCTCCTCGGAACAGGGATGTGTGGCAGTGATGGGGGCGAACCTACGAGGACTCGGTAATACGCATTCTTCGCTTCCTCCTCGACAAACTCCTCCTGCTTCACCGTCACATGGGCAGGAGAATCACCCGAGGATGAATGGGAAGAAGAATCTCTCTTTGAGGATCTTGAAGACATTATTCTTAGAGAGAGAGAAAGGATTCTTGAGAGAGAATAATTTTTTATGTTGAGGTAAGAGTGAATGAGATTTCTTACTCCCTCCTTATAAAGGAGGTAAAATCACTATTTACCTCGACTTTCGGCAAACGATTACGTCTCTACACCTTCCCATACGGCTATACCGCAAGCCAGGACCCGAAAGGCATTACGATTCCTAGCTAGATGGGGGGCCAACTGTTGGGGTCAAAATCGGTCAACGACGAAATCGTCACCCGAAAGTCCTCGAAAGAAAAACCAAGTGACGATCAAAACCAAGAAACGGGTCGTCACTCGGTGAACTCACAAGAAGGCATGAACGGACCGTGAGACCCGGGGATCAACGAAGGCAAGAAGGCACCGGTGGGCGCAGGACACGGCACGGGCGGCAGGCTTTCCTTGTCCCGCCTGGCGCCGGCGGCAAGGGTCCTAGTACCCATCTATGCAATCATCTCGTGATCTCGGGCAACGGCAGCACTTGGTCCCTTAAACCCATGTCCGGATTGTCCGCAAACTACAGTGATTCTTCCGCAAAGCCTTCTCGATTGTTTAGAAGTCCATCTTTAAACGTCTAAAGTTCGAAGCCACATTACTCAAACCCTTGAAAACGGTTATCTCGAAATCTACGGCTAAAGATCCTTCCAAACTCAAAGATTTCCCGCACAAACGACTAATGGGGGAAGATCGAACAAAGGAAAAACCCACGGACGGCAAGACGGCCTAGCACCGGCGGCACGCCTCACGCGGGCCGGGCTGGCACCGGCGGCACGCGTCACGCGGGCCGGCCTGGCGCCGGCGGCACGCGTCGCGCGGGCCGGCCTGGTTCCGGCGGCACGCCCGGCCTGGCGCCGGCGGCACGCGTCACGCGGGCCGGCCTGGCGCCGGCGGCACACCCGGCCTGGCGCCGGCGGCACGCGTTCTGCAGGCCGGCCTGGCGCTGGCGGCAAGCCCCCTGACGACCGGTCGCCGGCCCTCGTCCTGGTCTCGGTCCCATCATGCTCGGTCTGATCCCATCTTGGCTTGTTTGGATCAATCTTCGTGAATTTGGTACGATCACGGTTATTCTAAAAACCAAACATCTCGACTACACGAGGAATTGGGGTTCCTTCGAAACAACTGAAACCTTCAGAGACTGTTCTTTCGAAAAACCGTAACAACGTCTAAACGGCCCGACGTGGACAAAATGGTCCACTTACGATTTTCCGAAAAGGAAGGATAACTATGACGGTTTATCCTTATCCTCACATAAGAGATAAATGTCAAGTTTCCAAAAGATAAATGTCAAGTTTCCAGAAGATAAATGTCAAGTTTTCCGAAGATAAATGTCAAGTTTCCCGATAAACACGAAGATGGACGAAAATGGAAAAACCCGGTTCAGCCCGCGAGAAGATAGACCGTCTTAAGAAGAGTATATAAGGAGAGCTTTGGGCGAGGAACAAATCATCACAAAACTTCCAGAGCACTTAGCACTTAGAGCGTTTTTAGCTTTCTTTTTCTGTTTTCATTAGCGAGTTGCGACTCAACTAGGTTAGATCTAGGCGGCCGGACTAGCGGACCTTTCGACAGCTCTTGTAGCTTATTTCTTACCCGTTGTTCACGCTCAAAACGCGAATTCAGAAATAAGATCTTTCTCCGCTCTACTTTACGATTTTTTACTTTTCGACTTAAACTCTCATTGATTGTATCGTGTGCGGCCCAGCAGATATCCGGTACCTTCAGGGAAGGCTTGGTTCACTTGGCTTTCCTCCAAATCAACTTAATTTGACGGTGCGAATTTTGGTTCCCACAGTTTGGCGCTAGAAGGAGGGGGGGGGTTACGGATCTATCTATCTCGCAACTGCACACGCTCGATCATGTCTACTGACAAGGAAAGCGACGTCGAGCGCATCAATCTAGATATCAGCGACCAATCGGATCCTTCCGATGAAGACGCTGACATCCACCCCAGGAGGACCCGAAGCCAGTCCGCTCGGCAGACGGTATCCTTCGAAAAGCCCATGACAGAAGAGGAAGAAGAACTCTACTGGATGGAGCAGGAAGAACTCACGGAAGATCAAACTCGGATCTATCGCGACCAGCGCCGACAAACTCGAAGGAACACCAGCAGCAATAGCGAGATCCATGATATCCGCGAATCTCTCAAAAAGACCGTGGCCGAAGTGAAAGCGGTGAAATCGCAAATCCATCAGGCGACCAGTTCCGCCCCCGAGATCGATAGACTTCTCGAGGAAGCACGGAAAACGCCGTTCACCACTCGAATCACGGAAACACGCATCTCAGACCCAGGGAAGATCAAAATCCCGGTCTATGACGGTACGACGGATCCTAAGTCGCACCTGCAGTCTTTCCAGATCGCAATGGGTAGGTGCAAACTTCCGGAGCGCGAACGAGACGCGGGTCATTGTCTTCTCTTCGTCGAGCACCTCAAGGGCGCTGCGCTCGAATGGTTCTCCCGGCTCAAAAGGAACTCCATCGGAAGCTTCCGCCAACTGGCCTCGGCTTTCCTCAAACAATACTCCATGTTCATGGATAGAGAGACGTCCGACGTTGACCTATGGAGTCTAGCTCAGAAGGAGGACGAGTCGCTCCGCGACTTCATGCGAAGGTTCAAACTGGTGATGGCCAGAGTAACGGGCATCAGCGACAATGTCGCAATCGACGCCCTGAGGAAGACTCTCTGGTATAAGTCGAAGTTCCGAAAGTGGATACTTCTGGAAAAGCCGCGGACAATCCAGGATACCCTCCACAAAGCAACGGACTTCATCATCATGGAGGAAGAGATGAAGCTTCTATCGCAGAAGCACGGACCACAGAAAACGTCCTCAAAAAAGAAACCCTCTCGTAACGACAAAAACGTCCATCACGAAGGGGAAGACGCCCAAGGCGAGCATAACTACGCCATCAACTCGGAGCAAGGAAAAACCTCTGGAAACACCTGGACCAGGAACCAGTACAAGGATAATTCCTACTGCGAGTTCCACGAAACCAGAGGTCACTCCACTGCGAACTGCAAGGTTCTCGGCGCCCGGCTCGCCGCAAAGCTCCTCACCGGCGAACTGTCAAAGGTCAAGAGTATAAAGAACCTGCTCCTGGTCTCTGACCGCCCAAAGACCAACAAAACTGTCTCCGAGGACCGCGCGACCGAAAACCAATCGGGTGAAAAACGCGGAAGGAGACAGGACGACCAAGGAAACAACAACAATCGCCAGAGGGTAAACATGATCATCGGAGGATCACAGTTCTACCAAGACTCAGTCTCGTCGATAAAAGCCTACGGGCGAAAAGCCGAGACAAGTTCCAACTGGTTTCCGGATAGCGATATTCCTAACTACGCGATCACTTTCGAGGAACAGGAAACTGCCAGAATCGACAAGCCTCATTGCGATCCTTTGGTTATCGACCTGGTAATCCAGGATCTCGAGGTCGGCCGCATCCTCGTCGATACAGGAAGTACGGTCAACGTTATCTTCTGCGACACCCTCTACAGGATGAAGATCCCACTTGGGGAAGTCGTTCCTGAGCCAAAACCTTTGACTGGGTTCTCGGGCGTCACTTCCATGACCCTCGGAAGAATTAAGCTCCCGGTCATGGCGAAAAAAGTCACAAAAATCGTCGAGTTCGCAGTAGTCGACAACCCGGCCATCTACAACGCCATCATGGGAACCCCTTGGATCAACTCCATGAAGGCAGTACCATCCACATATCACCTCGGCATCAAATTTCCGACTCCAACCGGAATCGCAGCCATCTGGGGTAGTCAGAAACAATCGAGGCTCTGTTACCTAGCCGAGTTCAAACTGCGAAAAGATCGGAACGCCCCAGCGGCCAACCCGAAACGAGCAAAGGAATCACACAACATTCCTGAAGACTCGAAAAAAGATGATCCAGAATCATCCAAACAGGCAACGATTCAAGACAGCGACAAAGCCTCTGAGTCCACCGCCATAAAAGCAGACAGCTCGACCCCCGCACAAACCGCCGACCCGACTAGCACGATCGGAACGGCAACGCACGGGGAGTAAAAACGTTTGCGACAACTATCAGAACTACGAGATGGCTTGATCCTCGAAAGAGGTACGTAGGCAGCTCGTCGAAACCCGGCGAGTTCAGCTATCCTCCTCACCAAAAAGGGGGGGGGGGGTGGGTACGTATACTCCTATACTCCCACAAAAAACGCGAAATATCCGCACATGTACTCAAAAAAATTTCGAAATTTTTCAAATAAAATTCTTTCTATCTATTTCTTACGCTCACTTAACTTAGGAAACGCGTAAAACACTACGGAAAAACGAAAATCATATCTTCAAAAGAAACGCGAGTCGTCGCAACTTCTGAAAAAGATAACAAAACTCGTATCATCCGCTGAAACAGTCCGCCTGCGACTTAAAAAACAACTTATGCCCGTCGATTGGCCCCAACGGACGCACTCAGAAACGTTTCACTCAAATACAAACTCGTAGTCAGACCTACAAAGGTCCTCTTACATCCAACAAGGATATCATAGCGCGCTATACAAGAAACCCAAAATTTTGGTTTAGCGTCTCGGATAAACTCCGAAGATAGCTCGATTCTTTTGACACAAGTCATATAAGCCGGCGACTAGTCGCGGACTTTAAACGAAAAGAATCAGGAAGAAATCACTAACAGGCAAAACGAAAGCCGATCAGTCATCGCACAGCCTTAAAGCTGAGAGTAAGCCTAGGTCTTGCCCTAAACCCAGTCTTGCTGGATCTTGACATCTCACAGACATAGTATCGTATACGAGATCCCAAAACATGTCTCTTATCGCTTACACCTTAAACGCTCGCTAGAAAGTAGCATACGGACCAAGCGACAAAAAAAAAGAGTTAGGATACGAAGTGACTACTCGCATTCTTTCCTCTACACTTGACGAAAGTATAAATCAAAACAAAGAACGAAATTTCGCAAATTTTCATATTTATAAAGTCTGCAAAGACAACGGGATTCTAAGCCACTAACGGCCAGTCCCAAAACATAAGAGAGTGCAACCTCCAACGGTTGCAAAATAAAAAACGGCCACACACGGCCAAAACATACGATTCACAAAAGGAAATCAACATCGAGAAATCCAGATGCGGAAATCCCGAATGAACCTGCACGCTGGTCCACTTCCTCGTTCACACCTTGAGCGTTCCCACCCCCCTCGGCGTTCTCGTCAGCTCCGGCCTCCACCGTATCCTCGGAAACCTCGATAGGTTCCCATAGTCTCCGGACTCTTTCCTCGACTGGAGGAACCAAGGACTCAGCATGAGCACACTCGGCCATGAAGTCCTTCATCTCAGCAATCTCAGAATCAAAGGAGAAATCCGGGTTCTGAGACTTGTAAAGGTTTACGACCGAGCCCCGGCACTCGCGGAAATCACCAACAAACTCCTGAGCCTCTTTGAAACATTGAAACTCAGCAGAAAACGATTCCGTCCGTCTCGCCACCTCGGCCGCGATCATCCGTCTTCCTCTCCTTTCCGCCCGAACAAGAGCTCGAGCATGAAGCTCAGCTTGCTTTTCGTTCTGCGCCTTGACCTCTTGTCGGAATCGGAAGAGTTCTCGCTCAGCTTCCTTGGTCTTGAAGTTGGCAATCCTAGACTTGCGGAAACTTGAGTCGAGCGTATTGCCAAACACTCTTAGTCCCTGCACAAATTCAAGATCAATAAACATACATGCGGATTCAAGAATACGGTTAAGAAGTTCAAAGAACAAAACCTCATTGATCCGCTGGGAACCCTCGGCAAAAATCCATTGCCTCTTTTCTTCCTCCAGCGACTCATCAGTAACAAACTCCGGAGGAAGACCTTCAAAGAAGTTTTTGGGAAGTGGAAAATCGCTGGCTCCGCCTTTTTCCGTTGGAACAAAACTAGGGTTTTCCCCCAACGGTGAAGGATCTTCCGAACGTTCCCCACCATCGATCTCTTTCCCTTTACGAGATCTCTGTTTACGCCTCCGAGTCGGGGCTTCGGTAACCGGTTCGGCGTCATACGATGGGACAGGGTATCGGGACCGGTAAAGCCTTACCGCGTCTCGAATCCGTTCGAGAGTGAAGGACTTCCAGAAAAACGGTCTTTGACGAAGGAGGTCCCTCTTGACAAAAAGATCGCCATGCAAATGCGCAACCGCCCCGTTATCAACAAAACGGAACTTTTTCATTAAAAACCCGCACTTCCGGAATAACTAAATAGACGACGATTTTTCGTCATATTACCTCGGTTGAAGTTCCATGCGTGCGGAAATAGATGGAGGCAGCTCTCCTCGACAGACTCACCATCTATTCGGACATAGAAGAAACGTTCCTGCCACGACTTAGGGTTTGAAGTGGTTCCCTGAATTATGGCCATGTCCTTCTTAGGCAGCATGGAGTAGTAACCGTCGCTCCCCGTCAGCCGAGTGCTCCAAAGGCCTTCGAAATCACCCGGACTGAGATCGATTCCGAGCTCATAACTTGAGATCAGTATGCCAAGCCAACTCTCCAAGGCAGGGACGCTGAGCTGGCTGATCGAGAGTTCGAAGTGATGAAGCGCGCGAACAATGGTGCCAGGGATCGGGAACCACATGCGGCAATAAATAAGGAAGGCCTCGTAACATGTAAAGAAACCTTCCAAGGAATTCCTCGCACTCTCGTTACCGACAGGGATCCGGAATTTGACTCCTTCGGGAACCTGGTAAACATCTCGAAGAAACGTGAGATATTTACGAGAAACCAAGCTCGGCGTAAAAGGAGCACCAGGCTGCCTCAGAGGTCTCCTCGGAACAGGGATGTGTGGCAGTGATGGGGGCGAACCTACGAGGACTCGGTAATACGCATTCTTCGCTTCCTCCTCGACAAACTCCTCCTGCTTCACCGTCACATGGGCAGGAGAATCACCCGAGGATGAATGGGAAGAATAATCTCTCTTTGAGGATCTTGAAGACATTATTCTTAGAGAGAGAGAAAGGATTCTTGAGAGAGAATAATTTTTTATGTTGAGGTAAGAGTGAATGAGATTTCTTACTCCCTCCTTATAAAGGAGGTAAAATCACTATTTACCTCGACTTTCGGCAAACGATTACGTCTCTACACCTTCCCATACGGCTATACCGCAAGCCAGGACCCGAAAGGCATTACGATTCCTAGCTAGCTGGGGGGCCAACTGTTGGGGTCAAAATCGGTCAACGACGAAATCGTCACCCGAAAGTCCTCGAAAGAAAAACCAAGTGACGATCAAAACCAAGAAACGGGTCGTCACTCGGTGAACTAACAAGAAGGCATGAACGGACCGTGAGACCCGGGGATCAACGAAGGCAAGAAGGCACCGGTGGGCGCAGGACACGGCCCGGGCGGCAGGCTTTCCTTGTCCCGCCTGGCGCCGGCGGCAAGGGTCCTAGTACCCATCTATGCAATCATCTCGTGATCTCGGGCAACGGCAGCACTTGGTCCCTTAAACCCATGGCCGGATTGTCCGCAAACTACAGTGATTCTTCCGCAAAGCCTTCTCGATTGTTTAGAAGTCCATCTTTTAAACGTCTAAAGTTCGAAGCCACATTACTCAAACCCTTGAAAACGGTTATCTCGAAATCTACGGCTAAAGATCCTTCCAAACTCAAAGATTTCCCGCACAAACGACTAATGGGGGAAGATCGAACAAAGGAAAAACCCACGGACGGCAAGACGGCCTAGCACCGGCGGCACGCATCACGCGGGCCGGCCTGGCGCCGGCGGCAAGCCCCCTGACGACCGGTCGCCGGCCCTCGTCCTGGTCTCGGTCCCATCATGCTCGGTCTGATCCCATCTTGGCTTGTTTGGATCAATCTTCGTGAATTTGGTACGATCACGGTTATTCTAAACACCAAACATCTCGACTATACGAGGAATTGGGGTTCCTTCGAAACAACTGAAACCTTCAGAGAGTGTTCTTTCGAAAAACCGTAACAACGTCTAAACGGCCCGACGTGGACAAAATGGCCCACTTACGATTTTCCGAAAAGGAAGGATAACTATGACGGTTTATTCTTATCCTCACATAAGAGATAAATGTCAAGTTTCCAAAAGATAAATGTCAAGTTTCCAGAAGATAAATGTCAAGTTTTCCGAAGATAAATGTCAAGTTTCCCGATAAACACGAAGATGGACGAAAATGGAAAAACCCGGTTCAGCCCGCGAGAAGATAGACCGTCTTAAGAAGAGTATATAAGGAGAGCTTTGGGCGAGGAGCAAATCATCACAAAACTTCCAGAGCACTTAGCTCTTAGAGCGTTTTTAGCTTTCTTTTTCTGTTTTCATTAGCGAGCTGCGACTCAACTAGGTTAGATCTAGGCGGCCGGACTAGCGGACCTTTCGACAGCTCTTGTAGCTTATTTCTTACCCGTTGTTCACGCTCAAAACGCGAATTCAGAAATAAGATCTTTCTCCGCTCTACTTTACGATTTTTTACTTTTCGACTTAAACTCTCATTGATTGTATCGTGTGCGGCCCAGCAGATATCCGGGACCTTCAGGGAAGGCTTGGTTCACTTGGCTTTCCTCCAAATCAACTTAATTTGACGGTGCGAATTTCGGTTCCCACAGTGACGATGTGATAGGAGGAAGGAACATTACATGTTCCCTCTCAAAAACCTCATAACCCCAGCCACATGGGGCAAGTAACGACTTATTCTCACCAGATCAAAAACTCACTTAGCTGGAAACACCTCTTCGATGGAGGATAACACATTGCTAACAGCAGTAGCAAGATCCAATGCAGTAATTACATATGAGCTCCTGCTAATCCCTGCTGGTTCCGGGTCTCAACCTCAAATCATACCCCTACAGTATTTGGTTCCAGCTTGTTCCGTGTCTTAACATCAGTCAGACCCCTATAGTCTTTGGTTCCAGATGGTTCCGGATCTTAACCTCAGTCAGACCCCTACAATCTTTGGTTCCCGCGGGTTCCAGGTCCCAACCTCGAGGCCGAACTTTGCAATCTTGGTTCCTGCTGGTCCCAGGTCTCAAAAATACATTAAGCCTCTATAACCCTTGGATCAACGTGAGCAGTCATCACCAACATCATATCAGCGGATAATCAACTAGCAACAATCTAGCAAGCCCTAGACGCCATCAATGCTTCCAGGCCTACTACTCCGCCCATATGAGAAAGATGCAAGGTTCTCAGGCAGGACATAACACCTTCCGGCCGGGTTTACAACCTTGACAAATTCCAAAGGCATTGGAGTCATTGTGGCAACACTGCAACATACCAGGTGACCACTAAGACGTAACTGGGGAATCACCTTTCTTTCTAGGTTCTAGCATCTAGGTGGTAGAATAGCTAGAGAACGCCTTTTGAGTACTCGGTGAATTCCATAGGAGTTGTTCTATAAAAGGAACAACGACCAGTGTCATAGAACACATAAGTTCATCCCATTAGAGATAGGGATTACCAAACTTTTGAGGAAAATTCCTCAGTGGAGTTCCTGCGGAAAAGCTAAGAACCGACCAAAAAGTATGGGAGCCGTGCCCAAACGCCGGGCAAAACGCTGCTTGGCCTACTGCAAAGGAGCCGGTTAAAAAAAGCGAACTCTACAGAAAGATGTGCTGGCCTTCAGATCATTGGCTCCAACAAGAGAAAAGGGAAGTAAAAGAAGCCGGAAAAACACGTTCCCGCTACTATTCACCTGAAAGAAAAAAAGCCAAACCTCTGGATTCTGGGTTCCATCTTCCAGGTCCCAAATCCCTGCTCCGGGTCTTTGGCTGCTCACCTTTCAAGGAGCTGAATCCAATGGCTCCACGAAAAATCAAGCTCCGACCACCTTACTACCGCTTTTCCTTGCAATGTACTCTGGTATACTTCTAAAGGAAGCTAAGGCTACGTGCCTCTCAAGACTTCCAAGGCTGCGGGCCTGTACATGTTTCCAAGGGTATGCACCTCTATAAGTTTCTAAAGAGATGGTTCAAAGGCCACTTGCCTTCATGAACCTCTGAGGAAGACACAACCACGAGGAAAGCAGGGGAAAATGAGCTAAGCGTTAACCCAAGGGGCAACATGCATCAACAAATCCCATAAACATGCACATGGCAAGGGAGATTCAAGATGAGGCGACGAGTCATCAAATGACCTCCAGAAAATGCTGGAAGTAGCTCGTCAAGTGGGAGCAGAGAACAGCTTGGACGCATCATTAAATGACATCATAAAATGCTGAGAGTGGCTCACCTAAGAGGTAGCAGAGAGCAACTAGAAAGAGTCATTGAACAATGCCTACAAAAGTAAGAAATCCATGGAATATAAGATTAGCAACATATATGGATGATCACCGGCAGGAATGGACTGACTATATCCTAGTATGCGGTGGAAGACGCAAATCCATGCGAAAAGTCATTCTAGCCATATCAGCTCCTGCTCCCCAAACAATGAATTCGGCTCCAGACCGGCTCAATTCCTACCTGTGGATCGATTTGGGAGGAACCTCCAGGTTTCGGGAGGATAAATCCTACAAGCTCCAGGTTCCAGGAACCTCCAGGATTCAGTAAGATATTTCCCACAATTTCCAGGTTTCGAGAAGATATGTCCAAGGTTTCGAAGTGATAGAGTGGAGAGCCTTGAAACCAGCTAAGAATACCTAAACTTGCAAGACCACACGTCCCATGAGAGTTACGGTACCAGGAAGCTTTCCTATAGAGATCAAAGAAATTCTGAAAAGCTCCGCAAAAAGCAACGAGTCCAGTCTCGACTATGGCCCGCATCCCAACGACATCGAGAGTGGTCCACTTCCAAAGGACAGAGTGCAATGCCGCACCGGATCAATACAGCTTCAGGGTTTGAGATAGGGGAACAAGAGTTCACCTCCGGCTCATCAAAAGGAATTCCTTGTAACCTACAAGTTCTCTAGGACAAAATCTAAAGATCATCCGAGCGGGGCAATACTTCCTTAAAACCTTTGGGTTCTCAAGGATAGATCAACGTGTCCTACATGATCAGAACATGAAGCCCTTCAAAACTCCAGGTCACAAAGAAGAATCAAGAGGAACTACGAGCTCCAATGCGATGTACTTCGATACCTCAGGGTAATACGACAAAGAACCAGCCTCCACAAAAAACGAAGGGTCTCGTTCTTCCTGAAAAAGAAATGGGAAGAATCATGGTCTTCACTCGACTACTGTCTTCTACAGAACTTCTCCTGCCTTGAGTCAGGGTACGTCCCTAGTTGGGTAAGAAGGAAGAAAAGGACAACAAGCAGCATTATACTGCTCCACCAGGGTGTATGCCCTCAGGAAGATCATTTTCAAGCCAATAGCTAATCGTGGGGGACGTAAGCAAGAAGAACGATGTACTCGCTGAAGTAAATCGACAATTCGCATTCTTGGTCGGACCATATGCCATTCGGATCCGGAAAATATTTGGCTATGGTCTACTGAGGTCTTGCGCTAAAAAGACGGATCCTGTTTATCACCACAATGCAGATCCGAGATCAAGAATTCCTCTTCCGAGGGGGGCAACCGATCACCTACGGATGATACAAATGATCTTTGTTAGCCGAACAACCATGTATGCACTCCGCAGCATTCCACTACACAGAGTTCCGCGCCTAGGCCAGGAA
This sequence comes from Brassica juncea, assembly GCA_018703725.1. Classification (NCBI taxonomy): domain Eukaryota; kingdom Viridiplantae; phylum Streptophyta; class Magnoliopsida; order Brassicales; family Brassicaceae; genus Brassica; species Brassica juncea. The sequence goes on from CM031938.1 coordinate 24,975,598, forward strand.
TCATCAACTAAAGAAAGAAGATCAAGTACCCACTTCATCACCTTAATGATTCCTTCCCCTGATCAGGCTGTGCGCTATATTGATCAGACTACTAATAGGCAACGTTCCATCAAGGCCCTAAACCAAGAAACGAAACTCAACACCCCAGAAGTGATAGAATAAGACCACAGATCATTTGAGATTAATCGATCTCATCATCCTCCGAGTCTGGAAATGCTTACTGGGTAATATCAGTCGTCCTTCGAGTATTTACGACCAAGATCTCCATTCCTCCAAGGTCCTGCTACAGGTCTAAGGACCCGGCATCCAGCAAACGAATGTCAACGCTCACTGAAGCGTCAGTGTTGGGTCAAAATCGGTCACAACGGAATCAATGCCTGAAAGTCCCCGGAAAGTATTTCTCGGAACAAAAAGCCTCGTATAATTTGAAAAGAAGTTATACAATGTTGGGGTCGAAAACGGTAATCTCAAAATCAACGGTTAAGATAATCACTCTTTAGAAACTTTCTCGAGAAACGCTTTGGAAAAAGGAAATAGAAAGAAAAGCATTTCTTTTCAATAGGCGATCCTCGGGAAAGCAGGCGCGTAAAGAGCCAACCGACAACCCAAAGGAGGTCAAGTGCGATCCGTGGCAAGTCCGCTCACCCAAGGGCCAGTGCAGTCCGTGGTAAGCCTGCTCGCCCTAGGGAGAATGCGGCTTATCCAAGCTTGCTTGTCCTAGGACGAGCGCGGTTCATCTCCGGCCCGCTCGTTCTAGGAGGAACGCAGTTGGTCTTTGGCTCGCTCATCCTAGGACGAGCGCGGTTGGTCTCCGGTTCGCTCGCCCTAGGGTGAGTGCGGCTTAACAAAGCCCGCTCGTCCTAGGACGAGCGTGGTTCGTCTCCGGCCCGCTCGTCCTAGGACGAGCACGGTTTTTCTCCGGTCCGCTCGCCTTAGGGAGAGTGCGGCTTAACCAAGCCGGCTCGTCATTGGATGAGCGCGGTTTGACTCCGGCCCGCTTGTCCTAGGACGAGCGCAGTTCGTCCCCGGCCCGCTCATCCTAGGACGACAACGGTTCGTCTCCGCCTTTCTCGCCATAGGGCAAGTGCGGCTTAACCAAGCCCGCTCGTCCTAGGACGAGCGCGGTTTGTCTAAATCCCGCTCGTCCTAGGACGAGCACGATTTATCTCTGGCAAGGGTCAAAAACGCGGTTGGAAGCCCACTTGCGACTCTGGACGGGATGTAAGCCCATAGAAGTTGTGACAGTTTACCTTAACTCGTGGAATGAAATAAATGTCAAGTTTCCGAAGATAAATGTCAAGGTTTGAGGATAATTATGAAGATCGACGAAAATTGGAATATTCCCTAAAAGAGATAAACTTGGGCCCAAAAGTGAAGGAGTAAAAAGGCCACCGACTTAGGCACCTATATAAGGAGAGCTGGAGCAGAAGATGCAGAGATAGGAGATTTTTAACCTAGAGAACTCCTGTTAGCTCAGAGAACTTAGAATTCAGGCGGTTAGACTAGCAAGGCAGGACTTAGAACGTTTTGCTGCCTCTTGTTCTATTTTTATATTGTTAGCAGATCTCTGTTCCTCTCGGAAGGATCCAAAAATTCTTTTACTTTAGGGCTCTTCGCTTAGAAACCCTAGGCATTACTTTCAACATGTCTGTTTCTATGACTTGCACTCGTACTAGACGAACTCGCACAGCAGTTCGATCTCTTCTTCAATTCTTTCTAACTGAACTACGCCCGACTTGATCCTCGAAAGTGGTACGTAGGCAGCCTTTCTTAAGGTCCAGTCCCAAATCTTAACAAAATCCTTTTCGTATCTTTTTCGTCTTTTGTTATCGAACTGCGACTCAATTAGGTTTAAGGTTTTAGGCAGTTTGAACTAGGAAACTCGCTGACAGCTCTCGTGGCCGAAGCTTTTATAATCTTTTGTAATCATCGCAATGCGCTTACGCGAATTCGAAATAAAGATCTACTTTTTCTAAACTCGTTTTGTTATCTTTCTATATTTTCCGCATTTTATTTGGTCACTTGTCGTTGGCCCTCGCCGAGAATCCGGACCTCAAGCAAAGTAGGGTTTTCTTTACTTTCCTCCGTCATTATTCATTAAAATCGACGGTGTGAATTTCAGTTCCCACAGTTTGGCACTATAAGGAGAGGGGGGGGGATTACTCTTACTCGTACGGCCGCAAAAAGTTTGATCGAAGCTATGTCTGAAAATATGAAAGACAATCTCGCAGATCGCGTCAACGCTGGTAAATCAACTTCAGCAGCGACTGCTACTATGACCAACGCTCACGCAAACGCCGCAGTGCTCGAGAAAATCGAAAACCTAGTCGCGACTTTTTTCCACAGGAAGAGCACTGATCGACAATGGATTTTACCCATTTTTAGCCATGGTCTATAGGTATTTTATATATAATTACTACAATATAGAGTCTATTTAGAGTATTTACAGGTTCAGGTGCGTTCCGGAGAAATATGGTGATTTTGGAGTCTTTTGAGGTGCAGAACTGCACAGACGCGTCAGATGTTTAGCTATGGATGGAGACCTTCCCACCGTTGGATTGAGCCCATATTTTGACACGAGATATAGCTTTGAGTTATATTTCCAATTACACCGGTATCAGGTCAATCAGCATCCTGTAGCAGAAGTTATGCCCATTTTACTAAAGAGTGGTCAGTCTGCCTCGCGAGAGAAGGATGTCGAGAAGAGGAATGTATATCGATCGATGGGAAAGCCTTCATATCGATCGATATGGATGCCAGAATGCGGGAAGAGTATATTTTATGACCGCCTGAAGTCTTCAAGCGATCACAAATTACCAGAATGCCCTTGGACGAGCAGAAACCCTATTTATGTTATTTCTGAGCCATTGTTGATGGCTACACACTATCCAAGCTTTCTATTCTTTTGTTCTCTTTGTTGGGAGAGAAGGGAGGAACTCCTATCAGAGTCCTCCTGGAACTCCATTGGTTTATATATCTATTGCTTTCAGTTTTATATCTATTCATCTATGATTTCTGTGACAACTATCATGTCTGAATAGATCCACCTGTTAGGTTTAGGGTTCAGATAGGTTATGAGGGATTAGCCCCAAATATAGAATTGCTAAGTTGTGACATTCATCATTGAAGATTGTTCATAATGCTTGTTTAGGAGTAATTAACCTGAGCTTGATTATAGATTTATTATCTGACTTATCTTCTCTGAGCTAGGATTGATAGATACATTCTAGAGTTGGTATAGAAACCCCAGTGAACATATATTCAACCCGCGCACAGCGCTTACTAGAAGCGCATCGATCGATTCTCCTATAGATACATCGATCGATACGATGCAAAGCTTGTCGATCGATACGCCTAACCCGGCATCGATCGATGCTTTCGTAGAATCGACAACGAGAGTTGGAGTTCTTGGATCTAGTAATAGATAACCTGGAAATCGAGAGATGGTTGGTTATTCTAGTAGTTGAGTTCGATAATATTATGCTTTAGTCTCTATATCGTTATAATCCTGATTACCTGAATAGAAACCCTAGATCTAGCAACCATCCTTCCATCAAACAGCTCTCTGCCAAGCTGAACAACTATCTTGTTCAACTTGTTTACTGTTTTATTTATTGCTTGCTATATTTACTGCTTTATACCTATTAGCCTAGCTTAATCATATAACTATTGGATCTGATTGGTTCCCTAGCTCCTTGTGGATTCGATCCCAAAGTATTACAACTGAACCTCTTATTTGGGAGAGTAATTCACTCCTTAGGGTAATTTGAGTGATTATAAATTTTGCGCCGTTGCCGGGGAGCTTTGATCGCCATTAGATCTTGTTTAGTTAGATTTAGTCTAAGTTTTGTTACTGTTCGAAAATTCTCATAATTTTTTTCTTATTTTTCAGGTACATACATCTTAGTACCAGGAAACAATGAAGAGAGGATTTCTAGGTCCTTCAAACAAGGAGCCTGCTTATTTTTTCACGATCCGTAAGTCAACGAGGGAAGTATCGATCGACCCCCTCCAAGCAGCATCGATCGACAGCGTGAGCCAAGCATCGAACGACACTATTCATCATGTGTTGGAAAACACTATTCATCGCGGTACTGTTCATCCGGGTACTGTTCATCCTGTTACTCTTCATCCTGTTACTGTTCATCATGTTACTGTTCACCGCAATACTATTCATCAAGGTACTGTTCATGATGACCCTATTCATCATGATACTATTCATTCTGTGTCGGAAAATACTGTTCATCCCGTATCGATCGACACTATTCACCCAACGTCGATCGACACCATTCATCTGACGTCGATCGACACTGTTAACCGTGGTACTGTTCACCGAGGTACTGTTCACCTCGACACTGTTCATCCCCTGTCGATCGACATTGTTCATCTCCCGTCGATCGACACTGTTCATCGCGACATTATTCATCCGAACACTGTTCATCGCAACACTGTTGATCCGAACACTGTTCATCACGACACTGTTCATCGAAACACTGTTCACCCGAACACTCCGAACACTGTTCATCAAAACACTGTTCATTCAAATACTGTTCATCGAATGTCCGCAACGTTTCCAGCATGGAGATAGAGAAGGACGAAAGGCTGATACTTAAGATCGACAAGAAGGATATCTGGCGAGACAAAGAAAGTCGCCCTCGCAGCAGCACTGGACAATTGATTAATGCAGAGGGTACTGTAATCCCTGATGTAACTGCAGTTGTGAGATGAATACCTTTTGTCTGAACAGCCAATGGTATGATTGGGGAAGCGAGAACCCTTTATGAGGTCTTCCTCATGAGGATCCCAGAGATCTTATAAATAAACTTGAGGAGTTAGCCTCAGCAAGTGGGCAGAATGAAGTATCTGTAGACCACATTATCTGCAATATCTTCCCATATTCACTATCCGGAGCTGCTTTTAGCTGGTTCAGTAAGCTGCAGCTAAGATCTCTAACCTGTTGGGAGGACATAAAAGGCGCCTTCCTAGGTAAATTTTTCAGCAAAGTTGTAGCAGCCCGACATAAAATGCTTGATTACATGGTGGACAAGATGATTGAAGATCGGGAAAAAGAAATAATGACTAGTATCAGTCAGATTAATGATTTTGTCTACAGCAAGCAGATTGAAGATTTTGAAACCCCGACCACTCATGTCAAGAAGCCAAGCATTCAAGTTCACCATGCAGATGAGGGTACGCAAAGGAGCGAACTGAACAGAGGACAGCTAGTCAACCATAGTACGGTTGAGGATGATGAACAAGATGGATCTAGTAAACCAAAAAGAGCAGAAGAAGCTGATACAAGAGATCCAACTTCAGCATCGATCGACAGTAGTTACATCAGAATCGATCGATGTCGGCACTTCAGAAACGTTCGATATAGACTTTCGTCATCGATCGATACCTTCTGTAATCCCTGATGCTACTGTTTTGAACGCTGGGACTGGACGACAGAAGGCACTTAGAGATTACGACAGACCTGAGGATTTATATGCTAAAAGGTCTGCATTGCGTCGTTCAACACTTCAGTATACTGCCCTGGAGCTAAACCCTGCATATATCTCTCTTGTTGGTAAGCATCCCTTTCATGGTCTTCCTCATGAAGATCCCATTACCCACCTCGAATCATTCGAAGATCTAGCATCAACCATTAAAAGCAATGGAGTCTCTGAAGACTACTACTTCTGTAAACTATTTCCATACTCTCTTGCTGAGGATGCAGCTCATTGGTTGAAGAAGCTACCACCAGGATCTCTCACTGCTTGGAATTACATTGCAAACGCTTTCGTCAACGATTTTCTCTATGATGCTGCAGCATCTCTAGAGATTGAGATGAGATCTATGATGGAATATATGGTGAAAGATGATGAACAACATGTGTCTGGAGAATTGAGTAACTTAGAAGAAGCTGATATTAGTGAAATGAGCTAATCATCGATCGATACCCTAACCTTAATATCGATTGCCCCCAGCACCTCAGAATCGATCGATATAGACTTTTGTCATCGATCGATACCACTTGAAATCCCTGAAAGTTTGAGTTGTCCTCAGGACATTGCAGACTCAACACAGAAGAGCATTGATGTATCAAGTTGTTATCCTGACCAAAAAGTAGAAAAAGAGATCACCATGGAAGATTTCTTGGAACTAGAATACTTTTTGGAGCTGGAGGAATGGCTTGAGGATTTAGATCAGAACTCGAAGCAGAAGCTTGATGATCAGCACACTTCAGGAAAAGGTCTGGAAATTTCACCAAAGACTGACAACATCGATCGACATAAACCTGATGAGATCGATCGACAACCACCCTACCTCGTCGGTCTACACCCCCCTCCGCCATCGATCGACAGTCGCCATACATCATGGATCTACACACACTCGACTGCATCGATTGACACTCATCTGATTGCATTGATCGATACTCATGTTTGGATGAACTATCAGGATACCCGATTGAACCAGGACCGATTGAGGAGATAATGCACATGTGTAAGACCTCACACCCTGATGTCCCTAAATATCAGAGACCACCTATCTAGACAGAAGAAGCTGATGGGTTTCACAAAAGAGTGAAGATGATATATGACCCTGTGAAGCTTATGGTTCCATTCGCAGTGTTTGAAGCTGAATCCCCTGCCCCACCAGATAAAGGTGTGCATCTGAGTTCTTACATTGAGGTATTGGATGATCAACAACACGTAGAAGCTTCTCAGAAAGGCCTGCGATTTATAGATGAAGTAGATAAAGGCCCAACAGAAGCACCATCGAGCGACATAAGCAATCCGAAATCGATCGACTGTACCACTTCATCATCGATCGACACCTATAAAATACCATCGATCGAAACCCTTCGCGAAACAGAGCAGAATGAGTTTGAAGTGTGTCAAAATCTTTTTGATGGAGGCACCACCATGCGATAAGACAAGTCTGGGGGAAAGAAGAGGAGGAATTGGAAGAAGAGGAAAAGGATAAAGGGAGATCCTCAGTTATCAGTGATTCCTCACTTCTCAGGTGGTATCAGGAAATTCAGAGTGCGCAGCAGATGCTTCTCACAGCAATTTGCAAAACTTAGAGCACTCCTTATTGCTGAGATGATAGACAAAGGAGAAAAGTCTATGGAGGAGGCTTTCACATAAGAATGATAAAGCTTCAAAAATTAGATATTGAGACTTGGTTTGGACCAAGTTCTCATTCTCATCCGAACTGAATCAGATCTCCAGAAGTCAAACTAATGACTAAAAATAAGCGCTGAGTGGGAGGCAACCCACTGTTAGGTTTGTTTTAAATATGGTTTAATTGTCATTTATTACTGATATTTTATTTTCTAAGGATTTCAGGTTAAAAAGAAAAAAAGAGAAAAAAATAAACAGTAACGACGACACTGTAGCAGAGGCACTGTAGCATCGAGCGACACTGTAGCATGAAAATCGAGCGACACTATAGCAGCAACATCGACCGACACTGTAGCAGAAAATCGGGAGTTACTGTAGCAGGGAAAAGGAGTAATACCCGAGGAAGACGAGTTTCCATAGGAATCGACGATGGCTAGCTAGCATCGCTCGACAAAACATCAAAAGTATCGACCGCCACTTAACTGTGTTGGTCGATATTCACATCAAAGTCACGTATACCGTTTTTCCTTGTTAAATATTGTCCTTATAATTTATTTTCCCACCAATCTTAGACTGGATAATGCTGGTGACAATGTTGTTTTAAGTCTAGGGGAGGTTCTACTAATATTGTGTTTTCGTTAGCTATATATATTAAAAAAAAAAAGGGATCCAAGTAGACGATTGCCCATCATATCGACCGATGTGAGCATGTCGATATCAATCAACAGTACATAACTTGCAGCGACCGATGGTAACCTATTTCCATCGATCGACACCTAATCCGGTCAGGTATATCGATTCTACTTGTTACTTTGTGTACTTATGATTTATATCCTCAACATAACTCCGGCTGGATATACACTATGGACAATGTATAATTTAAGTCTGGGGGGATGTTAACTGATATTGGTTTATTGTGAGTCTTAAAAAATATTTTTCAAAAGTTTTTATTGAGTCAAGAAGGGGATAATGAATTTATTAGATTTCTGCTTGTCATCTAACCACTCTTTAGCACCATTCTAGACTTACTGATTGCAGATAGTACTAAAGATACTAAAGTGGATCAACCTGTCAACTATCAACACTTGCTGAGATTGTTTGAAGGAACCAAAGCTGATCTCCAACACTAAACCTGACTCAATTGCTTGTCTTGGGGCTTGGTATACATGGGATCGGATTCTTCAAACAAGTCTGGATTGAGCCCATATTTTGACACGAGATATAGCTTTGATTTAGCTTTCCAATTACACCGGTATCAGGTCAATCAGCATCCTGTAGCAGAATTTATGCCCATTTTACTGAGGAATGGTCAGTCTGCCTCGCGAGAGAAGGCTGTCGAGAAGAGGAATGTATATATTGATCGATGGGAAAGCCTTCATATCGATCGATATGGATGCCAGAATGCGGGCTGAGAATATTTTATGACTGCCTGAAGCCCAGAAGCTATCAAAAATTATCGGAATGCCCTTGGACGACCAGAAATCCTATTTATGTTATTTCTAAGCCATTGTTGACGGCTACACGCTATCCAAGATTTCTATTCTATTGTTCTCTTTGTTGGGAGAGAAGGGAGGAACTCCTATCAGAGTCATCCTGGAACTCCAATGGTTTATATATCTATTGCTTTCAGTTTTTTATATCTATTCATCTATGATTTCTGTGACAACTATCATGTCTGAATCGATCCACTTGTTAGGTTTAGGGTTCAGATAGATTATAAGGGATTAGCCCCAAATATAAAATTGCTAAATTGTGATATTCATCATTGAAGATTGTTCATAATGCTTGTTTAGGAGTAATTAACCTGAGCTCGATTATAGATTTATTATCTGACTTCTCTTCTCTGAGCTAGGATTGATAGATACATTCGAGAGTTGGTATAGAAAACCCAGTGAACATATATTCAACCCACGCAAAGCGCTTACTAGAAGCGTATCGATCGATTCTCCTATAGAGACATCGATCGATACAATGCAAAGCTTGTCGATCGATACGCCTAACCTGGCATCGATCGATGCTTTCCTAGAATCGACAACGAGAGTTGGAGTTCTTGGATCTAATAATAGATAACCTGGAAATCGAGAGATAGTTGGTTATTCTAGTAGTTGAGTTCTATAATATTATGCTTTAGTCTCTATATCATTATAATCCTGATTACCTGAATAGAAACCCTAGATCTATCTACCATCCTTCCATCAAACAACTCTCTGCCAAGCTGAACAACTATCTTGTTCAACTTGTTTACTGTTTTATTTATTGCTTGCTATATTTACTGCTTTATACCTATTAGCCTAGCTTAATCATATAACTATTAGATCTGATTGGTTCCCTAGCTCCTCGTGGATTCGATCCCTAAGTATTACAACTGAACCTCTTATTTGAGAGAGTAATTCACTCCTTAGGGTAATTTGAGTGATATCAAGCACGAAAACGAGCTCGCAATTTCTCTATCTAAACAGAAATGGCAACGATAAAATCTATCAAACCCCATAAAAATTTTCTCACTACTGAGTTGGAGAAATCTCAACGAGTAAGGGTTCGACCAAAAAAAATTTTTCGAGAACTTCCTAGAAAAATAAAGCATGTTCTCCTCAAAACCGCAGAGAAATCCAAGATTACTCGCAGAATAAAAGCATGACTAATCGGGTTACCAATTCCCCACTGTTGTACTTCTTCCGATAAACTCTTGGGATGCAAATGACGAAGCAGAAAATTTCTTACCAACGCTTCCCAACCGTCTGATCCATCCGAGGGAGGCAAAAGCTCCGACTGATCCAACCAGGTCGCCATTTGGTATGGCGAGCTCGGTCCTGTTTTGACCAGCTCGCCATATGGCGAGCTCGGTCTTTCTTTGACTAGTTTGCCATATGGCGAGCTCAGTCTTTCTTTGACCAGTTCGCCATATGGCGAGCTCGGTGTTTCTTTGACCAGCTCGCCATAAGGCGAGCTCGGTCCTTCTCGACTAGTTTTGGAGAAAAAACATAGTTGATTTCTATAAACTCACTCAAAACCCTAATAAGACGTTTTCTGAAATCTTAAACATCGCGTCTCACAACTTCTTTGCACTAAGCTTACTTTGGAAAAACTACTCAAAACTCCTTCGGATCAATCCTACGGAAAGGAGAAAATTTCTGATTAAGTTAAGTCCAAAAAGTTAACGTTTACCGCAGCGAAATTTTCTGATATTAAAACTCGGAAACAGGATTGGCGGAACAGCCGCAAAACATGTGTTCTCCGAAAAGCGGCTCTCGTACAACTAAACTCGATAACAGATTACGGAACACATTTCGTAAAATAATACTCGACAATATTTCATGAAACAGCTTTCGTAAAATTAACTCGACAACAGTTCGCGGAATAACTCTCGTAAAATAAAAAAGCTCGACAACGTTTTAGGGAACAGCTTTCGTAAGATCAGGCTCGGCAATATTTTACGAAACATTATTCGTAAAGTCAAACAAGATCATATAAGACAATAAGGACTAGGATAGGACCAGTTCGCGCACAGCTTGACGAACTGAGATCCTCGCCCGAATGACATATTCTCCATTGCGTCCTCTTTTCTAAACGCCCACCTTAGCCATCTTTGAGTCATCGCCTACTTCTCCTCTCTTTGTTTCAACGATTTTGTAAAGTTCTTTCGGTACATAAAATGCAATCTGGTTCTACAAAATTCTGCCACATTGAGTCGAAAACATCTATTCATAACTTTTGAAAAGCGCACCTGGTCAATTTAATAAAACCAGCAGTACGAAGAAACGAGAACAGGAACTGATATCTTGCATATTTACATGTTTTTAGCTATCATATCTTGTAAATTTTGAGCATATAGATTAGGGATTAGGAAACTTTAGAGTCCATATTGAATTCATGAGTCTTTATCAGGTGTTGGAGTGTACCATGGAGTGATTTGAAGTATTTGGGAGCATTGTGATCCAAAAGGGGGTGAAAGATGAACATGGATGGAGACCTTAAAGATTTATTCTGTTTCTAAGATTCTTGGAAGACATAGGAAATTGAGTTATCTTTCCAATGGAAGAGGTTTCAATTCATTTGGAGCTATATTGGAAGAGTTATGATCAATTTACTAGAGGCATATCATACCTGGTCGAGTGCGGGTGAAAAGTCGCGGGATGGACGACCCGCGCCGGCGACGCGGACGACCCAGGACTTCGCGCGAGCGAAAGGTCTCGGAGTGGACGACCCGCTCGGGCTACACGGATGACCCAGGACCACCAGCGCGGGTTGGGTGACCCAACCTTTACCCGAGGCGTTTTTTCTTCTGGTCGAGTTTAAGTGATTTTCAAGGGTTTTTTTGTCATTTCTTTTGTTGTTCTTAGGTTTTTCAAGCCTAGTATAAATATTCTTGTAATCCCCTTTGAGGGACTTGTCTCATTTTCTCTCTAGAAACATTTTTCCTCATTTTATAAAGCTTGAATCTTTTCATCAATCTAAGGAAGTTCTTGATCTTATATCTTGTTTCTCCTTCTCACAAACATGATTAACCTTGAATCTCACATATATTTAAGGTTTTTCATGGATATTAGGGTGATTGAGTGAAGACTTAAGGTATTAGGTGCTAGATCTATCTTTTCCTTGTTGAGGGGTTCTCAATGCTATTTTAGTCTTGATCATACTAAAATAGATCTCTAGGCTTTCACGCCCGAGAGGTGTTCGATGAAATGCCTGAACCAACTCTTCAATGCTTTTAACTTACTTTCCAAAGAGATTTGTTGTTAAAGGAGCTAGGATCACTATTAGACTTGTTCTCCATGTTTGCTTTAGTCATTACAGCCAAGAGATTTGGTGTATTGGGTGATCATTGCAAAAGAGCTTGTATCTTGAGAAAGAACTTGTTTATTATTGTGTCTATGCATAAGGAAATGATTGATAGAATTTAGATCTACTAGTTTCTATGCTTGCTAAGTGTTCTCAATGCTAGATTAGACTTGATAAATCTCATGTAGATCTTAAGCTATTTTATGTTCGGAAGGTGTTTGTGAAAATGTTTTAAAGAACTTAGTGTTGCTCTAGTTTGAATAACCAAAGAGATTTGTTCTTAGGATTGCTAGATGGTTAGTACACTTGTGATGCATGCATGCTAGATTGCATTAGGCCAGCGAGAGTTGATGTTTGATGCATTATTAGCATAGGGGTTATTGCCACGAGAGTGGATTAGTCTATATTGAATGAGATCTAGACCTATAGAACCTGTGATTGATTAGCCTTAACACCTTGTCTTAGAAATTTCCATAAATCAATTACCTTAATCCCATGGATCCTACCTTAGCATTTGATTGAAAGTTTAATTCTTGTGCTTGTTTCTTGATTGGATTTGAGATCACTTTGTTTATATTTCTAGAATCTTAGCTTGTTACCATCATCAATCTTCCTGTTTGCTTAGATTAAGGAAGTTTGTGTATTCCTGGTGTATAAGTCTCTAGTTCTCTGTGGATTCGATCCTAAAATGCTACGGTGACATACCATTCGATTGTGATATTGTTGGCACATTAGGTTAATTGACCTGTGTAAAAGTAGATAATCAGGAACTTGGACGTTGATATCTCTTCCTCACTCCGATAAGAATGTCGTCGAAAATCAATTCATATGAAAATCAGTATCAATAATATACAAAGCGCACCTGATCAATTTAGTAAAACCAGCAGTACGAAGAAACAAGACAGGAACTTGGATGTTGATATCTCTTCCTCGCTCCGATATTCTCGTCATAATTTTGTCGAAAACCAATTCCTATGAAAATCAGTATCAGACTTTTCAAAGTCCTTTCACACTGAATCAAAAGTGGCCATTCCTAAACGCCTAATAAACTTTCAATAAATTACTAACTCATACTCGCGAAAAACCTTCGACGAAATACACACTCGTTCTCGAGAAAGTTGAAACTCAGGTAAGAAGACACGAGGAAAAGAAGAATGAAGAAGAGGCAATCCCGAATCATCGATGAATCTAAGGTATGACCGACTTAGAGAATTTTATTAGACTTTTTATTTTTTTGTAGGAAAGGAATGAAAACGTCTTGAAAACTGCCGTAAAGTTTAGGGAACTTAGGATCTAGGTGGATAGTCTAGTAAGCCAAATCGTAGGCAATCTTTCAAATCTTGTTCTATTGTTCCTTACATGTCCACATAGAACTTGCAAACCGATCTAATCTCTCGAAAAACCGAGAAACGATTGCCACGCATTCAAGCATACTCATCTCTCTTCCTAAAGAAAGAAAAATCCTAAACAACCCTTCGAAAGAAAAGTTCATCCGCAACTGACTCTCCATGGGTTTGTGTCGAGCTTTTTAGGTTTCTTCCCCCTCGGATGGAAAGGAAACAATTTTTCATACGACTAAAGGAAACTTTATACGAACCATTCATCGTATAACTGAAACCTAAAGTGGAAAATCGTTTTTAACAGTCATCAGCCATAACTCGGAAAACTCCTCTATGCTTGGAATGTCAATCTCGACGAACGCTATTCGGCCCTCGGCCAACTACGCCTTTTTATAAATCCCGAACCTGAATTCCGCATCCCCATTAAGAACAATAGTAAACTAACGTGACCTTAACGTTAGCACAAAAGGGTCGTGGTCTGATCCTTTACCAACAACTTCCTTCGCTACACGTTTGAACCTAGCCTTCATGCCAAGCCAAAACAACTGAGCAACCACCACTACAACCACTGAACGGCTAAACAACAATCCAAGATTTGTCGTAAAACGCCAAGTGACTATTACGCAAGCAATTTGTCGTATAACCCTGAAGCGGAAATCATATGATAAATTCTTCATTACAAAACTCAGTCCTAACAACCATACGGTTAAAGGAAAATTTGAACCTATCATCGACCGATTAAGTTCTATATGCCCGGTAAACGCGGCATGAAAAGAAATACTCGTAACAAAGCTCCTAGAGTTATACGAGTCATCCTTAAAAATACACAAAACAAATCCTGAAAGGCCAACACTTCAAGAAGCACAGTGGAGGAAGACTCTCCTTCCCTGGGACAAACTTACGCGATCCCTCGGTCCTAATTCCTCTATCGAAAATTGAACAATTCAGCGCCCGAACTGAAACAACAGTTTTTGGCTGCGAACATTCGCAAAACATTTCCAAGCCCGCGAACATTTCAACCACGAAATGCGGCATAAGGAAAACTCAACCTTCGGCACCGCGAGACGTCGCTAACGCTCGAAGGACCTTTTTCCTCAAAGCATTCCAGACAAAATTCTCGTCTCAGAAACTCAAAACATTCAAACACACCTCTAAACGTTAACATGCCTCTAAAATGGTATCTTTTGGTTGCTGCTGATCACAACAAACAAACTCTAACGTCCTAAACATACATTAGCTGCCCTCGAAAGGATAGGCTCTCTTACATCCAACAAGGATAACATAGCGCACTGTTGGGGAAAAATACTCAGGTGTTAGATTTCTCTAGACCCCGGGCAGGACACCGGCCTCCAGATTCCTGCAAGAAATGGCACACGGGTTCGACCCCTGCATCGGTCCCTTCCCCCTGGGGAAAATGGAAAACTTCCGATTGGAAGAACCTTCCATATTTCCGGATATGGAAGATTTCCACCTACTCCAAACCGACTCCTTCAGTCTACGAAGAATATATAAAGGGAACCTAAACCCTAAAACAAATGGAGTCTAGATAGCATATTTACAGGTTCAGGAGCAATTGGAGGAAAGATAGTGTTTTTGGAGCATTTTGGAGCACTTTAGAGATTTCACCCGAGATGACCATATCGACCACCCAAAGTTGACACGGAGAGAGACACGTCCATCGATACACCTTCAGTGATATCGATCGATATTAAACACACAGAAGCCCACTTTGGTCACAGCCGACATGAAGCCCAAGACTCCATCTATTTACGAAGATACCCGGACGAGTTTTTTAACCTAATTATTTAGTATTTATATCTGGCCTAAGTGTTTTGGCAAAAGAGAAGTTTTTTAGACCTAGTTCCTACCTAAAGGTTTTCATACCATTGTTTTGTGAGAGAGAGAGTTACTATTGAAAGCTTTCTTGAACACCTTTATTTTCTATCTATTCTATCTATGCAGTTTTATTTAATTTTTATAATGCTTTGCTTGGCTATGTCTGAGTAAACACCCTTGTTAGATTTAGGATTCAAATAGGTTTTGAAGGATTAGTCCTGAATATGAATACTTGAGCATGTGATATTCATGTTGGAAGATTGTTCTTAATGCTTGTGTAGGAGTAGCTAACCTATACATGATGACAGTGGATATTATCCTTGGATCTATCTTCTTTGAGTCAGAATTTGCTAGGCGCAAGCGACAGCATGGTCTAGTAAATCTCTGGTGAACTGTTATCAACCCGCGCTTAAAGCTTACTAGAGGCGCATCAATCGATTCTCCTATAGAGACATCGATCGATTGACGCGAGGCTATGTTGATCGATATGTGCGACAGCAGGTCGATCGATGCCTTCCTGATTATGATCTGCGCTAAGTAGTGAATCATTGGTTCTAGTAATAGATAACCCAGAAAACGACAGTGGTACGGTTATTGTTACCGTTGCGTTCTATAATATCATGCAAGCATCTCACATAGGCACTCATACTATTATAATCCTGATAACCTGAACAGTAATCCTAAGTCTAACGCCTTCATCATATCTGTTAAACCACCTAATCAATCAATTGAGTAATTGTCTTCCTCACCAGTTTTAAGTTTACTTGCAATTTACTGTTTTGAAATCTTCAACCTAGCTTAGTTACAATAAGATCTAGTGTGTTCCCCAGCTCCCTGTGGATTCGATCCCTAAGTACTACAAATTGACCTCTTTTGATGAGAGTAAGGTTGCTCTAGGGTAATTTGAGCACGTATCAAATTTGGCGCCGTTGCCGGGGAGCTATGATCGCCATTAGATTTTATTTAAGTCTAGGTTTTCTTTTACTTTACTACTTGTTACTGATAAATGTTTTCTTTTCTTTTCAGGTGCATGCCTAGCATAACCAGAAGCAAAAAGAAAAAGAAACTTTTGTCTACTGATCCAGCTGCTTTGGAACGTTCAATCCGCAAACAGATTTGTTCCACATCGATCGATACACCCGCTTGTGAATCGACCGATTTTCAACAACAATTGTCTACCGAGTTTCAGACACCGTCGACAGATACCAGCTCACCAACATCGACCGATCTCATCCATCTGACATCGACCGATACCCTTTCATCCACATCAACGGATACTTTTCAGTACCCGTCGACCAACATCTTTCATCTGACATCGACCGGTACTGCAATCCGCATATCGATCGATACTGAGCCACAGTACATGGTCGCGACATTGATACTCATGCGAGACGACGAAGGTAACCTGCGTGACCAAGAAGGTCACCTTAATGTTAGGAGTTTTCAAGGCTCCTAAGACAAATGTTGTAGTATGAGTGAATGTCGAACCAATTCTAAGGGATTCAAAGCACCGAGAATGCAAGTACCTACTTAATCTAAGTGCAACCGATGATTAAGATGGTTTTAAACTACGATTAATACTAGAATGCAACAACAAAACAGAGAAGCAATAAATGAAGTAACTTTGTTTGATTATGACAAAGGAGAACTCATGAGTATAGGGATTAGACCTTGGGTGATCATGTTTCGAACTAAGGATGGCAAATGATCAATCTAACTATCAACCTTAAGCTTAGACACAATCTTAAACAAACTCTATGTCTAGATGAATATTCATTTACTAACATATCTCAAACATCAAATATCTTTGGTTTAATAATATGAAAGTAATCATTACTAACAAGTCTATTGGCTATCTTAACACCTTTAACAAAAAATGTCTTTGGTAAAGTATGTTAAAAGCTTAGGAGAGTTGGCTCAGGAATTTCATCATACACCTTGTGGGTGGGAAATGCCTAAAGCTCAACTTCTGAGAGGCCAGCTCAAAAGATGCATTATGAATACTCTACTAGCAAGGAATAAGCAAGATTTACACTAAAACATCCTAGATCTAACCTAATCACCCTTAATCTCCCTAACCCATGAATTCAAAGGAGGATTACTCACTAATCTCCATGATTCCTATAAACCCATATTGGATTTCAGATTAATCATGTAGAGAGATACAAATAAAAGATTGGAAATCAACAGGATTACAAGAACAAATGATCAAATGATTCAAAGAGGTGAACTTTCCAATAGGTTTTTGGTGGTTTTCTCAAAGATAAAAGATAATCTGCCTCTAATGAATTACAAAAAGTACTTAAACTTAAGTTGTAAATCGTGCAAACAAAGGACCAAAAGGTCCCTGATTAATCATAAGTTTCGACTAGTCAGAAGACGTGCAGCGACCTTGGGGTCTCGCTCCATCACATCGCTCTGACCCTTGGGAGCGACCTCGATGCGTCGCTCCAAGACGTGCTCCTGGGCTATTTTTGTTGTCCAAAGTGACAAAATGCCGAACGACTTGGGAGCCTCGCTTTGGAGGTTGCTCTAGTTCGGGAGCGACTTCATCACGTCGCTCTGGGGAGGTCGCTCCAAGGGGTTTCTCGAGGGAGGCCACAGCGACTTCGTGCCCTCGCTCCTGTAAGTCGCTCCCATCTCACTGCTCGTCCAATGATCACCTTTAACTCCTCTTTTGGGCCTTAATTGCACCCAAACATCTCCAAGAACTCCATGTGGTACTCTAATACCTAATAAAGACTTATGTATGCAAAATGCAACCTAGACATGGCTAAATCCTAGTATATATGATCAAAATGCACATGTATGAATGGATAGAACCATGGAAATATGCAAGATATCAACTCCCCCAAACTTGTTCTTTTACTTGTCCTTAAGTGAACTTTCTAGAACTCATGGGGAAAGAGGTTTGAAGGTGGGAGCTCATAGCCAAAAGAAACACACATAGCACTCAATTCATTCAACATGAGCAATCTCTCTCTTATTATACTCTAGCTTCTCTAGGCCTATCTTAGCTCTTTTTGTTCCTACACTCATCATCATGCATTCATACATTCAATTCAGCCAACTCTCATATTCATTAAGCATAATATCAAGTGAATTCTTGCAAATGGTCAATTGGTCCAAATCATTTGGGTAAGGGAAGGCTTTTTATTCAAGTGAGTCAAGAGGTTCAAGCTATATGATCTTTAAGGTGGTATACTCTCAAGACAAGTAGTCTTGACATTGCACATAATATATCTAAGAAAGGGATCAACTCATGCATACAATGCTCAATCTCCATTGTTCTACCCTTTTCCCAAATATACATGTTACACATTTATCTCTCAATGCCAAACCCAACTCACTTCTCTCACCCAAAGATTTCAAGAACATCTCGACATAGAACTCTTCATTCTACAAGGGGATTTTCACATTTTTTGAACACCTCTTAGCTTAATTAGCTTTGCTAGCCCCCTTTCTAAATCTTTTTCTCATTTTTTTTTCTTTTCTTTTTTTTTTTATTTTTTTTTTGGGGCCAAGACTTTTCACAAACTTGAGCTAGAGGTTTCTCTACTTATCCCATAAAGACTAATCAATTAAGCACAACGAGTTTTATTCTTTCTCTTCAACCTTTTCATAATCCCAAATCAAACTTTACAACACTCAACCCCCCATCCTATGGCTAGACAGTAGTGTGTCTAATCTAGCAAGAATGAAGACCAAACATTGTCGTTCCCAATACTCTCAACATTATGTGCATGTAAGACTTTCCAAAAAAGCCCTCACTCATCAATCAGTGAAAGCTTAAAAGGAGGAAAGGGTTTTTGGAATGGTCTACCACTAGAGTTTGTCAAAAAGATTTGCATAAAAGATGTGACAACTCAAGTGTGTATAGCCATGATTCAGCACACAAGGGACCATGAGCAAGAAGCATTAAGTTTGTTCAGTTCAAATACGGTTGTAGTTGGCTTCAAAGATTGAGTTTCAACAGTTAATGAGTTTCAGGAAAGAGTTTTCAAGGCTCGAAGCATACAAGGCTTTTTTGAGAGATGCAATAGCTACTCGAGCGCGAGGTAGTGTTCTTTACAATCCATTATAAATCATTGCTCCCAATGCAAGTGAATGCACCCTATATGCTCTAGACTCTCCTAAAAATGCAAGTGATGCAATCTAGATGATTTGTTTTTGTGTTTTTCGAATTTTTCGAATTTTTCAAATTTTTTTCTTTTTTTTTGGTTTTGTTTTTCTATGCAAATAGGTATGTACAATGCAAGACTCAATGCAAAAACATCAAAGCAAACATGATCAAACACTTGGTTAACTCCCCCAAACTTAAATCACACAGTCTCTGTGTTGTTAAGATGAAAGAGATACCCAAAAGAAAGCTAAAATGCAATGAAAAACTAATGTATACAAGGGAAGGGGATGGAGTACCTTCTATGGGAAGCGAGTGGAGGCAGATGCCTTGTCCTCGTCGTCGTCAGGTGGGAATGTGGTGTAGTAGCCTCCTGGTGCTGAGGTTTGGCTTGCAAACCGTGGGTGGCTCTCAACCTCATCTATCTCGATCTCACCATCGGAGGAGGCAAGAGAAGGTGATTTGTTGCCTGAGGTGGAGGGGAGGATGGGTGGATTCCTGTTCTTGCGCTGGAGCTTTGTAGCAGTGAGGGTGAAGCTAAGATCCCTGGGCTGAGGTCGAGGCTGGGGAACTGCTGTTTCCGGAAAATCAAAGTCCAGCAATTCCATGAACTTGGCTGAAGTTTTTGCTTGCCTCTTCACAGTTTTGCTAAGCGCCTTGCACTTGTCCTTGAGCTTCTCAATCGTCGTGTCTTGTGCCTTTTTCCATCTCCGAAGCCGACTGATATGATCATGGGTGTCACGAAGGGCACCAGGAGGTAGGACTCCGTCAAATGGCTTGAAGTAGTAGCGCGGAGGTCCATAGACAGGTTCATCGGTAGCTGCTGATGATGATGTCGCCGGTGCATCATGTCTGGTTGCAGCACTTCTTCTCTTTGGTGCAGCAATCGGTTCGAGAGAACCGTGGTCGCGAAAGAAGTTTTCTTGAGCAATGTTGAAGCTGATAGCTCCAGGCCTCTCTAAGCTGGTCAAGGTCCTGTTCGGAAGGAATACCTCAGCTGGCTGTCCCTGCAAGTAGGTAGCGATCCTCAGGTAGGTGGCATCAATGAAGCTAGGCCCGGCTGAGTCCTTTCCCAAGTTGACTCCCACAAACTCAAGAAGTAGTGTGATCATACCACCAATACCAATCATTGGTTCCAGATCCTTGGTATACCAGGCCCAATCTATGTAGTGCTCGAGACGACTCACGAAGAAGCTGACCATCCCAAAGGTGGTGTAGATGTCATGGCTCGGAAGAGGCAAGACTCCAGGAGCGGAATAAGGTGTGATAGCTGGGCAGAGAAGGCGAAGATCCTCCTCGATGCAATTGCCATGTTGCTTTCACGGGTAGAATGCATGGACGAGCATCCTATGGAGATAGCGCACAAACGGATGCCGGATATGTGAGTTCTTGTCACTCCCAGTGCATTGATTGTTTCCAGTAATCAGCTTCCATAGCTCCTTCGGAAGATCCTCACATTTGGGAAGAATAAAGTCCTCAAAATCTTGAAATCCCATGACTCTCCCAATGTCTTTGAAGCTCATGTTATGGACTCTCCCATGGATCCTGAACTTGATTTTACCCCATCCTTGCCTCACATGCGGTGTATCATGGTAAGTGACCTCAAGTGAAGACAAGAACTGACAAGAGACATCCTTGTAAGTAGGATAAGCCATGGGCTTCAAATGTCCCAGCATTGCCTCAATGTCAGAATCGAGGCCCAACTCCTTCAGCAAATCAAGGTCGGCGAACCTCGTTGGAGTCCATGTGACTCCTTTCAGCAAGTGATCATACAGCTTCTAAACAGATGGTGTCTTCTCCCTGTCCCTATCAACAGCAACCTCCTTCCCTTTGGGCATCTTGGCTTTCTATTGAGGAATCTGCTCGTCTTCACTTTCATCATCACTCTCCTCATTGGTGGAAACTGCTACACTTTTCCCTGCTCTCTTCTCTTGCTCTTTTGATTTTTTGGCAGCCAAGACTTGCTGTCTAGAAGTCCTCTCTGTCACTGAGCCAGTAGGTGCAGAAGCTAAAGCCTTCCCTCTTAGTGTAGCTTCTTTCTTCCCAACCTCTTGCTTCTTAGCATCCCTCTTTCCCTTGGTTGTCCTAACCATTGGTACCTGAAAAATTCAAAACTTGGAAAGGGATAAGTGGAATGAAGTTAAGAAGACATAGAGTTTGCAGATGGGGATTGAAAAAGTAAACTCAAGTTAACTCAGTGCAACCTTCTCTACACATTTAGCACTAAGAAGCCAAACTATGAGCAAAGAATCACACTTCTCAAACTTTTCAAGATATGAAAATTACAAGTTAAGTAAAATTCAATGATCAAAATGGTTCTAGCATGAGAAAGTTCTTTAATCAAGCTTCTAAACACCTTGACAAGCCAAACTCAACCACAAACAAACTCAATTAAGGTCAAATTCGAAAAGCCCCAAATCCATGAACCCTAATTTTGTCAAAGTTCAAACTAAGCTCGAATTCACCATTAATTCATCAATCCAAGTTGATAGATAAGCTTTCCCTAGTCTGTTTCACCATAATCAAGCAAGAAAAGGACCAATATTTGACTTTGAAATTCTAGGGTTCATGGACCTACGAAATTGAGTTTAAAACTCAATACCTTGCTTTGGATGAAAGGAAATGGTGAATGGGTCATGTCTTGCATATTTTCATCTGTTTAGCCATCTTTTTTATTGCATTCTTTGAGTTGTAGGCTAAGGTTTAGGCATGTTTAGGATCATTTTGCATTAATTTGTCCTTATCAGGTGTTTGAGTGTGCTTTGGTGAGAATTGAGGTGTTTGGGAACCTTATGACCCAAAAAGAAGTGAAGAATCAAGATTGGTCATAAGAAGAAAAGTGAAATCAAGAGATGAGAGTTGGACCGGGTAGACTAGACCGAGTACACATACCCGGTCGGATCAGATTTGATCAACACGTCCGGATGACCGGGTTGATCGGTCTGGACTCGAGCAACCGGACGGGAGAAGAGGATAGACGGCCGGGTAGACACGTCCGGGTAAGGACACCCGGTCGGGAGAGGAAGCCGGAGCAGACCAGTCCGGGGTGGCCAGTCCGGGTTCAAGCACCCGGACGATGAGAAGCAGACGGACGGCCGGGTACACACGTCCGGGTAAGAGCACCCGGACGGGAGAATGGGACGCGGCCAGACCAAGGGACGACCGGGTGGCCTGTCCGGCTTGGAGCACCCGGTCGTGAAGAGAGTGCTGAAGACCGGGGTGAGACGGCCGGCTTGGTGAACCCGGACAGAGCAAGGACGCGGCCAGCTGGACGGCCGGGTAGAGTGGACCGGGTTGAACCATATTGGTTCACCCCTGACCGAATTTTGTGCTTCATTCCCATTGTTGAGACCAATTTGGCTCAAGGACTTTTTAGTAATTTTTTTTATGTTTCTAGGGCTTTTAAGCCAAGTATAAATACTCATGTTATCCCTAATTTGGGACTTATGTTATTTTCTATCTAAGAACACAAACCTTTGAGTAAAGTTTTATCTTTGATTCATCATCTCATCTTGTGTTCTTGATTGTTTGATTTCATCTCTTTTCTTTCTCTACATGTTTAAGCTTGAATCACTCATGGGTTTAAGAGTAAACATGTGGATTAGTGAGTAGATCCATTTAAGATCCATGGTTTGGGTGATTTAGAGTGATTAAGTGTAGATCCAAGGTGCTTAGTGTTAGATCTATCCTTTCCTTGCATTGATTTGGTGTTCTTAATGCTATATTTGGGTTGGCTTCTCAAACATAAAGCCATAGGCATTTCATGCCCGAAAGGTGTTCTATGAAATGTCTGAACCAACTCATCTATGCTTTTAGCTTGCTTTGCCTAAGAGATTAGTTGTTAAAGAAGCTAGGATTGCTATTAGACTCATTCTTATTGTTTGCTTTGATCATTACAGCCAAAGAGATTTGGTGTACTTGGGTGATCATTGCAAAAGAGCATTCATCTAGAGATAGAGTTTGCTTAGTTTTGTTGTCTAGGCATAAGGAATTAGATTGATTGAAAAGTTGGCATCTTGGATTGAACCTTAATTATTTGAGATCAGGTCCCTATACCCATGGGTCTCATTCTCTTCATAAGAAAGAAAGTTTTACATTTTGTTGCATTTTACTTATTCTCTTAGTTTAATAATCATCCTCTTTAATTATTGCATTTAGATTAAGCATAGACTTGCATTCCTTTTGCTTTTTGGTCACTTAGAACTGCTTCGACAATCTTATATACTACATCATTTGATTAGGACCTTAGAAAAGTCCTTTCATCAAATTGGCGCCGTTGCCAAATTCTAAGTTGATTGTGACATTGGGATTTAGTCACTTGCTTGAGACTAAATCATTTTTCTTTTCTTGTGATATTGATTCTCCTTTTGCCTCTTCCTTTGATTTTCAGGTGTATGAACACAAGAAGCAGCTGTGTAACTAACCTGGTTCCCACTGTTGAAGAGATAGCTACACTTGAGAGGGTAATAGCAAGAAGGAGAAGAGAAGAAGAGCAATAGGCTCACATTCAGAGGTTTGGGTTTAAGATGGATGATCACCAGCATAAACCTCAAGATGGCAATGGTCAAGGAGCTGACAACCTTGGACCACAGCGCCAGCAACAACAACACCCACAACGGCCAGCTAGAGCTATTGGCACCTATGACCGTCCTCACATTCATGGCAATAGGACGGGCATCCGCGCACCAGCTGTGGAAGCTAACAACTTTGAGATCAAGTCAGGGTTGTTGAGTGTGATTGAGAATAACAAGTACCATGGCATGGCTGTAGAAGACCCATTTGATCACTTGGACAAGTTTGATAGCTATTGTGGCTTCTCCAAGACCAATGGTGTGTCAGAAGATGCCTTCAATCTCAAGCTGTTTCCTTTCTCTCTAGGAGACAAGGCACGCCAATGGGAGAAATCTCTGCCTAGTGACTCCATCACCACTTGGGATGATTGCAAGAAAGCTTTCTTGGAGAAGTTCTTCTCTGCATCAAGGACAGCCAAGCTGAGGAATGAGATCTCTAGCTTCCAGCAGAAGAACTTGGAAAGCTTTAGTGAAGCATGGGAGAGGTTCAAGGGGTATCAAGCTAAATGCCCACACCATGGCTTCTCAAAGGAGAGTTTGCTGAGTACATTCTACAGAGGAGCCCTTCCTGAGTTTAGAGCAAGATTGGATACAGCAAGCAATGGTTTCTTCCTGGGCAGGTCTGAAGAAGATGCTGAGGAGCTAGTTGACAACATGGTGAAGAGTGACTCAGTTTACAGTGGTGAGCATGACAGAGCTGATAGAACAACCAGAGCTGATGACAACCAGACCAAGAAGAAAATCAAATCCTTGCAAGAGAAGATAGACTTGCTGATTGCTAACCAAGCCAAAAAGGAGCAGATCAACTTTGTGGGTGGTCCTAGTCAGGAAACTCCTCCTAAGGTTAATGAAGTTGATGGGTTAGAAGGGCAAGAAGAGCTTTGCTTCATCAACAACAATGGTACTTGGTACAGGAAGGAGCCTAACTTTAAGTACAACAACTACCAGCAAAGGTCTTATCCCAACAACCAGCAAGGAGGCTCTCAACCCAAACAAAACACTCAGCAAGGGAACTACCAGCCTAGGCAAAATCCTCCTCCTTGTTTTACCAATCAAGGCAATCAGCCTACTCAATGTGGGAACCGAAATTCACACCGTCAATTTCCGATAAATAAGATTGCGGAGGAAAGCCAAGTAAACCCGACTTTCCTTGAAGGTCCGGATTCTCTGCGTTGCCACACGAAATCGATAAAATAAACAGAAGACAAAGATGGGAATTGTAATATTTGCCCGAGGGCGTTTTATTAGATGAAAGATACGAGTACAAGGATTCTCCGAAAGACAAAGAGATTTGCGATTAAAGAAAAAGATAGAGTCGCAGGCAGCCAAACGTCCTAAGCCTTGCTCCTCTAGTCTAACCACCTAAACCCTAGTTCTTCTAAGCTAGCAGGATGCTCTAAGTCTAATTTTCGGATCCTCTTCTCCTCTGCTCTTGCTCTCCTTATATATCCACTCCAAGGCCGGTTTGCCTTAGGATGATGGACCTCGCCTTTGGGCCCAAGCTTATCTCTTCAGGAAATATTCCATTTTCGTCGGTCTTCGTAATTATCCTCGAGTTTTCCGCTATTTTTCGGTGACTTGATGTTTATCCGACGTTCGGGAAATCGGATAAATCGTCATAGCCTGATTGGGCCTGAATCCTTAAAATCGTAAGTAAGTCCGTGGACTTGTCTTAAGTCATTGAACGTTTTATACGATTTCTCGGAAAGACTATCTTTCTCGTAAAATAAACCGTATAGCTTAAAGGATCGATGTTCAAGTTAATCGATCTTTGCTTTATACGATATCTTCTACGAGAAATCCAATCCTTCTAGTTTTTGTCGTAAAACATCGAGGACGATTCCAACCGAATCGAAAGATGTTCATTCCATAGTCGTGATCGTACCAAACTCACGAGGATCGATCAAACAAGCCAAGATGGGATCAGACCGAGCATGATGGGACTGAGACCAGGACGAGGGACGTCGACAGGCGCCAGGCCGGGGTGCCGCCGGCGCCAGACCGGCTTGCGGAACGCGTGCCGCCGGCGCCAGGCTGGCCCGCGTGACGCGTGCCGCCGGCGCCAGGCCGGCTCGCGTTACGCGTGCCGCCGGCGCCAGGCGTCCGGTGCCAGCACGGGCGTTTTGAAGATCTCGTCGAGGGCTTCGATTTGATATCTTGATCGTTTTCTGGTTCCTCACGGTTTGAGAGAACGACCTCTTCGAAGTTTCGAGGCAGATTCTTTTGTGTTTAGGGTTTTTGTGGTGATCGAATCTTGATGTCCTTGGGCGAGCGGACCGGTCTTTCCGGGGACTCTCGTACGCGCACGCCCGTAGTCTTCCGATCTTACTTTCAAGAAGTGTTTCACGAAGAACCCATAAGTAAAAAATAATCCTAGCCGTTGATTTCGAGATAACCGTTTTCGACCCCACCAGAGAGTGGATATTCTAATTTGAGAAAATCTCGTATAACTTCTCTTCAAATTATCCGAGAGTTTTTGTTTTGAGAAATACTTTCCAGAGACTTTCAGTCATTGATTCCGTCTTGACCGATTTTGACACCAACACTCAAGCTCAAGGTAGCTGCTCCCAAGCTAAAGCTCCAGATTCATCTATGGAAGCTATGTTCAAACAAATATTAGAAGGTCAAGCTAGAACAGCCAAGGACATTGGCCATGAGTTCAAGACTGTTCACTCCAAGATTGATAGCAGCTATACTGAGCTAAACAACAAGATAAGAGCTTTGGAGAATCAGTTTGCTTCTATGAACTCTCAGCCAAGTCGCCAACAAGGAACACTACCAGGAAAGGTTGAGAAAAACCCCAAGGAACCAATGAAGGCAATCACTTTGAGAAGTGGTAGAGAGTTACCTCCAAGAGCTCTCCCCAAGGATGGTGAGACACTAGGTGGGGGGGGGGGGGGTGGCCATCAACATTGATGATGATGTTGTGATTGTAGATGAGAAGGTTGATGAGGAGATTCTAGAAAAGATTGTTGAAGCTAAGGGTAAAGGAAAGGTTTGAGAAGAAAAGAAAACACTAAAGCATGGTGAAGTTGCCACTCCAACAAAAGAGTCTACTTTCGTTCCTCCTCCCTATGAACCTAAGCTGCCATTTCCTGGAAGATTCAAGAAGCAACTTTTGGAGAAGTACAAAGCACTCTTTGAGAAGCAAATGAGTGATGCCCATCATTTATGGCTTCATGCTTGTCCCTAAATACAGCAAGTTCTTGAAGGATGTTGTGGCTGCCAAGAAGAAGGAAATGGAGGGCATGATGGTTCTTACTCATGAGTGCAGTGCCATCATCCAGAGACTAACAATCCCTAAGAAGCTAGAGGATCCAGGCTGCTTTACCCTACCTTGTGCCATTGGTCCTTTGATGTTTGAGAGATGTCTATGTGATTTGGGAGCTAGTGTCAGTCTCATGCCTCTATCTGTTGCCAAGAAGCTTGGGTTCAGCCAATACAAGAAGTGTAAACTCTCTTTGGTGCTTGCTGATCGCTCAGTCAAATTCCCTATTGGTATCCTTGAAGATCTCCCTGTGATGGTGGGAAACTGTGAGATTCCTACTGATTTTGTTGTGCTTGAGATGGATGAAGAAGCTAGACACCCCTTGATCCTTGGAAGACCATTCTTAGCCACAGCAGGAGCCCTTATCAATGTGAAAGAAGGCAAGATTGATCTTCATTGGGGAAAGAGCACACTCTCCATTTTGACATCAATGAGGTAATGAAGAGGTCAACTATGCAAGGCCAAGTGTTTTACATAGAAGAAATGGAAGCTCTTGCTGATGAGCTTCTTGAGGAATTGGCATTTGGAGAGTTGGCAATAAGGGATCTTTTGCAGCATGCTTTGACAGTGGATAAAGAGGTCCAAGTGGTTGAGAACAAAGAGAGTGATGCTATTGTGGCCATGCTAGATTCTCACAAGAAGATTGATGATAAAGGCCAGTATGAGGAGCTCACACAAGAGGTGCACCAAACTGCCACAGCCACTCAACAAGAGGACACCCAACAAGATGATTGGAGTGAGCTCAAGGCACCAAAAGTGGAGCTAAAACCTCTTCCCCATGGTGTAAGGTACGCATTTCTAGCCCCTAATGAGTCATATCCTGTCATTGTGAGTAGTGAACTTACTGAACTTGAACTTTCTCAACTTTTAAATGCACTTAAAAAGTTTAGAAAGGCAATTGGGTACTCACTAGATGATATTAAGGGGATATCACCTTCTCTGTGCATGCATAGGATACATCTAGAGGATGAATCAATGACTTCTATAGAGCATCAAAGAAGGTTAAATCCTAACCTGAAGGATATTGTAAAGAAGGAGATTCTTAAGCTCTTAGATGCTGGTGTTATCTACCATATTTCAGATCCTAAATTGGTATCTCCTGTGCATGTAATTCCAAAGAAAGGTGGTATCACTGTGGTTAAAAATGACAAGGATGAATTGATACCAACTAGAACCATAACTGGCCATAGGATGTGTATTGATTATAGAAAGCTCAACTCTGCATCTAGAACGGACCATTTTCCATTGCCATTCATTGATCAAATGCTTGAGAGACTTGCAAACCATCCTTTCTATTGCTTTCTTTATGGGTATTCAGGGTTCTTCCAAATCCCCATACATCCCAATGATCAAGAGAAGACAACATTCACATGCCCCTATGGCACCTTTGCTTATCGAAGGATGCCATTTGGGTTATGTAATGCTCCAGCAACCATTCAAAGGTGCATGATGTCTATCTTCTCGGATTTCATTGAGGATATAGTGGAGGTATTCATGGATGATTTCTCTGTCTACGGATCTTTGTTTTCTGCTTGTTTGTCCAACTTGTGCAGGGTCCTACAGGGATGTGAAGACACCAACCTTGTGCTGAATTGGGAGAAGTGTCACTTCATGGTCAAAGAGGGGATTGTGCTTAGGCATAAGATTTCAAAAAAAGGGCATTAGAGTAGACAAGGCTAAGATTGAGGTGATGGTCAGCTTGCCACCACCAAAGACAGTGAAAGACATCAGGAGCTTCCTTGGCCATGCTGGGTTCTATAGAAGATTCATCAAGGACTTCTCAAAGATAGCTAGACCAATGACCAAGTTGCTGTGCAAGGAGGCCACTTTCAGTTTTGATGGAGAGTGTCTTGAAGCCTTCAAGAAGATAAAGGGTGAACTGATTAGTGCTCCCATTGTCCACCCACCTGATTGGGACCTCCCTTTTGAGATAATGTGTGATGCTAGTGACTTTGCTGTTGGGGCTGTCCTGGGGCAGAAGAAGGATGGCAAGACTCATGTGATTTATTATGCTAGCCAAACCCTGAATGATGCACAGATGAAGTATGCCACAACTGAGAAAGAGATGCTGGCCATTGTCTTCGCCTTTGAAAAATTCAGAAGCTACCTGGTGGGTTCCAAGGTCAATGTGTATACTGACCATGCAGCTTTGAGCCATCTCCTAGCAAAGAAGGATGCCAAGCCAGGACTACTAAGGTGGATCCTTTTGCTTCAAGAGTTTGACTTAGAGATTAGAGACAAGCCAAGGATTGAGAATGGAGTTGCTGATCACTTGTCCAGGCTGAGGATTGAAGGTGGAATCCCTATTGATGAGGGACTTAGACAAGAGCATGTCATGGCTATCATGTCAGTGGTGGCAGTTATTGAGACTGGAAAGAAGATTGAAGAGGTTAAGGCAGCTGAAGAGAAGGGACCTTGGTATGCTGATTTGCTTAACTACTTAGCCACTGGGAAGGAGCCGTTGGGTCTTGCAGGGTATGAGAAGAAGAAGTTCTACAAAGACTTGAAGAGATACTATTGGGATGAACCATACCTCTACACCCTATGCAAAGATCAGATCTATAGAAGAGTGGTGGCTGAAGAAGAAATTGAAGGAATCCTCACACATTGCCATGGATCTTCCTATGGAGGCCATTTTGCTACCTTCAAGACTGTCTCAAAGGTGCTACAAGCTGGATTTTGGTGGGCACACATGTTCAGGGACACACAAGACTTCATTTCAAGATGTGACTCTTGCCAAAGGAGGGGGAACATTACTAAGAGGAATGAGATGCCTCAAAACCCAATCCTTGAAGTGGAAGTGTTTGATGTTTGGGGGATAGACTTCATGGGACCCTTCCCTTCTTCTTATGGCAACAAATACATCTTGGTGGCTGTGGACTATGTATCAAAGTGGGTGGAAGAAATAGCAAGTCCCACAAATGATTCAAGAGTGGTGGTTAAAATGTTCAAGAGCAATATCTTCCCAAGGTTTGGAGTACCAAGAGTGGTCATAAGTGATGGAAGTTCACATTTCATCAACAAGGTATTTGAGAGTCTTCTAAAGAAGAATGGAGTGAAACACAAGATTGCAACACCCTATCACCCTCAAACAAGTGGCCAAGTGGAGGTTTCCAACAAGCAAATTAAGGGCATCTTGGAGAAGGTTGTGGGAACCGAGAGGAAGGATTGGTCAGACAAGCTTGATGATGCTCTTTGGGCATATAGAACAGCCTTTAAGACTCCTCTAGGCACTACTCCTTTCAACCTTGTCTATGGGAAATCTTGCCATTTACCAGTTGAGCTTGAATACAAGGCATTGTGGGCTGTGAAGCTTCTGAACTTTGACATCAAGAGTGCAAAGGAGAAGAGACTTCTTCAACTCAATGAACTGGATGAGATAAGGATGTATGCCTTTGAGAATTCAAGGATTTACAAGGAAAAGACTAAAGCCTTTCATGACAGGCACATCCTCAAGAGAGAGTTCAAGGCAGGAGATCAAGTTCTTCTTTACAACTCTAGACTGAAGTTATTTCCAGGGAAGCTTAAGTCAAGGTGGTCTGGTCAATTTGTGATCAAAGAAGTGAGGCCTTATGGAGCCATTGTGTTATGGGATAATCAGGGTAATGACTTCACAGTGAATGGCCAGAGACTCAAGGAATACATGGCCACAATACCAAAGGAGGATGGGACATCAACCCCACTCTCTGATGCTCCCCTTGCTTAACCTCAAGGGAGGCAAAGTCAAGCTAGTGACTTTAAACAAGCTCACTTAGGATGAAGTCCCATGGTTATCCTTGTAAATATTGCATTAGGATTTGTTCTTTTTCAACAATAAATCACTTGGAGGATGGTGAGAGCTTGGGAATGAGTTGGATGAGGTCTTGAGATGGAGAAAGCTTAAAAAAAAAAAAAAAAGAGGTTGGAGGTTTGGACCGGGTAGAGTGGACCGGGGTCGCCTACCCGGTCGGGAAGCGTGCTGGAGCAGTCCGGGATGCAGGCGTCCGGGTAAAGGCACCCGGTCGTGAGCTTGAAGGAGAACGGACCGGGGCGTGGTGTCCGGGTTGGAGCACCCGGTCGTGAAGCAGCCAAGAGAACGGACCGGGGACAGGCGTCCGGGGTGAGCTACCCGGTCGTGAACGTGAAGGAACGGACCGGGTACATCCGTCCGGGGTGAGCTACCTGGTCGGGATCCACTTACCATGACCCGCGCCTCGACCCATGGAGCACCAGACCCGTATCCGCGACCCGGCCGCAACCCAGGTAAGGTTTTTCTTCCTTTTTCAAGACCCAAACCCACCTACCCTGACCCAGACCCGACCCAGACACCCTTTAAAACCTAATCCACCCTCTCTCTCCTCATTTCATCTTCTTCCCCACATCAAAATCCTCTCTAGCCTCCAAGAACCAAAATCTCCATAACTTTGTCAAATCTCAACCGAATCACAAAATTCTTTTTCCCACATCCAAGTTTTCTTCCCCTAGGTCTAATTCCTTGAATCTTTTCATCTTTATCCTTCATCCAAAGCAAGGTATGGTATCTTAAAGTTAAAATTCGTAACTCTCATGAACCCTAAAAATTTGAACATGAAATTTGAGTTTTTCTTGCTAGATTCTTGTAAAATAGACCAGGGAAAGCTTATATATCATGCTGGGTAGTTGATTTCATGGTGGAATTGAGATTAATTTGAACGTTGAAAAATTAGGGTTCATGAGATTTGGGGGTTTTTTCATAAAGTGTTTGTTTTAGGTTGTTCTTGGGTTAGATTGGATGCTAGGTTGCTGGAGAACTTCAATTTAGGCTAATTCAAGCTTGATTGTGTTTGATTGAGGGGTTTTGATTCTTAGAGATTCTTGTTGCTCATAAAAATAAAAAAAAAAAAAAAAAAAAAAATTTTGAGCATGAGAATTCTCTAGGATGTTATAAAGCCCCTTTTGCTTAATACTTTGTTTCTTGTGAGTAATTGATCATTGGAATTGAATTCTTATGCTTTTGATCATGTTTCTCATCTTGAGAGGTTTTTCCTTCTTAAAGCTCACTCTTTTCCAAGCTCTACAATTTCAGGTACCAATGGGGCGAAAGAGTGAAGCTGATATAGAAGTTGAGAAGCAAGAGCTTGCAGGAAGACACACTGCTCAGTTTGAGAAATCTTTGGGTTCACAGCCTGGTTCAGAAGAGGAGCGTCGCCAGTAAGCTTTGGCAATGCTAAGGAAGAAAGCACAAGCCAAGAGAGATGGGAAGAGAGTTGTTACTGATAAGGGTATGGCTGATGATGCTCACAAGCAAGCTAAGAGGGATGGCAAGAGAACAGCTGCTGGGGACAGTGTGACTGATGGTGCTAACATGCAGCTCCTCCTAAGAGAGCTAAGGCACCAAGACACTCTAGTCTGGGAGCTCTTGTGGTGGAGAAAACCAACAACAAAGGTGATCATGCACTTGCTCACACTATTAGGGCTATGACTCCACCTAGGAGAGCACCAGATCCTGTGCAAGAGAATGTAGAAAGCCTTAACCAGCACACCATGGAAGAGAAGTTGGCAAAGGCTAGAGCAAAGAAGCAAGGCAAGAACCGAATAGTTGCAGAGAGTGAAGGTGAAGATGAGGAGATATCTTCTAATGATGAGCATGCTGATCCTAAATCAAAGTATGACAATAGGGACAGGTCCAAGACACCTACTGAGGATGAGCTGGTAGATCTTTTGAGGAATGGCATTGCTTGGGTCCCTACCAGATTTTTTCATAAGATGATCTTGCAAGAGATGTACTTTGATGATGATGTTCAAACCATGCTTGAGCACATGAAGATGGGAAGCCTCTACTCAGCAGCCTACCCTACTCACAAGGAAGTCTCTTGCCAATTCTTGGCTACACTAGAAGTAACCTTTCACACTTCCAAGCATGCACAGCAAGGATGGGGAGAGATCAAATTCAAGATTGAGGGTGAGGTGTACTTCATGTCTTTCACAGAGATTGGTGAAGTTCTTGGCCTTGAGGATCAGAAACATTCTTCACTTCCCACACTCAAGACAGCCCCTAAGGAGAAGACCATTGCTGAATCAATGTGGACCTTGTTAACAGTACAAGGGAGAGGAGGCCACAAGAAAGAGAAGAATGGTGCTTTTAGGCATCCCATTATGGGCTATCTCCACAGGCTGCTTAACCACACCCTCTTCCAAAAGAAAGAGATAGGGAATGTTGTTGGAGAAGAGCTGAGATTCCTTCACCAAACCGCCCGACACTTTGCTTCCTTTCCTTAGCTCCATGTTGTCCCGGATGACTTCTACTCAGATTTTGGTATGGTTGGCTACCTTGTTCAGTGCTTCATGCACTACAAGAGTTGGGCCTGGACAAACCGTGACTCAGGTCCTCAGATTGGTATTGGTGGATGGGTAACTCCATTATTGGCTTCCCAGGGGATTGATTTGGGTGATGATGGAGTAGGTCCTACTTTCTTTGATGGAGCTTACCTGAAGAAGGCTCAGTTCCTAAGTGGAATGTTTAATGGGAGATGCGTCTATTCCTATTCGAGAGGTGGCAAAAGGGCTGAGCTGTTGCTTCCTAACTCAGAACTCACTTCATTGAGCACTTCAGGAGACATCAGCTTTGACATCAGTGAGGAGCACCTCCTTAGGAGTCATGGACCTCTTTTCCCTGTGACACTTCTTCAAGGTGAGAAGGCAGCAAGCAAGAAGTCTGCCTATGATCAGGAGCACACCAGAAGAGCCACTGCTCATCTCTTTGGTCCCCCTCGCTACAAGTTCGAGCAATGCACCAGTGTCCTGGCTCTTGGGCCCTTCGCCAAGCTCATGACCAGATCAGCACCCTCCAGAGGTGGAACAGGGCTCAAGATAGAACCATTTTCAAGCTCACCCACCAGTGCAAGGAACTGAAAAGAACCGTGAAGAGGCAAACTGAAGCTTCAGCTTGGTTATTGAAGAAAGTGGCTGAGGTTCTAGCTAGGGGAGCTGTAGCTGGCTGTAAGGCTGAGGACTTTGATCTTGATGCTCTCAATGCACTCCCTCCTCAGCCACTTCATGACCCCTCTGCACCTAGAACCAAGAAGCAAGCCCTCCGCCGCTTGAGGAACCCTTACATTGCCCCATCCGAGTCCAGAAACAAGTCTTCTTCCCTAAACACCACCGCTGATGAAGATGACTCTGAGGGTGAGGCATCAGCCTCATCCCACGCTCCATAGAGGTACTCCAACACCCTATCTTTGTATATACCATTCATCATTTCATTTAGATTTTATTTATCTTTCCTTTTTTGGGCCCTTCTCTACATTTAACAAACACAGAGACTGTGTGAATTAAGTGTAGGGGAGGTGTCAAGTTGCTGATAGTTTTGTGTTTTATGTCATATGCATGCATTTGTAGATAGTTATTGCATAGAAAAACCAAAAAAAAAAAATTGAAAAAGTTTGAAAAAAACAAAAAGAATCATGTAGTTGCATTAGGATTGAGTCTAGATCATTCACTTGCATAAAAAAAAAAAAAAATCATCATATAGGTTGCATCATGCATAAGGGGACAAGGATGATAGTTGCCTTGTAAATATGCTCATGCTAAGTTCTTAAAGTGATAACCTTTATAATCATAGTAAGTACCTTGAGCAATCTTAGGATGACTTGTAAACTTCGAGCCTTGAAAACTCTTCCTAAAGCTTATTTGATTGATTGATGCTCTCTCTTTAAAGTTTGCTCCTGTCATATTTAGACTCTAAGTCTCTTGCCCATGGTCCCTTGTGTACTAAGTCATGGATAGAACACTTGAGTTGTCTCTCCCATTCTTTGCCTATCTTTTTGGACAAACTCAAGTGGTACTCCACACCCTTAAACCCTTACCTCCTTTTAAGCCTTCATTGTTTGTTGAGTGAGGCCTTCTTTGGAAAGCTTTACATGTCCATAATGTTGAGAGTATTGGGAACGACAATGCTTGGTCTCCATTTTAGCTAGATTAGACACTCATATTGTCTAGCTTCTAGGATGGGGGTGAGTGTTGTAAGGTGTGATCTTGGGATTGTGAAAGGTTTTTGAAAGAAAAGATTGACTCAAAGAACTCCAAGTTAATAAGTGATTTAATCTAGAAGGGATAATAGAAACGAATAGTTCTAAAGCTCTAGTTTATATATAAAAAAAAGAGGTCTTGGCCCCCATAATAAAAAAAAAAAGAAAGAGAAAAAAAAGAAAAAAAAAGAATAATGAAAAGGGGGCTAGCAATGTTTAAGAAAGAACTGATAAGAGTTTAAAGTGTGAAAAAATCCCTTGTAGACTTCAAAAAGAAAGAGTTCTAAATGAGATTGCATCTTTGAGTGTTTTGGGGGAATCTTTTGGTGAGAGATGTGAGTGGTTTTGGCATTGGGAATGAGGATATAGCTTATGTATTTGGGAAAAGAGTAGAACAATGGAGATTGAACATTGTATGCATGAGTTGATCCCTTTCTTAGATATATTATGTGCAATGTCAAGGCTACTTATTTGTTTTGAGAGTAAATCACCTTTAAAGATTCTTCTTGAACAACTTGATTTGCTTTGCATCAAAGCCTTTTTACCAAACCAAATGATTTGGACCATTTGACCATTTGCAAGAGATCTTTTGAGTTTGCTTAATGATTGTTAGAGAGCAAGTGGATTTGTGGATTTTGGATTCATGATGAGTAAGTGTAGGGATCAAAAGAGTTAAGATAGGCCTTGAGAAGTTAGAGTTGGATTGAGTGTTTGCTCTAGCTAGTTGGTATGATTATACAAGGTTATCAAGTTGAGAACTAAGAAGAGCATTCTTTTGGTTATGAGTCCCCTCCTTCAAACCTCTCCTCCTTAGTCCTCGCTAATTTACTTGTGGACAAGTAAAGGACTAGTGTGGGGGGAGTTGATGTCTTGCATATTTTCATCTATTTAGCCATCTTTTTTATTGCATTCTTTGAGTTGTAGGCTAAGGTTTAGGCATGTTTAGGATCATTTTGCATTCATTTGTCCTTATCAGG
Source organism: Brassica juncea (assembly GCA_018703725.1). Classification (NCBI taxonomy): domain Eukaryota; kingdom Viridiplantae; phylum Streptophyta; class Magnoliopsida; order Brassicales; family Brassicaceae; genus Brassica; species Brassica juncea. Next base: position 25,011,583 of record CM031938.1, read on the forward strand.
TGTTGGAGTGTGCTTTGGTGAGAATTAAGGTGTTTGGGAACCTTATGACCCAAAAAGAAGTGAAGAATCAAGATTGGCCATAAGAAGAGAAGTGAAATCAAGAGATGAGAGTTGGACAGGGTAGACTAGACCGGGTACACATACCCGGTCGGATCAGATTTGATCAGCACGTCCGGATGACCGGGTTGATCAGTCTGGACTCGAGCAACCGGACGGGAGAAGAGGGCGGACGGCCGGGTAGACACGTCCGGGTAAGGACACCCGGTCGGGAGGGAGCCGGAGCAGACCAGTCCGGGGTGGCCAGTCCGGATTCAAGCACCCGGACGATGAGAAGCAGATGGACGGCCGGGTAGACACGTCCGGGTAAGAGCAACCGGACGGGAGAACGGGATGCGGCCAGACTAAGGGACGACCGGGGTGGCCTGTCCGGCTCGGAGCACCCGGTCGTGAAGAGAGTGCTGAAGACCGGGGTGAGATGGCCGGCTTGGTGAACCCGGACGGAGCAAGGACGCGGCCAGCTGGACGGCCGGGTAGAGTGGACCGGGTTGAACCATATTGGTTCACCCCTGACCGAATTTTGTGCTTCATTCCCATTGGTTGAGACCAATTTGGCTCAAGGACTTTTTAGTAATTTTGTTTTATGTTTCTAGGGCTTTTAAGCCAAGTATAAACACTCATGTTATCCATAATTTGGGACTTATGTTATTTTCTATCTAAGAACACAAACCTTTGAGTAAAGTTTTATCTTTGATTCATCATCTCATCTTGTGTTCTTGATTGTTTGATTTCATCTCTTTTCTTTCTCTACATGTTTAAGCTTGAATCACTCATGGGTTTAAGAGTAAACATGTGGATTAGTGAGTAGATCCATTTAAGATCCATGGGTTAGGGTGATTTAGAGTGATTAAGTGTAGATCCAAGGTGCTTAGTGTTAGATCTATCCTTTCCTTGCATTGATTCGGTGTTCTTAATGCTATATTTGGGTTGGCCTCTCAAACATAGAGCCATAGGCAATTCATGCCCGAAAGGTGTTCTATACAAAGGCCTGAACCAACTCATCTATGCTTTTAGCTTGCTTTGCCTAAGAGATTAGTTGTTAAAGAATCTAGGATTGCTATTAGACTCATTCTTATTGTTTGCTTTGATCATTACAGCCAAAGAGATTTGGTGTACTTGGGTGATCATTGCCAATGAGCATTCATCTAGAGATAGACCTTGCTTAGTTTTGTTGTCTAGGCATAAGGAATTAGATTGATTGAAAAGTTGGCATCTTGGATTGAACCTTAAGCATTTGAGATCAGGTCCCTATACCCATGGGTCTCATTCTCCTCATAAGAAAGAAAGTTTTACATTTTGTTGCATTTTACTTATTGTCTTAGTTTAATAATCATCCTCTTTAATGATTGCTTTTAGATTAAGCATAGACTTGCATTCCCTTTTCTTTGTGGTCACTTAGAACTGGTTCGACAATCTTATATACTACATCATTTGATTACGACCTTAGAAAAGTCCTTTCATCAATGGGTATGGGGAAACAGACTATAGAGGCGAAAACTTGGATTTAGAAACAAGAACTAGGTGATTTGGTTGAGAATTTAGGAAGTTATGGGATTTTTGGAGTGGGTGTGTTTGGGAGAGTATGAGTGAAGGTGAGGGAGATGAGAGGAAGAAGAGATGAAGGTCGATGGTTAAGGGGAGGGTTAGGGTGCGTCCGACTCGGTTTAGGTAGGGATTGGATGGGTTCAATTAATTTGAAACGGGTTTGAGGCGAGAATTACTTACCTGGACCGGCTCGAGAGCGACCTTGGGGGTCGCTGTGGAACGTTGCTCCTGGTATATTTTTGGCTCTCCACACGTTAAAAAGCTGAACGACCTTTGCCCCTCGCTTCATGACGTCGTTCTGGAGTCGGAGCGACTTGATGCTGTCGCTGTGGGGAGGTCGCTCTGAAGCACGGAGCGATGTCGCCTACTCGCTCCAAGATCTCGCTCTTGGGTGTTTTCGAGCTCCAAAATCCATTTAAAAGCCAAACGACCTTTAGGTGTCATTGTGGTGACCTCGCTCCCATCTGGAGCGACCTCTCCCTCTCGCTCCAATAACCTCGCTCCCAAGCCTATTTTCCAGCCAAAATCGGAGCGATCAAAACACCTGCTTTCGTCTCCAACAAAGTTTTGAAAATAAATTAAAAGATGAAAATAAAAAGTACTAATGCAATATGTACAGAGATAGACATGGGACTTCCTCCCAAGTGAGTTTGTTTTAAGTCTCTAGCTTGACTTTGCCTCCATTACGATTAGGCTGGGGTAGGATCAGAAAGTGAAGTTGAAGTTCCATCTTCCTTTGGAGCAGTAGCCATGTAGAGCTTAACCCCTTGCCCATTGACTGTGAAGTCTCTTCCATCAGCACTCCACAAAACTATTGCTCCATAAGGTCTAACCTCCTTGACCTTGAATGGACTGGACCATCTTGACTTAAGCTTTCCTGGAAATAACTTCAACTTAGAGTTGTGCAGAAGAACTTGATCTCCTTCTTTGAACTCTCTCTTCAGAATTTTCCTGTCATGGAAAGCTTTAGTCTTCTCCTTATAGATCCTTAAGTTCTCAAAAGCATCAATTCTTATCTCATCAAGCTCATGTAGTTGGAGAAGTCTTTTCTCCTTGGCACTCTTGATGTCAAAGTTCAGCAATTTAACTGTCCGTAGTGCCTTGTACTCAAGCTCTACTGGTAAATGGCAAGCTTTTCCGTAGACAAGGTTGAAAGGTGTGGTTCCCAAAGGGGTCTTGTAAGATGTCCTATAAGCCCAAAGTGCATCATCAAGCTTAGTAGACCAATTGTTGGGGTCAAAATCGGTCAATGACGAAATCGTCACCCGAAAGTCCTCGAAAGAAAAGCCAAGCGACGATCAAATCCAAGAAACGGGTCGTCACTTCGATAAAACCAAACCCACGGATTCGGCAAGAACGGCCTGGCACCAGCAGCACGCGGGACCTCGGGCTGGCGCCGGCTGCACCCCGGCCTGGCGCCGGCGCACCGGGAAACTGCTGGCTGTCCTGGCGCAGGTCGGCAACCCCGGCTGGCGCAGGCGGGCCCACCGGGACTCGGGCTGCCTGCGCCGGCGGCACGCGGGACGCGGGCTGGCCTGGCGCCGGCGGCACTCGGGGACGCGGCTGGCCTGCGCCGGCGGCATAACCACCGGCCTGGCGCAGGCGGCAACCACGTGCGGGACGCGGCTGGCCTGGCGCAGCCGGCGCAACCCGCCGGCCCTGGCCGCCGGCGCACGCGGGACGCGGGCTTGTTGCGAGATAGATGATCCGTAACCCCCCTCCTTCTAGCGCCAAACTGTGGGAACCGAAATTCGCACCGTCAAATTAAGTTGATTTGGAGGAAAGCCAAGTGAACCAAGCCTTCCCTGAAGGTCCCGGTATTGCTGGGCCGCACACGACACAATCAGTTCGACAAAGAAAATATGAAAACGAAATAAAATCGTAAGAAAGAATAGAGCAAGAGATTTTATTTCCGAATCCGCTTTGAGCGTGAACAACAGGTAAGAGCCTTGGCTACGAGAGCTGTCGGCAAGTTCGCTAGTCTGATCGCCTAAGTCTATCCTAGTTGAGTCGCAGCTCGCTAGTGAAAACAGAAAATAATGCTAAGTTGCTCTAAGTGCTCGGACGTTTTTTGTGATCTGGTTTGCTTCTTGCTCAAAGCTCTCCTTATATACTCCTCCTATGACGGTCTATCTTCTCGGGCTGAGTTGGATTTTTCCATTTTCGTCCATCTTTGTATTTATCGGGAAACTGACATTTATCTTCGGAAATCTCGACATTATCTTCTGGAAACTTGATATTTATCTCTTATGGAAAACTTGACATTTATCTCTATGTGAGGATAAAGATAAACCGTCATAGTCATCCTTCTTTTTCGGAAAATCGTACGTGGGCCGTTTGGCCGCGTTGGGCCGTTTTAAGCGTTTTTACGGTTTTTCGAAAGGACAGTCTTGTAGGTCTCGGTGTTTCCGAAGGAACCTCGATTCTTGTTTAGTCGAGGAAGTGTCGTTCTAGAATAACCGTGATCGTACCAAACTTGCGTAGACTGATCGAACAAGCTAAGATGGGATCGACCCGGACACGATAGGAACGAGACCGGGACGAGGGCCGTGGACCGACGCCAGCCGACCCGCTCGACGGGTGCGCCGGCGCCAGGCCGGGTGGCCGCCGGCGCCAGGCCGGGTGCCGCCGCGCCAGGCCAACCCGCGTCCCGGGTGCCGCCGGCGCCAGCGGCCTGCGTGACGGGTCCCGGCGCCAGCCGGGGCCGCCGGTCGCCAGGCCGGGTGCCGCCGGCGCCAGGCTAGCCCGCGTCCCGCGCTGCCCCAGCGCCAGGCCGGGGTGCCGCCGGCGCCAGGCCAGGCCGCGTCCCGCGTGCCCCGGCGCCAGCCACCGCGCGTCCCGGCGTCCCGCGCCAGCGGGTGCCGCCGCGCCAGGCCAGCCGGTCGGTGCCGCCGGCGCCAGGCCAGCCGCGTCCCGCTGCCGCCGGCGCCAGGCCGTGGTGCCGCCGGCGCCAGGCCAGCCCGCGTCCCGCGTGCCGCCGGCGCCAGGCCGGGTGCCGCCGCGCCAGGCCAGCCCGCGTGCCCTGCGCGCCGGCGCAGGCCGGGGTGCCGCGGCGCCAGGCCAAGCCCGCCGTCCCGCTGCCGCCGCGCCAGGCC